>OX381721.1:38414687-38766800 GCA_947462335.1 Harmothoe impar | reverse complement strand
AAGAGTAGTATAGTATGTATCGGAACGGGACTATAGTTAAGTACTGTTTATTACTCAATCGACATGCAGCCAATCAGAGGCCTCCATTTGGTCACGTGACCCGTTGCCATGGTAACGTGACCTACTTAGGGCTCTCAGCCAATCAGAAGCTAGCATTCTGGGTGACCTACTGACCTACTTAGAAGCTCTCAGCCAATGAGAGGCTGGCATTCTGGTAACTATGGTAACGTGACCTACTTACGTCACGTGACCTACTTAGGCTCAGCCAATCAGAAGCCGGCATTCTGGTAACTAGGGTAACGTGACCTACTTAGGGTTTGTTTGTAAACAACACCACGTGGCTCTCTTGTTTGTAAACAACACCACGTGACACGTGCCTGTTTGTAAACAAACAACGTATATATAGAAAAAAACACAACAAGTTCCATCTTATGTTAAAATTATATTTTCGAATAAAAAAGCACATCTGTAACAGCGTCTATGTGTAACTACGCGCGTTCTCATTCAAACACTATAACACTATCATACCGTAGCAGCAGCAGGTAGGACCGGAAGAAAAGCAAGCGCACGAGCAGAAGCGACGACACCATTTGCACCATCCGGCCGTCGCGTTGGTAGCCCTACTACCCGTCGCGCGTTCCACTGGAGCGGCTTTAAGAGTGACAAATGACGATTCTTTGTCGACGCGACTGCTAACATCAGCATCGGCAGCAGCATCGGCAGCATCGGCAGCAGCATCGGCAGCAGCGGCAGCAGCCTCGGCAGCAGCGGTAGCAGCAGTAGCAGCAGCGGCAGCAGCAGTAGCGTGAGCATTAGCAACAACAGCAGCAGCGACAGTAGCAAGGGCGGCAGAGCGGGCACTAGTAGCGTTATCAGCGGCGTCATCGGCAGCCGCAACAGCATCAGCAGCAGCAGCGTCGGCATCGGTGGCATGAGTAGCTGCATCGGCGGCAGCAACAGCAGCAGTCACAGCCGCAGCGGCAACAACAACAACGTCATCACGACCCGCGTCACTAACAGCCGCAGTAAATGCAGCAGTAGCACGCTGAGCAGCACTAGCAGCAGCAGTAGCAGAGGCTACAGCATCAGCTTCACATTCGCGCGCCGCTTCGTCATTCCGCTTCATGTCACGGTAGCAACTTTCCATCACGAGGATCTGCAAATTGAGGCGCGGTGCTGGTGGTGGTAGTAGTAGTAGTAGTAGTAGTAGTAGTAGTAGTAGTAGCGTGAACGATGATGACGATGCTGAATGTGGTTTCACTCCCCTTATATACCCTTACGCCCCGCCTTTTTTCAAGCCACCGGCCAGCTGCCCCTTCACGGCAGGTCTTTAGATCAGCCTTAAGTCGCTTACTACGTGGCTCATCATCCCTCTAATCGCATTTTCCAGCCGCCAGCCGGCTGTCTGCTGATGACAGGCGAGGGTGATTTGTTTTTTTCTTTAGATATAAGCCGCTTACCACACGCGCACCCTCTAGTCACAGACAGAGTGACAGAAAGGGAGGGGGTCGCTTTGTTCACGCTACCTGTAGTTGTTTTTCTATACACACGCTGAGCCCATGACCCGTTAATCCTTTATACAGGTAACACGCGTTCAACTAATTACCCTATTGTATGACAGTCGGTACACGGATTTAATTTTAAACCGCCTTCCCATCTGGGATCCATGTCTGGCGGGGTGGAAGGATCCAGCTGAAAAGTGTGATTAGGGCTTTTGTTTCTCTTATGCTAGCAGCAGGTCAGCATGCGACAGCTGAAAATGTCAGACTCGCCGCTCCTATAAAAGACTGAGATGCGTCTCTCTTTCCACACACCCTTCTACCATCGCCGCCGACACCGCCACCGCCGGCCAGCCGACCGCCGCCACCGCCTGCAGTCACCGCCATCACGCCAGCAGGGAATTTCGAGCTGAGTCTGCTTATTGCTTATTTTTTTTCTTTGAGCTTTTTGTTTTCTTAAATTTGTATTTTCACTCAGTCTTTTTTGTTTCGGAGGAAAGAAATATGGCGCTGCAGAGGGCGCGAGTTTCTAAAAGACGGTCGCGCGAACAAAGCGCTCTCCTCAACTGCCCGGCTATTTTTTTATCTCAAAGGAGAGAGCGTCACGTAGTTGAGGTTCACGCTTCTCTTGAGGCGTACCGAATTCTCGAGAAATGCAAAGCTGAGCGCCATCGTCGTTATACAAGAGCGGAAAAGGAAAACGTAGCGACATGGCCGAGAGCCGTCTTCTCAGAACAGCATTTACTCTACTATTGCATAACAGCTGCTCTCAGCGCCCCCACTCGTTGGGCGTTTCATGAAAAGAAAGAGCGCCGCTACTCTCCTCACCCTGCCTCCTCTTATAAAGTGAGAATAAGTGCTATGAAACGATTCGACAAGCCGATCGGTTTCTTGGGAGCGACTGCAGCTCCCACTCGGTGGGCGCGCGTTGTGGCCGACGTGAACACGGTCTCTAAACGTTTCGACGTCGTCACTTGTTATCCCGCATATTGCAACGCAGCCGAATTGAAGAAGATAGGGACGCACTATTTTAAACCATACGCTCCAATATGTATTTGTCACCGCCGCGCTCACACGCCTTATTGCTTTTTCGAGACGATCGTGTCACAACACAGAAATAGAAAAAAAAACGGCAAAGCGACGAGCTTTGCCTAAATGATCAAAAAAAAAAAAAAAAAAAAAACTAATCTCCTCCTCCTCCTCCTCCTCCTCCTCCTCCTCCTCCTCCTCCTCCTCCTCTTCTTCTTCTTTTTTTAAAAAAAAATAAATATTTGTATCAGACTCCTCTGGAGTCTGATACAAACATTTATGACTATTGAGTGAAAATAGAATTTTATCGCAAAAAAAAGTCACTTCTGCCGCCGCTACTGTGACACCGGCCGGAATCAATAAAAAGGTCGGCGGACTTTTCTCCACAACCATTCACCACCGACCGTTCGAGTGAGAAACACAGCAGACAGTCAGACACACAACCGCTCTCTGACGCGTCCTGAAAAAAAAACAAAAAAAAATGTCCAGTAGTAAAAGCAAACTCTTCACAGAAATTCATTTCGACGCTCGACTACAAGGACCCTTTAGTTGTATCATTAGCGGTCCGTCGGGTTGTGGAAAATCGCGCTTGGTGGATCAATTTCTGAGCGACGTGAACAATTTGGTCACGCCGCCGGTGGAAAAGACTTTTTACCATTACGGCGAGTGGCAACCTCTGTTTGAAAAAATGGCAAATCGGTACGGTGTGGAATTCAGAGAAGGTCTTCCTAGCAAAGAGTCTATAGCGGGAGACGTGGAAGTAGCAGAAGACGCTGTACGACCCCACACTCTACTGATATTGGACGATCTGATGAGCAGTTCCAATCAGCAAGTGGTAGCCGACATCTTTACTAAATACTCGCATCACTGGAACGTGAGCGTCATATACATCACTCAGAACCTCTTCCAGAAATCACCCGACTTTCGAACTATGAGTCTGAACGCTCACTACATGATCGTTTTCAAGAACCCGCGCGACATGGGGCAAATAGCTAGTCTGTCTCGCCAGGTGTTTCCGTCCAACGCGGCGGCCCTCTCTAGTATATTTACCCATGAACTCAAGCGACCTCACTCATACCTCCTCCTGGACTTCAAGCAGTCAACACCTGACGATCTGAGAATACGCTCCTCTTTGACGGCCATACACTCTCAGCTAGTGTTCGTACCGCTAGACAAAAAAAAGAACAACAGAAAGCAGTAGCAAAAAAAAATGTCTTCTCATCTACTCGAAAGACACTTTGGTACTCTCAAGCACTTAGCTAAGTGCTCGCCAAAGGACTGCTCGCATCTAATAGACTCTGGAAGCGACGAGCTGATCGCAGCGTTGAGTGAGATCTGTCACAATTTACTGGTAGGGAACATCCCGCTCAGCGACAAACAACTGGACAAGCTTCGAGAATCGGCTGACGTGTTGAGGGAGGTCGGCAAAAAATCTACGCCCATCAAAAAAAAGAGACGCGTCTTGGTACAAGAGGGAGGTTTCCTCATTCCGGCTCTCATAGGGATGGCCTTACCGCTTATAAAGAGCATTCTCCGTATATGAGACACGTCATTCGACACCTACTCGCCGACAGCACCACCACCACCACCACCACCACCACTACCGCCACCACCAGCGTCATTGCCACCGGCGTCCCCATGACGGACTCAGAGCAGCAACAACACTACAAACGTTTAGCGCTCGTGGATCCTGAGACGCTCTACAAATCATCACGAGCAGGTCTACTTCATCATGTGCCCGCTGCTGCTGCTACTACTAGCGCTGCTACTACTGCAGTCGCTGCTGCTAGTACTTCTACTGCTCCAAACCTTCCTCCTCTTCCTGATGAGCGCACTGAAAAGAACGAGAGTTCCGCTCCTGCCACCGCCGCCCGCCTACCCGCCGACATGGCCTATTACCACAAGCAGGCAGAGCAGTCCCTTCATCCTGACGCGGCCTTGCACCAGGTGCTACAGTTTATCTACAGGGACTTGGATTTAGTGTTGAACGACCCCACTTTGGAATCGCGCGAGAAAATGTTGAAATACCGAAGGTTGTTGAATAGATTGCAATTTTTTCTCGCGAATCCCCACAACAGCAACATCTCTTCGTCCTACTCTTCTTCGCCCCCGGCTCACCTCCGTCAGTCTGCTGAAGAGGCCAGCGCGTCCCTACTCGAGCGGTTGGCGAACCAAGTTCCCAAGAGGAGTCGCCGCCGGACCGTGGAGCTGTACAAACAATTGGAGAAATCCGGAGTGATCAAGTGGAACGAGGACGGGGCGGTGCGCGAGATGTCGGGTCGGAGAATACCACCTGAGCATCGCATCAACATAGTGGACTTACTGAACGACGCCGCCAGGTTCAGGAAGACGGCGCCCAGACCGGCGGGCTACTCGCCGTTCACGAAAGCGCTGCGCGAAGCGGTTCCCACCACAGACGCCTTGATCGGAAACCATCTGTATAAAGCGAGCGGACCTGGCCAAAGTTTGGACACACGGCTTGCTGACAGAGGTCGGAAACGACCGAGCTTCGAATCGGAAGAAGGAGAAGCAGCAGCAGCAGCAGCAGCAGTAGCAGCAGCAGACTCTTCTCTGCAGGTGGTGGACGATCAATCCTCTGACGACGAGGAGGACGACCGTGAACTTTTCCAAACTCCGACTTCCTATAGGAGCGCGCCGCGTAGTAAGAAAAGGAAAGCGCGCAACCGCCTAGCGGCGAGCTCGTCTTTCACGCCCTCAAGAGACCCGCGATGGGCAAACCAGTGAAGAGACTGACCAAGAAGGAAAAAGAAAAGAAGCGCGTAGTAGCTAGATATACCGACGTCAAAGCGCCCTCCAGTTTCACTAGCGTGACTAAACTCCAGAAACAGCATTTTCGCCACCTGAACCCGGCCGTCATCCGAGATGCTTTAGTGTCGCTGGACGCCTACACTAAACATAAACCCATTCGGAGAAAATTCGCAAGGAACAAGACTATAACCGGCGCAATCGATCAGCAGTGGCAGATAGATCTGATGGACATGCAAGCTTTGGCGTCTCACAACGACCGCTTCCGGTACGTGGTGACGGCGATCGACGTTTTCTCTAGGTACGCGTGGGCCGTTCCCATTAAATCCAAGAGCGGCGCTGATGTCACCGAGGCCTTCCGAGAGATGACAGGCCCTGGCGAGAGACGACCGCGCACTGTTCAGACAGACAAGGGGAAAGAGTTTTTGAACAAGATCTTTCAAGATCACTTGAAGAGCGAGGGCATAGAGTTCTTCACTGGCGAGAACGACGACATCAAAGCTAGTCTAGTGGAGCGCTTGAACCGCAGTCTGAAGGAGAAGCTGTGGCGTTATTTCACACACAAGCGCACGTATCGCTACGTAGACGTGCTGCACCATGTAGTGTCTTCTTACAATCGCACTCACCACAAGACGTTGAAAATGGCGCCGGCTCAAGTCAGCTCGGAAAACAGCGAAACAGTTTTCTACCGACAAGATCTCCCAACTAACAAACAAATCGACGAAATATGGAAAAAGAAGAAAAAAACAAAGACGTCCGCCGTCGACGTCATCGCTCCGGGTGACAGAGTGAGGATGTTGAGAACTAAAGGCGCCTTCGACAAAGGGTACGAGGGAAACTGGCGCGAGGAAGTGGTCGACGTTGCTAAGACGTTGGGAAGCAGAGGGTTCGAGCTGAAAGACGACAAGGGCGAGGAGATAAAAGGCGTCTTCTACCCGGAAGAGGTTCAGAAGGTGTACAAGAGTCGTTACGACAACAACTACCTGATAGACGAGGTGTTGCGCCGCAAGACCGTCGACGGTAAAGAGTTAGCTTTCGTACGTTGGTTAGGTTACGACGACAAGTTCAACGAGTGGATCCCCGTCAAAAAAATAACGTAACAAAATGAACATCACTCTACCTAGCAACAGCTCTATGGAGTATTATCCTGACAACAGCTTGACGTCTTTCCGAACTCACTTCGACTCGCCGCTCCTTCTGCCCGAAGCGTACGAAGCGGCTCTGACTGAGATCATCCTCCCTACAGAATGGACTAACGTGCACGACGACGACTTGATCATCGTTGTTCCTCTGCGCACCAAAGGTTCGCTAGAGGAGGCGATCCAGGTTTTAAAAGAAACTAATTTCTCCGAAGGAAAAAAACCACAGGTAGACTGGAAGAGAATGAAAAACGCGAACGGTCTGAGCAAGCTAACGTTCAGCTCAAAATTCCCGCTGAACTGGAAGGAAGCGAGCTATGTAACGGTGGAAGAGATATCAGACACGTCGGAAGAGCAGCAATTGAAACCGGAAACAAAAAGGTTCAAGAGAGAGGTCGACTTGAGACAGACGAATGCCGTATACAAGCAGTTCTTGTCCCCGGCGGTGAAGAAGAAGACGATCAGCCATCAAGCAAGACAGATGATCGAAAAGATGGAGAAGGACATGGGAGTGCGCAGTTTCATGCCAAACATATTCGAGATACCTCCTATTTTCACCGGAAGCAACCACACCCTAATCGAGCGCTTGAGTGAGACGTTGCGAGATGACAGACTAGAGGGCGACAGCTTCTTGCTCAAACCGATGCGGATCTTATCGTACAACGCCAAGACGAAACGCGTCACCATCAAACCGCCGAGACACTGTGCTGTCCTGCTGAGTCAGCATCTCGCATGCGTTCTAGGCTTCGGAGAGAAGACGTGTTTCGCGTCGCCGACTACCGGCGCCTACTCGATGGATGTTTACGGGGACGTGCACTCTGTGTACATATACACCGACATGATCCAGGAGAGACGTGTGGGCGACATGCAAGTGCCGCTGTTGCGCTGCGTGGCGGTGGACAGAGGCGGAAAGCGTCGAGGTGGCGTGCAAGCTATCAGTTTTCCCCATTTGGATTATTTCCCCTTGAAATCCAAGAGGTTTACCGAGGTCGGCATCTATTTAAGAGACCGATCCGGTCATTCCATCCCCTTCGGTAGAGGCGAGGTGACCGCGACACTTCATCTGAGACCTATTGAGCGCTGAAAGAGAAGAAAATGATGCGTCAACGCGTTCCGTACTTTCCACCCAGGCGCACCGTCGGCAGAGGGTACAGCGATTACTACAACGCGCAGCTGGGCAACGGCGTCAACGTGTACAGCGGGCGCTCTTTCCAGAGCGGGCACGGTTTAGGCGGCGCTCTGTTAGGTCTGATGCGCTCGGCTACCCCGCTATTGAAGTCGGTGGGAAAAACGCTGCTCCGCGCCGGTGTGGGCGTAGCTAAAGATGTGCTGGCGGGTCGGACTTTAAAGAGCAGCGTGAAAGACCGATGCGCAGGCGCTCTGAAGAGACTGGCGAGTACGGCGTTCTCGGGAGGAAAGACGCCTGTCGCGTCTAAGAAAGGGTCGAAACGTCGTCGTGGGCATTCCCCTCAGACGGGCGGTGGCTCTTGCAAGAGACGTAGAGGGGATGTATTCGACCGGTAAGCGCCTAGGCGTTCAGGTATAAATAAAAAGACTGGAGGCGGTCGGCGTCAGTCTGTCGGCCGCATGAAGAGAGAACACAATGGCTTACGTACACGAGAGCAGTAACGAGTGCGCGCTCTCTGAGCTCGACCTGCACACCGTAGCGCCGACTCAGACTACTATCTTAAAGTCGTCTTTCCTGGGGATAGAAACAAAAAACTCTTTAGAGGATGGAGGTAACATAAATTTCACCATCAACAAGTCGCAAGAGTACACAGACCTGAACGAGAATTACCTTCATCTGGAATGTCAAGTGCTAAAGGACGGAGCGGCGATCGAGGCCACCGACGCGGTAGCTCCGGTGAACAACTTGGCTCACTCGCTCTTCAAAGACGTCCAAGTCTCCATCGGCGGTTTCAAAGTGTCTGGCAACACCGAGACCTACCCTTACCGAGCTTACTTGGAAGGGTTACTCAACTACAACAAAGACGTGAAGGACGGCGTCATGAGCGCCCAGGGGTGGCATGAAGATACGCCCGGTCAGTTTGACACGTTGACTGACGCGAATGCGGGGTACAAAGCGCGCAAGAAGCTAATCTCCAACAAGCGCTTTTCGCTGATGGCGCGACTGCACTTTGACCTGGCTCATCAACCGAAGCTCATCGTTGGAGAGACAGAAATCAATCTCACTCTGAAACAAGCGGCGCCCTCTTTCTATCTGATGTGCGCCGCTGACGGAGGCTACAGCTTGAAGATCTACAAAGCAAAGCTCTACGTGCGACGCGTGCTGGTGGCGGACGCTGTAGCGGAAACGCACGAGAGAGCGGTGATAGAACACGGGCCCTTCGACTACCCGGTGAACAGAGTGGAGGTGACGACCTACGCCATCCCTCAAGGTAACAGAGATCACAGCTACACGCACTCCAACACAGGCCAGCTTCCCAAGTCGATGATGATTTGCTTCCTTGACCACGACGCCTTCAACGGTAGCTACACCAAGAACCCGTTCGAGATGAAGCATTACGACATCAGCTCGCTTCAAGTGATAGTGAACGATCAGAAAGTGCCGAACGACGCCTACGTGCCCGACTTTAAGACCAAAGCGGCCGTGAGAGAGTACTTGGCGCTACACACGGAAACGGGGATGTACGAGGGCGCGCGCTCCTGCGGTATTTCATACGAACAATTCCTGAACGGTTACACGGTGTTCCCCCTCGACTTAACCCCAGACAGATCGCACGACGGGTGTCGCGTGAACCTTATAAGAGCGGGTCAGCTGAGGTTGGAAGTCAGTTTCCGCTCGGCGCTACAAGCGACAACAACGGTGCTACTCTACTTGGTGTACGACAACGTCGTCGAGCTGACCCGAGATCGACACCCCGTCACCGACTACCACATGAACTGAAGACAAGACGGCGGTACTTGGCGTATCGTATGAACACGCTTGAAATAAGCAGAGTGTTGAAGGAAAACGTTCACACAAAACATCGTTTCCTGGGCGTTTTCTCTTGTGACACTATTCCGAAGCACCCTATCAAAGACACTTGTTTCGTGAGCAACACAGATCCGCAACATTTACCAGGTCAGCATTGGGTGGCGTTTTACGTGTCGAGCACGGGTGAAGTGTACTACTTTGATTCCTTCGGCTTACCGCCGCTGAGTGCGGAGTTCTTGTCTTTCGTGGAACGCTCTGCTCCGTTCAAGTGGCAAAGAAACCGCATTCAACTACAAGACACTTCTGCTGACACCTGTGGACCTCATTGCGTTCATTTCCTAATTGAAGCATGTCGAACAAGAAACCCCAAGAAGTGCGTCATGCGCATGAGCAAAAGCCCAAAGCTGAGCGACCGGGTCGTGAGTCAGAAGCTATCGATGATGCTGTTGTGACGGGTTGTTGCGATGGCGGCCGTTTCATGGAGGCAAAGATTCTCTGCCTTGCCGAAATGGTGTTGGATTTATCCAAAGTCGTGCAATGTCTATTGGAGAAAAGTCGTCCGGGGTGTGGTGGTGCGAGTGACGGCGGCGTGAGACTTTGCGGCCTGTTGAGTTGCTGCAAATCGAAGAAGCAAGCTAAAAAAGCATAAACTTGTGTGTTTTTTCTGATTGAAAATGAAAAAATAAAGAATAAAATGAAAAGAAAAGAAATTATCTTGTTGTGTTTTTATTTCTATATATAAGTTACATAACTTTTTTTGTTTGTTTGTTTACAAACAGTCACGTGTCACGTGGTGTTGTTTACAAACAAGAAAGCCACGTGGTGTTGTTTACAAACAAACCCTAAGTAGGTCACGTTACCCTAGTTACCAGAATGCCGGCTTCTGATTGGCTGAGCCTAAGTAGGTCACGTGACGTAAGTAGGTCACGTTACCATGGTTACCAGAATGCCAGCCTCTGATTGGCTGAGAGCTTCTAAGTAGGTCAGTAGGTCACCCAGAATGCTGGCTTCTGATTGGCTGAGAGCCCTAAGTAGGTCACGTTACCATGGCAACGGGTCACGTGACCAAATGGAGGCCTCTGATTGGCTGCATGTCGATTGAGTAATAAACAGTACTTAACTATAGTCCCGTTCCGATACATACTATACTACTCTGAAGTAATAGCGGGGGTGAGGGGTTTTTACGTTAGGGACTGAATTGGGGGATAAGGCAGAGTTTGACTTTTTGAAGCATAAAGTATGCGATAGTATGCCATAAGAGGGCATGGGGGAGCTTTTTACGTTATGCCTTAGGGGATTTCTGTTGAAGGGTTTGGACTGGTACTAGCGCTAAGGACCGCCTTACATTAGAGGCTTAAATTGAGACAGTGGTTGATTTTTTAAGTAAATTCCAAACCGTATGAAACCATTGTGGATAGAGGCATAGGAAATGCCATGGGAGGGCATATGTTGGCATTAGACTGTTTTGAGCTTATAGCATGTTACGAGATTTTAAGAAATTATAAAAATTATATAGCCCAAGTATTTAAATAACTTCCACTCATTTTTATTAAAAGCTATACACAATTTGGTGTAACCCGATCAGACAAATAACAATTAGAGACAACGAAAAATGTTTCAAGTGGTTCTTTATTGACTGTTGAAGTTCAATACTAATTGATATTCAAAATTAATCGGAATCTATTATAATGGGTGGTAGTGGCGGCAAGGCAGCGGTATCAAGGGTCATGGCCACTTTGTGAACGACAATGGTATGTCCACTATGTAGAGATAGGCGGTTCAGCCTAGTATACCACGTGAGTACGGCAGTTTGCCAAGATGCGACGTGCGATAGGTTGTCACTCAATTCTTGATAAGCACGTGAAGCTACACCACATAAATTTCTCAGCCTGTCGACATGAATTTCACCCACGCTGTCTCCGACTATTGGTATCTCCAAAGCCGCCATCTCGGCCGTAGTCAGGTGGAGGCTGAAAGGCTGAATAAAAAGAACGGAGTCATGAATGGGCTGGCAAATGTCGTCATGCGAAAAGGGTGATTCGTTGGCAATAGCTATATAGCATTAAATGGTTAAATATGGCACTTAAACACACATGTTAACCCTTAACATTTAGTAGAAGTGACTATAATAAATGGCGATATATATCAATTTTCGGCGTTTGGGAGGCGGCTCGGGTGGTCTACCCTTTATGATTACAGTTTATGACAAATATTGGCAGGGGGACATGGCCCTTAGTAAAAATCAACATGCGACATGGAAATTAGTGACATGACATAGGGTATATCCTCAAATAAACAATACGACAACAATGGACATGGCAGGTTCATAGGGGCGCGATGGTTAAAGGGAAATACTCTTAAGTTACATGGTGGCACATGTGGACACCCTATGTATCACTTTTGTGATGGTATTCAGTGAGTGCCTTGATGATAATGAAGGCCGTGAAATTAACTGAGTCCCTCCCCCGACCCGATTTGCTCAGAATAATCTTTACATCCAATGCTATTTATTCTAATATTAAAGTCGACATTGATAAACATAACAAAGTGATATGAACATCATAAGAAACTGGACGGGCACTGGACGCACATAATGTAGGATAACTTTCTCCTATGGCTATTTACTCAAGAATGATATGTTTCAAAAACAGAAAAAGGTTTTATTTGGCCTTACCTCCATGGCGACTGACCCAGTTATGGTTAGCATTATGGTAATAGAGAAAAGCTAGTACGATGTAGGTAAGATCGGCCAGGGAATTTGAACTAGGATGGACGTCTTGCGAGTACAATGCTTTATGACAGTGTGTTGCCTGCAGACAGCATGAGACAGTGGACGCTGGGGAGGGGGGCGGGGGGGGGGGGGTTGAAGGGTGGCCCAGGGGTGGAGGAGGGGAGGACATTGGGGTTGGGGGCGGGACGAAGGTGGGGGTAAGATTGGGGGGGGGGGGGGGGTAGGAGCCCGGCCCCTGCACTCCCTTCATTTTATAGGGCCCATTTTATACACCATTAGCGTTCTGGGATTACAAAAGGACCCCCCGAAACAGAGGAATATTGACTTTTAAAAGGACCCTTTTCATGGCAAATTCACAGATTTTCGAGGCAAAAAGTAGCCCATTTTCAAGAGAAGACAGACATCTTTAGAAAAAGCCACACCTGATATCATTAACATTTACCCCTTAAAACAAACTAACAAATACAGATACTGTTATGTTATATTTCAATTTGATACCCATGGTAAGATGATGTGCATACATTTATAATGCATACATTTATAATGCCTTTCATAAATAATACTTTGTATATGTATTATCTAGTGGATATAAACCCCGAAACATCACGGGGGAAACATGCTGGTAGTGACCATTTTTCACTGACTATGCTTTAAGAAAGACACCTACTTTCTATTTTCACTCACTCTGTTAGGAAATAGACCCCCTTTTGTTTAAAACACTGATCAGTGCTTTATGTCAAAGAAAGACCCCTTTATCAGCGTTAGGTAAGAGGAAATATTACCTAGAGTAACCCAAAACATCTCAAATCCCACGACTATTGAAGGAGGGACAAGGTAAGGTCCCAATGAAATTGAAGTCGGCATCCATGATAGCTATGCACTGCCAGCACCCAGGCGTGGTAGGCTTAAGCAACAGCCATCCAAAACGCCAACCAGGTTGCACACGAGTGCAGCCATTGCGAACGTCCATGTAGACATCGCTGTGTATTCCAGCCTCTGTTCGAAGTAGCTCAACCTCTAGGTAAAACGTATTTTGGTGAGGAGATTGGACGAGGATATGCTCAAGTGAAGGCCCTAGTCTGAGGGGAAAGGCCTGCAAAGTGATAGCAAATGACACTACATTACTGAGAAAAAACTATAGATGGCATACAAATTTGAGCATATACATAATACACATGATTTGACAAGGGTTGTCCCTGTTTCTGAGTATTTTAGTCGCTGGCATTACACTCCCAGTAAATTGTGTCCAAAGATGGCAGACGCTAGATTTGTGTGAGCCCTATTCAAATGGAAATTGGAACTATACCGAGAAATGGTCTTGAAGTGGTTGAGGATCGATGTAGCCGATGGGCAGCAGAGGAGGCATCTCCTCGTCTGTATCCGAGCCCTGTAGGGCAACCGTGCTAGAATCGTCTTGATTTTGGTCAGAAGAGATAGAGCTAGCTAAACTATCGCCATCACTTTCTGACGCAAAACCAGACATATTAATATCTTCACTATCAGGACTACTGAAGAAATTGGTGGCCATTGTGAATACTCGTGAAGGTGATGTAGGCAGGCAATGTATGATGGCACACTCTCCCTAAGTAACCGGGTTTTAAGGTACAGGGGAAAGGGGGGGAGGTGCGTGTATGAGAGGGGAGGGGGTTGTGTGGAGGGAGGTGTGATGGTTTGGCAGGTCGTGGGGTGGGGTGGGCGGGGGGGGGGGGGGGGGGGGGGGGTGGCGGCGCATACAGGTAGTCACTTTTGAGGATTTGAAAATTTAGAAGCCTCGGCCCAAGTAACACCCCACCCCCTACCCGTAAGATTTCCTACCATTAAGGGCGCACCATTAATATTAACATTGTTAAGGTCTATAAGAGTAAATAAGATGTGTGTATTTACAGATGCAGTCTTGGACATAGAGATGGAGGAGGAGGAGGAAGGGGAGGTGGGCGTGGCCAATCACCTATTGGAGTGTAAGTTTCCATTGTTTCTACAACCCATGGTATAGCCTAAGACACTACTACACTGGATGAATAGCCCTTACATAGACAAAAGGTCAAATCAGAAAAGAAAAATTAATTATTAAGAATTTGACAAGCGGATATACCCACTGCCGTAAACACAGTACATGTTCAATTTTAATTTTTACAGTGGCAAGGGGCGTGGGAGAGGCGCTGGGCCACTTGGGGCGGGAGGTAGCCCGTGAGCGCCTCACACAAGCTTTAGGCCACACGTGGGGCCTAGTGGTATACGTACTGCTAACGATGTGAGTATTGGTTATTACATGTGATTGTATTGTATTGGACGTGGGCGAGGGAATGCAAAAAAAAACGCAGTACAGGTTATTGAAGTCATTAACCTGTGGCGATGAACATTGAATCAAGATTTATAAATGATTGTCAGAGTAAATTATATGTTAGATTCAACGTTGGGCTTAATTTGTGCATACTGCCTGTATGTACTAAATAGTGTAATACTGTTACTGTAAGGATACCCAAATTGAGCTATTAGAAATCTATAGCGAATGTAATTTTGTACATTTCAGTGGCGCCTACTTTTTACAAGTGCTATGGCGAGAAGGAGCAGGACGCCACTAGGTACGAATTTTAATAAAGCATAATGGACTTCATTAAATATTCACCCACCTATGGAATAGCCATGTTAGCCATTTTGTTAGAAATAGGAGCCAGGAAATATAGGTATTGGAATGAGTAGTGGTGGTAATAATAATAATTTAGTGAGAGCTATGCCTAAGAACTAGCAATGCTATAAATGACGTTATAACCTCACTTTAATGTCTGTGTGCATTTTAATTTTCAGAGGAGGCATAGTGGACGCGGACCCGTGGACGCGACAGTGTATATATGTATATAGTATTAGAAAAATAAGTTATTACTCAAGAATAAATTTTACCCCAAAAAGAGTTATGATACTTTGTTATCTTTAATCTATAGTGGGAACGTTTAAATTTCAATTTACGACAAGGATGTGTTGACAAGCTATAATGAAAAGGGAGGCTTTGGTCCATAGTAAGTGGAGGGCACCGAATATGAACATATAGCGCCCTGGAGGGTGATCCCCACCCCCTACCGTATAGCGCATAGTGGGGGACTGGAATCATAACAAACAATCGAGATCAGATAATAAGATAAATGGGCAGTCATTAGGCACTATAATACAGTCACTGACACGAGATCCCATGGGAAGGGGGTATTAAGGAAAAAGCTGTCGGGGAGATGGTGGTGAATTCCAAAAACTTAGTACAAGGGTTGTCAGATGCACACATCAGGCTGTAGGAGTAACAGAGAGACAGGAGAGTACTTTATAAACACAATGAACACGGAGGAGGACGTAGTTGTATGCGAGGATGCTATTTTCAAGGTGAGAGGACAATGAACGGCCATTTATTACCCAAGGCCATATGTTTATGCACTATCACAATTGCGGGGAGATTCCGTCAGATGATAAGTTATTGACATGTTATTGACACAGGCAACAAGTATATAGTCTGTAGCATTTAGGAAGAAGGTGGATATTTAACATAGAGAAGGACGCTTTGCCGCCTGATCGAAGCTTCTGAGTTTAATCACATATTTAATGTAGGCCACTAGTGAGGAGGTTGATGTTAATGCTCACGGGATTATAAGTACTGTGGCATAAGGCAAATACCATATGGTCTCTGTCTATCATTTATAAGCATGGTACAATGTAGTTCACATGGGCCTGACACCTCTCAGAAGAATTACATATTTAAGAAAGGCCACTCTTGAAATGATAAATAAATTTTTTTGAATGATGGGAATGCATGGCATTATTGATGTCACGATGGCCCCTCTTTTTAACAGCCGTTTGCAGTACACTTCACTCGTGGGGATGAGCGGATCCTGGGGCTGCTGAGGAAAGTTTATGCAAGAATAAATGTGATCCGCCTTAGATGTTTGAAAGATGATGGACGGATGAGGGTATGGGGACCTCTGGTGAATCAGGGACTAACGTGCTGGGAAAGAGGATCCATACGGCTGGAGAAGATGGGCAACAGGAGGGGATGCTGGGTAGTCACGTCAGTGGTAGGCGCTGACGGGACGACAATCGGATAATAAAGGTGAGTGACTTATGACATGACACATTAAGAGCTATAAGCACACAAAATACTAATATTAATTATAAATAACAAATAGACATAGTTTGTTGTAGGGTGAAATACATAACATATCATCCAAGGCAGTTTATCCCTACACCAATGGATTACCCTGTCCCACAAACCCTAATTTAGAACTTAAAATATTGTAGAAATCACTCCAAAAACCAGGATAAGCCAAAACTGTTTTCGTGACCTTTGACATCAATTAAGGATATCAAGGTAATGGGACATAATAATTTGGTGATAAGTATGCTTGAACTATGCTTCTGACTTAGCATACCACTAGTTTTAGGTGATGGGTTTTAAAATAGAGGCTAATTTAATTTAAAAATGGCCATTTACAAGGGGTCTAGGGGGGCTCAAAAGGGTTGCCATGACGCCTGAGTGCATGGGAACGAATGATACACTACACTAAGAGGCTATGAAGTGCATCCGTGATGTAATACTAGCTGTGCGTTATGCTTCATTACAGGGATGATGACTTGCTAAGGAGGCAAGGAGAACTGGAGCTCACTCAAGATACTCTTGCCCTATGTGCGAGTAGGCCGCAGGCGGTGGCCGCCCCTAGCAACCACCGGAGGGCTGCCAAGCGGTACCACTGGACACCCCCCTCCCTGGAGGAAGGTCAGTGTGTTGTCGGGAGGGGGTGTCACCCTGCCCCGCCTGGAGGAGGCTGACCACCGTCCTCCCGTGGATACAAGGTTCCCGTGAAACACCCTATCTTTCAAGAAGTGCTGACTGTAGCAAAATCCTCTCCAACCATCAATATTTTAGGAATACCTAGACAATATATAGATAAACCATATTGGGTAATCTGATAGTATAGGTATTGCAACTTTTAAATTTATTGGAGGGGATCTGGTAGTGCACTTGTGCTGAACGACCATCATGTATGTATGTGCCTATCTGTGTAGCTTTAAGTGGGATGTGGGGGTTTAAAAGCCCTCTGTGTGTACTAAGTTTTACAATACATGCTCATCAACCCACAAGCTAGGTAAGTGATGTACCTAAACTAAACATATATAGCTACTGGCCCATCAAATTTACATGATGTACACTAGTCTGGCGTACTGTAGTATCACCAGTCAGTACGCGGAAGACTGATCAGGTGCAGAGGCTGAATGGCATCCCTCAGTACTACAGCTATATGATACAGGCGGAATCAAGATGGCGGAGGCTGAAAGCTTGGCAGCAGTAGCAACCGTGGGTCATTAGCAATAGCCGATGGGGGCGCTGTAGGCCTTACTCGCACACGGGTTAACTGGAGAGCAGCTTCTGGAGAAGGGGACATAAGGTTGATATTAATGGTCATGTGATAATTTTATAGTGCTGAGGGAGTCTGCCAAATGTGCTGTGGAAGGGGAAGTAGGGTGGGGTGGGGGGCATGGACATGACATATGATTGGGCGACAATTAAAGGATACATGTTATGATAATATTTAAGCAAAATGATGATAAAAAATTAAAGTGTAACAAAAAAAGTACTCTCAGTGTTAATTTACTTCTTAACGCTTTATTTGCATCAGACATACATTGAGCATACATTAAGCATACGCCGGATAAAGGCAATTGACGTCGATAAGAGTAACTGTTTATGTAATGCCCCGCCCCAATCAGGGAGGTCCATTGAAAGTATGGCTCACACAAGGGGCCTACGGCGCTTATCGCAGATATGATAAACTATCCACGATTGAGGACAGAGTCTATCCATTATTAGCCAAGCAGCTCGCGACCGAATTAAGTCCATGACGTTCCGGCATCCACGAAGAACCTGGCGGGTAGTCAAATGACGCTTGCCCAACCGATGAACAATGAATGGGATGTATAGGACCAAGAACTCGTCGTCGGGCACGATTTTGAGGACATCCTGGGTAGCCATGTCAATGTCGATGACAAACGGCTGAAAAATGACAATGGGACTTCGGTAAGCAGTTACCACTATGAAAAGACCAACGACTGAATTATGCCTTAAAAAGTAGTACCGTAAATTACAGTAAAATCTGAATAAGACTCAGCTTTCTTGTGATGCCAAACATGCTTACACGACACTTTTAATTAGTATACTACAGCACCGAAATCGCAATAATCAGACCCCCTCTGAAGCTTATATAATTTGTCAGAGTTAGGGGTGTGGCTTATACGCGAGTTAGGCTTATTTGCGAGTTTTTTACAGTAGCAGCTTGGGGTCATATTTAATGCATGCTTAACATAACATTTTGCGTTGAATACTGAGGAGGAGCTAGGGAAGGTCGTGTTAGCATTTTAATTACTTATGTGTAGATGAGAAAAGGGTTACGCACCTTAAAGGCCCCTTGACAGGTAGACGCAGTCGTGATAGGAAGGGCCATTTCGGTTGGTAATTGGTAAGGAATTCGTTGACGGGAATCTTCTACAACGCCTGCAGGCGAGAGTGATAATGCTCGACGAGGGTGCGGAGGCAACTGAATACTCCCAGCAGGATGGACACTTGGCTCAGGAACACATTAGTGCACATGAGTGCATTGGGGGTGGAGCCTATAGTGTGAAATACTCGCATTCCCGCATCCTCATGAGTAGATCATGAGTACCCTCCGGGGTTATTCCAAAGTCAGACTTCGCTGGCGGGAAGATCTGATGAAGCGACTATATCGCCCCCAGACGGAATATTTAGAAACTAACACAGCGATATCACAGCGATGTCGCCAGCTGGCGGAATATTTGGTAACTAGTATATTACTCCAGGCATTGGGCGCGTTTGGAAACTAGCCGCATGCGACCGGCCGCCCACTCACTCCGGAGCATTCCTGAGTAAGTCGCTAATCCCCTGGTTCATGAGTACGAGTCGGCTGCTCTGTGTTTTCAAAATCGGCAGACGAGCCAGTGCGTGTGGTGAGATTCACCATTCATGACTCAGTGAATTTCACTGTGGAGTGCTTAGGGTAAACTGCCCAATTCCCGGACAGGTCCAGTTCCCGGACGATTTTAAGGCCCAAAGAAGTTTTCTCCTCTCTCCAGCAACTATTTTATTCTATTTTGGTGTCTGTTACAGATATATAATTGTCACATTGGTCCCAGTGAGTCATTGAGGGATATTGGCATATGTGCTGCCTTCTGTGAGCAATGCCCTGAAATAAGGTAGCAAAACCACTGAATTTTGTCCAGGAATCGGACCATACTAAAAAGCACTGTCCTAGAATTGGGCAAAGTACCATGGCTATTTCAAACAAGGCCTAGCCAATAATTAAGTACAGATAAAACCCAAGAAAACAACCTGCAAACTGTTTTTACACATCTAGACCTAAAAACTACAATAATTGTGGTAATGCTGTCTCCACATACCAAGTTATCTTTAAAAAGGGGAGACTGTCCGGGAACTGGGCAAGGTGTCCGAGAATTGGGCACATTGAATTTCCACAAAGGACCCCCCATAACATATATAAATAATAGGTTTTGGCTAATGCCCATTTTTAAGATTGTGCTAAGGGGCCCTGGCAATGTATTCTGTAGAGTTTTTACATTAGAAACTGAGGTAGACGACCTCAGCAGTGAGGGGAAAAGCAAACTGTCCGAGAATTGAGTCGGCGAGCTGCGACAGGTGGGCGGGCGGGCGTCCCGTGCCTGCCGCAGTGACGGCAGGAGGACGGCAGGGGCCCCAGCCCACACCAGTACACACGTGCAGCAGAAACGCCGGGTGATGAAAGACACCCTGATTGTTTACTAATATTCTCACAAAGTCAACAACAATATGGAGCTTCACACGGACGAAGGAAACTTTCAGGGCTTGAAGATACACATAGCTGCCAGTGTGAATAACAAGAATCTCCAGGTTAAACTTGTGAACCCATCGGGTGAGTAGTATGACATGTTTCACGTATTATCGCTCACTCAGGCAACAGCCTGGCCACGGATACAGTGACACTGACACACTGCCACATTTACAGGGAGTGTGGCTTTTTTCAAGTTTCGCAGAATGATGTCATGATTCACTGGGGTGGTGTAACTGTGTCCTCAACTCCCGGACCTAAGCTATAGTGTCAAAGACGTTCTTTAAACCATCAAAGTTTCAAGTCTTTAACTTTGACCATAGTTTGAACTTCGAGTCTTTCACAGTTTCACAAACTTTCAGTCTTTGCCAAGACTTTTTGGAGCCCGGGGGGGGGGGGGGCACTTGGTATATTTTGTATACACATGTGTGCAGCTGGCAAGGGTACTTTTTCAGCAAAATCTCCCTAGCAAGGGTCCTGTTTTGAAGGAAAAATGTCCCTAGCAAGGGTCTACTTTCAACAAAATCGCCCTAGCAAGGGTCACATTTTTGCTTTTCACCGAAATGTACCCCTTTTTCCTATTTTTCCCGAATATTTCCGAGACATGAGGACAATTTCTCTGTAAAATGACCCATTAAGTATATATTTCGTGATTTTTCTCGTCAAAACAAGGATTTTTTGGGCCAAAAGTGCTCTAGCAAGGGTATGTTTTGGACACAAAAGCTCCCTAGCAAGGGTAAGGGTTGTCATAGGTCCAGCCGCACACCCATATCACTATCAGAAAAAGTTCAAGTATCCCCCCCCCCCGGGCTTTGGAGACATGATCAATAATGTAATTAAAATTAAACTTAAAGTCTGATTAATATTGATATTTTCAATTTCACAAATTTTCAGTGACTTCAGTAGGCCTATTCTGCAGTGTTGCCGAAAACATTTTTTCAACGCAGGCCAAGGTGGCCTGCGTCTTGGCATCTTACGCAGGCCATTTCCTTCTCACGCAGGCCATATAAATTTTGATATTCCAAGGTCCCTTCTGAACTCCATTATAACTTGTTTTATAGAAAATGTACTATGCACAAACTTAAAAGAAATTGAAAAGATACTCAATTTTACAAATATGGCCGATTTGAAAAATTCTTTCACCATTACTATTAGGAAGCTGGGATCATGGCAGGCCAGGCCCATTGTGGCCTGCGTCCTAAAGCCCTACGCCGGCCATTAAGGTTCTACGCCGGCGTGCCGGTGTTATTTCGGCAACACTGTTCTGTCTGTAGTGCATAGTGTGAGTAGGGTAGACTACAGTCTGCCACTACAGTAACAGTACCTGGTACATTACATACACTAAATTTAGTAAATAAAACAGTCTTGTAATAAGTATAAGATTTCCCTACGGATACTGCAAAGTATTAAGTCCTGTTATATTGTATTATTTATCAGTTACCGGTACTCACTATTTTGGTGTCGATATATAGATATATCAGTTTATATTAAGTATTTTCACAGTCACATAATCACAAATACAGGGTAGATTGAACATAAAAAGGCATATATTGTGGCTTGAAAAATGCAGTTTGTAATGTTGCTTAAAAGGCCATAGCTAAGCCTCTAATTAGATAGGAATATCTGAAAAAGTCTTTCACTGTTTATAGAAAGCTGAGATTTAGGAGGTATCAATACACATTAGCCAGTGATCTACTGCTGCGAATTTGTTGCGAGTACGACGGTCGAGAGAGGCTTGCGAGTACACTCGCAAAAATCAAAACTTTTTGATTTCTGCGAATTTAGTCGCAGGTCGCTCGTCCCTCGCAGTCGCAGTGACGTTGTCACAGAGACTCGCAGCAGCTGATCCACTGCTGGAAGGTTTGGTGCGTGTGTACTCGCACGAGTTACATTTGCAGCAGAATCGCAGCAAATTCGCAGTAGTGGATCACCGGCTATTGTTTCGATATCTTACCAGTACAACCTTGTCCATATATTGATACCTATGATACCGATGACATCCCTACTTTGCAGGACTGTGTTTGGCCTTCGTCTAATATTACACATACCATGAAAGGCACCGTTCCCCCCTAGGAATCACAGACGTAATATGTATTTATTACCACTTCTAATAGTTCATTACTTCTCCACAGACCAGCAGGTAGCGTACCTGGTGAGGAGCCGTCTCCCGGTACTGGTGACGTCCACAGGCACCCAGCTCTTCTCTGCTAACTCCGCAACCAGGTAGGTCAACCCTCTATAGGGACCAAGCTGGATGTCCTGTGGGCGCATCCATTACTTAAGCCGGTAACTGGCGAGATAAGCACTGGTACCAGCGGTCAGATGGGTACAAGCTGTTACATAATGCACCCTAAGAATTCCGCAATGAAGGCCAGGGAGTTGGTTGATAATGCATCCAGCTACATGCCTATAAAGAGAGTGGTAATTTTTTTAACAACAGGAGGGGGGATGGCGCGCCCCGGTCAAGGGGGTCGAAATTTACGGTGTGCACGCATAGGCCCTATGAGGCCATAGTAACACGCAGGCTTTTTTGGCTCAAAACAGGTTACATTTTCTTTTAAACCCCCCCCCCCCCACCCCGGTCAAGGGGGTCCAAATTTTGTTGCCCCCCCCCCCCCCCCCCCCCGCGCTGTTGTTAAAAAATTATGCAGTCCTGGCTATTAACTCGGCAATGCATAATGCTGTAGTGTTAGTAAGTGCCCGCCCCCCCCCCCCCCCCCACCTTTTTAGGTATTTAATTAACTAGAAGAAAGCCTTAATTATCACGATTTGGGGAGAGAATTAAACTCTTAAATACATTTGTACTAAAATGCCATAAATATTGATTATAAGTGCTATTATAGCGAATACGGTAATCAGAACCCTCAAACTTCAAAGAACTGACGCTAACTCATCTTATATTCTTGATCATCATTTTGAGGTGTCCCTCGTGATTAGTATTCTGTATTAAAAAGTAAGGCATTTGATTCTTTATTGATGAATTTACTGAAGGATAATTTTCATGGAATTGAATGGTTTCAGTTTGATATTTGCTGAGGGCGGCAACAAGGGAGACGCGGTGAAAGCCGACCAGTGGTTGGAATGGGAGAAACGCCGCTCTACTGGTAAGGATTGAGTTTCATAGACATTCCTTTCCTGAAAAAATAAGTCTATGTGTTGTTAAAAGGTGACATTTGTCGTCCTGTTGCACCAATACGGCATGTAAGTAGGTCGTGAGAACGCCCGAGAAAAACATGGTTTGACGCCCCCCCCCCCATTATCGCTCACAGGCTTGAAAGATGGGCAACATTTTTGTTCCCCATATATCTCCATTAATAAGGGGAATTGAGCTTTAAGATATCAGATATGTAACCTACTTAGGCTCATGACTCGTAATGAATGCAGCTCTGGTGAGTAACTCACCAAAGCAGCATTCAAGCATCATGCGGACATAGGCCTATAATTGTTTTGTTGACATGTTGTGTTCCGGTAAAATAGCCAAAAATAAATAGGGTCGGTAGGTAGATTTTAATTTCATTTTTTTTTGCAATTTTCAAAATATGTGATTTTGATAGTAAAATCGCCAAAAATGTCATGAATTTTCTCAAAATTAAAAAAAAACGTCCTAAAGAAATTAAGGTCGGCCCCAAATACGTAGAGTCGGTCGAGATACCGCAACACAACTTATTTTTTAGGGCTTACCGGGTTAAGACACTGCCGAAGGTTTGGCATGATGCACTAATGCAGCCCCGACGAGTTACTCGCCGGGGCTGCATTAGTGCATTATGATGACAAATGTCATCCTTTAGCGACATCCGTCCATAAAGGGTTAAGACTGTATAAGATGTATATATAATGTATTCAATAACATTTTCCTGGACTTGAACTTGATGCCATATGTTTCAGCCGGTGGTACATCGGGCGGTGCTGGCGGGTAAACTGGACGATACCCTGGCGGCCCCCGTGAAGGCACAGCTGGAGGTACTGGAGGCAGCACTCAGCTCTCAGTACATGCTGGTACGTGGTGTATTCGATATAATAAGGCCAAATTTAAAAAAAGGTTGGTTTCAGGCAACATTGGAAAAAAACTCAAAGGTCGTTTTTTTCCTACTTTTTTTTTACATACCGGTACTCTAAATTAGACGATTTTTTCAAAACTTTTGTAAACCTAAAATTGACCTAAGAAAAGTGTAAAAATATTAAAAAGTCTTCAAAATTGGATTTAAAAAATGCGTAGGGTCAGCCCTGTTTAGATAGGGTCGGTCGGGTGACCTGAAACAAATCTTCTTTTTTTTTTGGCCTAAGCCAACAGTGCGCTTAAAAAACATTTAAAACTATTAAAAAAAAATTTTAAATTTTTTTTTTAATTCTAATAAGCGTCCATCCTCCTTCACATTTCCCCAACGTTTTTGCTGTCGCTCTACTGTATTCAACATAATAAGCATGCATTGCACTTAACAAATTATTCTTAACACGTTTCTAGTAGTTAAGGGTTAATTTGGGCTCAAGACTTGACTATTTTTGGGGTTTCGTAGTTTAAAATCGGCCAAAAGGGGGGGGGGGGTCACAGGTGTGCACTTATTAGGGGATGTACACTTATTAGGGGATGTACGCTTATTAGATTGAATACAATATATCTACACTGATACCGTAAAATCTGGCATATAAGCCGCAGCTTGTATCCGAGTCAGACTCAGCTTTCTTTTGATACCAAACATGCCTATAGAGGGATGTGATTCCTCCTACAGTTGTAGGATTTCCTACACTTTTGAGCAAAAAAGTCCACCCTAGTGGTTTGTCCAGATCCACTGAGATATTTTTTCAGGGGGTTGGGGGGGGGGGGGTCTGTTACTCAAACTGTCACAGGGTGAGCAGAATATGTGACAGAATGCAACATTTGGCTTTTAGATTTTCAAAATTTCCTTGGGGCCATGCCCAAGAACCCATCCCCCCTCCCCCGCTTGCGACGATTGGAAAGCAACATTTTACTCGAGGGCTGCATTTAGTGTTTTCAGATACCTTATATTGAGACCTAAAATTTCTCCTACAGTTTTACAATTTTCGAATCAGATCCCTGCGAAATAGGGTGCGGCTTATACAAGAGTTTTTTAAAGTATACCACAGTACCAAATTAACAATTTTTCAGACCTACTCTACGGCTTATATAATCTGTCAAAGTTAGGGATGCGGCTTATATGCAAGTAAGGCTTATACGGGAGGTTTTACGGTACATCTAACCATTTGATGAAACAAGGCTCTTCTGCCTCTCTGGAGAAGAGAGAGTAAGAGGTGGGGAGAAGGAGAGGCATAGGGAAAAAAAGAGGGAGCGAATGAGAAGAAGAGAAAGAGAGTGGACGGGAGGGACTGAGGGCAGGGCAGGTCATTTTCATCAAGAGCAGGATGCAACATGTAATACAGGCATGGTGAATCTTTTAATATGAATTACTCTTTTACAGTGACCAGTAGCTTCCTTTGAAAATCCTACTTTCATGTTACGTCTTACGATGGCAACCACTTCCCTCATGAGAGAAATCGTAGTTAAAACTAAAAGACCTGCCCTTTATTACAATATCACACACGTAAACTTTTAAAACCGAATAATTTTTCAAACCAACCACGTCATAGCGACGCTGCATACGCTCCCTCTGGTGTGTGTATCCAGAACTGCCAACTGGTTAACATGTAGTGGCAAGAGGAGTAACCATGTATATTCCCATATAAACGCTGGGGGCAGTCATTAAAACTGATCAAAAAAAAAGAAGAAGATAATAATAATTTAAACTGTCAATGTCTGTTGTTGTCTTTCAGGGAAATAACCTCAGTGTGGTGGACGTGGTGGTCTGGTCGACCGTCTTCCCCCTCGTGAACTGCTCTGACCAGACCAAGGCGCTGGTGGCCGGGTACCCTAAGACCCTGCAGTGGTTTGACCGACTCGCTGCACAACCCGCCTTTAAGGATGCCGTGGGGGCTCTATACAAGAAGTCCACCAAGGAGGCCCTTAAAGTAAGTCTGTGTCGCCTCTGTCACAATATTCTTAATTTAAAAGAATTTGCAGAGGGTACCATCCTTGATTGTTACACCACCATAAAACTTCCAATTCCCTTTTTTTTTTGTAAAACTCCGTACATTAAATGACTACTTAGTACTAGAACCCTGGGAGTTCCCTGATAGTCTTTTTCTCATAAGACAGGTTTTATGGGTCGTCTTAAAGGAGAAATTTTCATAATTTTGATTTCAAGAAAAGGTCCTCAAAAGAGGTATAGACAATGATCCATACAAGCGATAGTCATGCATACAAGAATAAAGACCTTTATACATAAAAACACTGCAATTTTTTTTATATTAGATATATTTTTATTTGATCCTGGTTACAAGTTCAAATTTTTGTTCCTTCACAAAGAAAACAGGGAGAAAGGTGTAGTTTCCTCTCTCAGTATTAACACAGGGTTCTCCCCACACTGCAATGACACCGGCGGGCCGCCGGCGTCCTTTTTACCGCCGCCGGCGTCAAATGACTCCAAAATCGCCGCCGGTGTCATTTTAGCTATCTATAGGTTTTTGAATTTTGATAATCCATCAATTATTAAGGAAGTTATTAGAGTGTGCCTTGGTGAGCTGTAGTGCTATAGTGCTATAGATAGGCACTCTCTTATGTAGTCAGTCCTCTGTGAGTCAGATTGCCGTGATATGGTGTGTTGGTTCATCAAAATACTCATTGATGAAAAGACATTTTTCAATTTATCTCCAGACCATTCTGTGCTCAACATGTTCAGCTATCTTTTTGGTTCAGCTTGAAATGATTTGGTCTATAGTTTTGTTGTAGTTCATGATCTTGTGGCAAAATCAGCTGTTTTTTTGGTGTAAATCACTGCTATAGCACTGCAGCCTATGGGGAGCATGGTCATGGATTCAGTATTTTTTGTGCTCATTTTATACACCTTTCCTAAATAGATACTGCTTAGATTCTTTTACAGTAGCGAGTTAAGATTGGGGCATTATCATTTCTTAAAAATGTAAGTTAGAATATTTTGTATTTAGGTGAATTTGTAGCTGTTGATCTTTGCATATGTATATGCCAGCATGTCTGGCTATATGCCAGCATGTCTGGCAAGCAGCTGTCAAGTAGGTGGATAAGTGGGTGGATTACATAACTGACCTGTACTGTATTATATTGGTGAATTGTTTTTGCAAAACAAGGTGAAGGTCAGTCATTCGTGGCAGTGCACTCTGTTACCCTGCCTTGTTTCTGGACACGGCAGCGGCCACTGCCTGTGTGTGTGTTGGAGGGGGGGGGGGGGGTGGGGGTAGGACATATGTGTACATCGCGTTCAAATTTCAACAAGGTGAAATTTGCCTAAAAACACCCGATTTGGCGAGAAAAAAGTTCGAAATCGGAAAAAAGTGAAATTTGCCTAAAAATACCCGATTTGGCGAGAAAAATGTCTGAAATCGCAAAAAGGTGAAATTTGCCTAAAAACACCCGATTTGGCGAGAAAAAAGTTTGAAATCGCAAAAAATGTGAAATTTGCCTAAAAACACCCGATTTGGCGAGAAAAAAGTTGGAAATCGCAAAAAAAGGGAAATTTGCCTAAAAACACCTGATTTGGCGAGAAAAAAGTTTGAAATCGCAAAAAAGCGAATTTTGCCTAAAAACACCTGATTTGGCGAGAAAAAAGTTCGAAATTGCCTAAAGAGTGAAATTCGCCTAAAAACACCCGTTTTGATGAGAAAAAAGTTTGAAAGCGCAAAACTAGTGAAATTTTAGTGAAAGGCAATCTTACATAATAATATACGGTACATATAATGTTGCCTATTATGCCAAGGCACACTCTTCTAGTACACAAAGCTGTTACTATACTAATGATGTAGAGCTGGATGCTATATTTTTATTTTTATTTTATAAATCTTTTATCAAAAAGGTGTTTTAAGCCGCACATGGGGTCTGAAAATTGCTATTGTCTTGTATTAGCCACACTCCTACTTTAGGAGAACGCTTAAAGATTTTGACTCTCGTACAAGTTGCAGTTTCTAGGGTGAATTTACGGTGTGATTTTTACGTCTGTGGAGAACCCTGTTAACACAATGAGTACATCTTCAAAATGCGTACATTTACACTTCCTAAAGAATTATAAGGGAAATAATATTCAAGCATTTTAAATGAATACACGTATAATGTTATACAATATTCTTAAGGGTTAAACTGTTTTTAGTTCCACAACCACCCCACTATGTGTGAATTGTCATAGTTAACAAGTCCCGTGTTGTGTGTAGGTGTCGGTGTGTGCGGCCCCCGTACCTCCCTCTGCTGCTGCCAGCACGGCCCGTCTCCTGGGACTGGACAAGGTCACCAAGCCTGCCGCAGAGTCACCCACAGAGGTAAGGTATAGGCTCTCACAACCACAGCACTTCTAACGTCAGATACTCAAATAGAGTTTAAACACTGTACTAGGAATGTCATTGACATCCAATTTATTTCGATTTCGATTATCAGTATTTTAGTCTCGATTTTTCGATATATATGATTTATTTCGATGATACAAAAACAGTAAATATCTGCTAGGAAAATGTGTATCTTCATCTGTTTATTCCTTTCCTCATACTAATCTCTATAACAGGGGTAGACACTAACATTTTAGACCATGGGCCACCCGGGCCCGCAGCCTCAAAAAGTTGTGGGCCCGGAGATAAAACTGTGGGCCCGGGAATTCTAACTTCAAAAGTTGTGCATAATGCCACTCAGAAAGAAGTGCTTATTCAATGGGGAAAAAACATGCTAAAAATGGAGAAATATTGGCATATTTGGTATCAAATTAAAGCTAATACTGCCAGTAATGCAATAGGATAGAAATAACTTACATCTTCCCCACGTTTAAAGATCAATAAATTCTAACTGCCAAAATGCCAATTTTTCAGTCCTCGGTGATGAGAAACAACTTTTTTAAGAAGCCTAAAGGGTGACTTGACATGAACATATGTTAACCCTTTAATAGTTGAGCCTTCCCAACCTACTACTCCGTGTAGGTTGGGCTGCCGCTGCATAGCAAAGGTTGGGAGTGAATGCGACCCAGGCTGGGTCGCAAAGCGTAGGAGGCCCGTAGACGGTGGCGCCACCTGGCGGCGATATTTGGTTGCTCAAAGAGAGCCCCAAGAATTGATATGCTGCTCCAGCGTAACCCACAGGCGTAGCCTCAGTGGGTTACATCGGAACTACCCTTTAAGGACTGCATGATACCTTAATATCCATGTTCATTAGTCAGTAACAGCGAGTAAGTTTTAAAACTTTAAATATAACGTCATGTCATAGTAAAGAGCCTCTGAAAATCGTTATATAACGTTATAAAATGTTGAATAATGTTTTCTGTTTACTGGGAACTTGTTTATGTAGATTTAATGTTTAATCGGATTTTGTACCCTCAGACGGGATGCCTTATTTGGCAAGATATTTGAATTTATCATAATTTTTCCTTTCCAACGATATAACATGATGCACTTTTCAGAATAGACATAGGTTTATGTCAATATTTACAGCCATATTCCCATGAAAGTATGGGTGGGCACAGCTACGGGCCACCCGGGCCCATAGCTGTGTACATTTACAGAAAACTACGGGCCCGCCCCTCAAACTACGGGCCATTGGCTCCCGGGCCAGCGTTAGTGTCTACCCCTGATTATAATGATAAACATTTGGTAGCACTTTGAGCACAATCTGAAGTATTTTGCCTTCCAATATTTTAGGCCTACAAAGGACACAATATTTAAACTGAATAAAAAGCAAGTTCCAGATGAAATATTTACACAATTCTTGCAGTTTTAGAAAGGCAAATTACTAGGCTATCCGTGCCACAAATACTGTATCGATATAATGCTTTTGTCGATGCGATAATCAGAATAGAATAAATGTTGGTGTATCGATTCTGGGGTTATCAATGACATCCCTACACTGCACGCCCACTCTACCTCACTCAAGTGTTGATTCAAAACAAGCAAAAAAATGCATTTCCAGGATAAATAAATTCAAAAGTAATACGCTGAAGCCTGGTTGATATCAACCTTAACTTCTGGAAATGTTTAGTACCGTAAAAACCTCGCGTATAAGCCGCGGCTAGTACGCGAGTCAGACTCAGCTTTCTTTTGATGCCAAACATGCCTATATAGGGTGCGGCTTGTACGAGAGTTTTTATAAGTATACTACAGTACAAAAATCACAATATTCAGACCTCCTCTGCGGCTTATATAATCTGTCAAAGTAAGGGGTGCGGCTTATACGCGAGTTAGGTTTATACGCGAGGTTTCAGGTATCACAAATTCCCACATGTAATCGGCACTGCTGACTCAAGAAAATTGTATAAAACGCCCCCATTGGGACAAAACTAAATAAGTGTTCTTCTTTAATAATAAATAACTTCCTATAACCCGCACCCTCAATAGGCATGTTTGGTATCAAATTAAAACGAGTGATTATAAAGGAGACTTTATGATATTATTACATGTGGCATTGAAGTACAGTTTCTATTGAATACATCTCCACGTGTCCTGCTTACAGGAGGAAGCGGCCGTCACCGCAGAAGAAAAAAACTCCGCAACCGAAGCGTGGACGACGGGTAGTAGCAAACTGCCTCACCACGAGAAGCCTGTCCACCCCATGTAAGTCTGTGCGCTACTAGACTATACAACCACTTTGTAGTGTTGGCTGTGCTGCAGGCCCTTTGTCTTTCACACAGGCCATGTGTTCAATGACATTTAAAAGCAATTATTTCTTTAACTTCTTTTAAAGGACAGGCCAGCTAATAATACATATTTTGGTTGATTTGTTGTATGAGCACTGGGAAACTTGAGTCGAGAGTATTTTTATAAAGACTGTTAAAAGATGGTTGTAAATTCACTTCTGTTTGGAGTTTGGATTTGAAAAACTAAATAGATGAATAACATTAATTGATAATCTCCCGTACTGTATGGGTTGTCATCTGCAGGGCAGATATTCTGACTCTGAAAATTAAAAATTATAATTTACCGAGTCAACCTGGACCCATGAATGTAGAGTTCAGCGTTGGGAAAAAAAAGATTCAGTTCTGATTGAGTAGTGCTAGAGTGTAAACACCTCCGTCCAATCCACTTGAATAAGGCCACTCAAAAAAATAAAATGGTTTCTCATCACCGCGCGCATCATAAAAACCAGGTTTTGGGGAAAACTTTTTTTTTTTTGCCAAATTTTAATGAAAAACCCCATCACAATGGACAAAATTGGTCATATTTGGTATCAAATTAAAGCTAATAATGCCAGCAATGCAGTGGTATAGAAATAACTTGCGCTTTCCCCACTTTTAAAAATCAATCAATTCTTAACCAATAAAATGTACTTTTTGGCCTACTAGTAAAAAAAAAAATCAAAAAAAAATCCTCCCTCGTCAGATTTCTCAGACCTTGGTGATGAGAAACCACTTTTTACTTTTGAGTGGCCTAACATTACTGTTTCCACAGCTTGCCGCAGGAGGGCCGTAAGAACGTGTTGGTGACGAGTGCCCTGCCCTACGTGAACAACGTGCCGCACCTGGGTAACATCATCGGGTGTGTGCTTAGTGCCGACGTCTACGCAAGGTCGGTTAGCCTCCCTTTTACTTGTTTAGATTCGGGTAATTCCGGTCTTTCATTGTATATGTCGAAAGGTGCTCAGTTTGACACTCATTTCTTGATATATTTCACAATTTTATAATGTACCTAGAAGATATTGTCAATGTACTGAAAGATAGTTCTGCTGAAATGATTTCCATATAATAATTTGTGAAGGGGCACTAATCACATCGAACATGCACAATTAGTTTTGACAAGAAGTTGAAGTTTGAAGTTTGAATATTTTTATTGGCAATGTATAAATAGAGAGGTGCCATTTTCACTGCTTTTGCAGGAATTCCTACTTTTTGTATTAAATCATGTTAATTTCCTGTAAAAATTTGACAACTAAAGAGTGGCACCTCTTCACTTTTAGGCATTATAAGTAAATCAAAAGAAATATCCGTTGACCAACTATTTAATTTTGTGTGGCCATAGCTTCGTTTATTTGTAGATGATTTACCCAGTATAATAAGCAATTATTTTGAAAAAAAACCTTTGAATTGTACCATTAGGTTCTGCCGTCTGCGTGGTTACAACACGCTGTACATCTCGGGTACCGATGAGTACGGTACGGCTACGGAGACCAAGGCCATGGCCGAGGGTCTCACCCCACTACAGATCTGTGACAAGTACAACAAGCTCCACACCGAGATATACCAGTGGTTTAACATCGACTTTGACTACTTTGGACGCACCACCACTAAGGAACAAACTAAGTAGGGCTACCCCTCCTTTGTTCAGGGTTCCCACCCGTCAGTTAAATTTATTTTGCTTTAAAAGTCCGTTAAATGTTAGTTAAAAAAAACAGAATTTTCAAATTTTATCAGTTAATTTCGAGATTTCTTTAGAATGTCAGTTAAATTCAGTTTTAAGATATTTTGAGCAAAATTTACAGAACGGGCCATTTGACTACTACCGGTAGATTTTCAAATATTCTGGGTAGTATATATAGGAAATGCGGGAATTTATGGTACTAAACGTATCAGGTAAAAGGATAATTTCTCAGTTAAAACTCAGTGAAATTGCATTTAAAACTAATTTTTAAAAATAGTGGGAATCCTGTTTGTTTGTCATGAATAGATACTTTGTAAAGCTGAATGATAATTTCGTGAATTATATTCGATGTCAAAAAGTGTTTGTTAGAAGAGATATTTGGTTCAGATTCACGTGGCTTATCCAGGTAAATAAGGATGTGATTATTGGTCTTCATGATAAGAGACTTAAAATTTCACTTGCCGTAAATTCCCGCGTACTACCCGCGGGTTGTACGCGAACCGAACTCAGCTTTCATTTGATACCAAACATGCCTATATAGGGTGCGGGTTATACAAGGGTTTTTATTACTATAGAATAGTACTAAAATAGAAATTTTCAAATTCAAAAACGAGTTATAGGATTCTCCTGAGGGGTGCGGGTTATACGTGAGATGCAGGTAGTACGCGGTAATTTACGGTAAGTGCTGGAAGCAGTTTGACCCATGCGTATTATCTTTCACGATTTACAAAAAAAAAAGGGGAAAAAAGACATGCAGAGACTGATCTCTAAATGTGTATTTCAGGATAGCACAAGACATCTTCTGGAAGCTGCACGAGAACGGCCACATTCTGAAGGACTCTGTGGAACAACTACAGTGTGTGCAATGCAATAGGTGAGGGGACAAGTAACTCATATAAACAAAATACTCTTCTTTTTCAATCCTTACTTTAACTTAAGAAATACTAGAAAATTAAAGGAATGGTTATTTTACTTCTCCCGAGCCCAATCGTTTTTTTGTTTATTCTTGTGCCCCAGCCCAAAAGATTCATTTGTAAGGAGTTTGTCGAGATATTGCGTATAACCCCCTTCAGAAGTTTGGCCAATACTAAACTGACTTTGTGATTTAATTTAAAAAAAAAAAAAAGTAACCCCCTTTAAATGTTCGGCCAATGCCAAACCCAACCCTTTTTTTTTTTTTATCCATTATTTTTATTTATCCCAAATTTTTTTAAATTTCAACAAAAAAAAACGAACTTAAATTCAAAATAATTTAACCCCTGCCCGCCCCCCCCCCCCCCCCGCGGCCTTTAGATGCACATGTATACCAAACTGACTTTTACAATCCTAATTCAATTTTTTATTTTAAACACAAGAAAATGTTTTTCTTTTTAACTTTCAGGTTTCTAGCCGACCGGTTTGTGGAGGGGACGTGCCCGTTGTGTGGGTATGAGGACGCGCGGGGAGACCAGTGTGACAAGTGTGGTAAGCTGATTAACGCCCCCGAGCTGCGGAACCCGCGGTGTAAGGCATGCGGGAACACGCCCATCATCTGCAGTACCGACCACCTCTTCTTAGACCTACCCACGGTACATACACATGATATACATTATATACCAGTACATTGTATACATAAGGCCGGGAAAAAGTGTTTCCAGTTAAACATGCTGAAAAATATAGGTGGTGTTGTTCCCACTTTTTTCCTTTATAATTTCTATTTTACACGATTTAGACCATAATTACATTTAAAATGATAAAAATCTCGGAAAAAGTCCTCAAAAAAGTTAGTTTCGGCCCTGTTTTTTGTAGAGTTGGGTGACCGTAAACACTTTTTTGAGGCTCTGATACACACGTAGATATGACTGATTTTCCTGTGATTTTCCTATAAATTTATATTTATCTCCGGCCTATGGAAAATTGATCAAAGGTCTGATCAAAAATACAGCACTGGCCAGTGACTTGTCACTACTTCACAGAGGCGTAGGAAGCAAATCTTCATTGGGCTGGGTGGGGGGAAGGGGGGGGGGGGGCGCAGTAAGCAGCTTCAAGCTTAATGCACGTTTATTGTATAGAAAAGTATATGTTTGAGCCCCCTTTAGTCCATACTTTCCCCTATGTATGACCCTATGAGGGGTAAAGAATCTTTTTATAGGGTCTTGGCAAACTTAGAGGGGGGGCTACATATTCAGGCCCTCACTCCTCTGAACCCTCTGTTCCTACGCTACTGCCTTCATCGGTAGGCATGATGCATGAATACAGCCCTGGTGAGTAAACTAGCCCAGTTTGAGGCGCTGTTAATACATTATATTTCAATCACCATGTCCATGGTAAAGCCCAAAAAAAGAAAAAGGTTTGTTTCAGGTCACCCGACCGAGCCTATCAAAACAGGGCCGACCCTACGTTTTTTTATGCAATTTTGAAGAATTTTTTGTATTTTTACCTTTTGGTCAATTTTAGGGTCTTCGGAGCGGCTGGTTTCATGTTTTAAAAAAAAAAGTTTAAAAAAAAAAATCCGACCTACCGACCCTACATTTTCTTGCCATGTTACCTAAAACAAACCTTCTTTTTCTTTGCCTTAACCTATATTTCTATATGTTACAGATCGCCCCTGACCTGGAGAAGTACCTGGACGCGCAGTTTGAGTCGGGTATCTGGACGTCCAACTGTAAGGTGATCACCAAGGCATGGCTGCGGGACGGACTCAAACCGCGCTGCATCTCACGCGACCTCAAGTGGGGCACACCCGTACCGCTAGAGGGATACACTGAGAAGGTACCTTTCACTTAGTTCTCCGAGTCTGCTAAGGCTATAGGGCGCACTGTGCGCAGAATCTTCGGCCAATTTATTGTGGGGCGTAAAGCACAGCATTCAATAGGACCCCCCCCCCCTAAAAATTGCGAATTGTGGCAAAATTAGGCTAAGTTAGGCTTTTAAAATTTTCAATATATTAAGACAATTACATATTTCTCGATTCATCCGGGAGTATTTACAAATTTGCACACATATTTCATCAGAATCAGCATATTTGTGTGCTACGTCAGGGCACAGCAACGTTACACGTTGCCTCAAAAAATGGCGGAAATTTGACAGGAACTCCTTGTCAGACTCGGAGAATTCATCTTTAAAACGATATTATTATTAATAAGGTCCCCAATAAATGTTAAGAGGCACACAGAACATAATATATACCCAGTGCAGTAGTCTTCATGAAAACTTCTGTACTATGCAGGACTTGCGGCCTGCATATCTGTTATTTTGCAGGACGGGCTTCATTTCTGCAGGCCCAGAGACCTGAGGGCAGTTTTGATAAATATAAAGCAAGAATTTGCATAATATGAATAGAGCTTTCCTTTATTATCGTCTACATGTCCATAGCGGTATCAGGAATGATCGTACAGGGGAACGATTGTACCGGAACGATCGTACCACATTTTGAGGAATGATTGTAACGCCCATCGGGACTGATCGTCCAGCATGGGAATGATTGTACTGCCCTCTTGAGGAATGATCGTACCACCATTGGAGAATGATCGTACCACCCTTTGCCCATTAGGAATGATCTATTTCCTTTCTAACATTAACTATCATTCACATAATAATTAAAGGGACTTATTTCAACTAAATAGCAATGAAAATATACAAAAATTTTAATGGAGTTCTTGAACTTCTCTATAATTCTCAATGGATAGGGTAAGGGTTAGGGTTTTTGAGTTTGTAAGAGTATTTATTTCATAAATGATTTTCATAAATACAATTATAATACATCAAGTGTACAATAAGGATTTGCCGTGCATTTCAGCATTCACCTTTTGTATAATACTGACTAAACGTATGCGTACAGGGTTAGGAATAGGGTTAGATCGTTCCCACAAAGTGGTACAATCGTTCCCACGTGGGGCAAAGCGGTACGATCGGGCGGATGGTATGATCGTTCCCTGGTACGATCGTTCCCGTTATCATCGCCTATAGGCGATATAGCCTATAACTACTGTAAACGTACATATTTTCGCTGGTATAAATTTTCGCGGATTTGTTTTAAAGTACAATTTCGCTGGGATTTAAATTCGCTGATATTGAAATATTACAGTTATATGACTATATTGGATAAATTTTCGCTCTGTATATATTTTCGCGTATTTTAAAATCCGCGAAATCCGCGAAAATATGTACAGCGCGAAATAAAATACATTTACAGTATATCTATAGCAGTTAACTGCCCCACAGTCTGTCTCCATAGTCCTGCCACATGCCAGATAACACAGTGTCTAGTTCTACATCAGCCTCCCTCAATTATCAATTTTTTCTTAATTTATTTTTAAATATTTTTTATGATGAATATCTAAATTTTCTTTTTAAAATAGTTTTTTTTTGGTCCTCATTAAGACGCCAAATGCTCTTCCTAAATCTAACCCTGTATATACCTCTAGGTGTTCTACGTGTGGTACGATGCACCCATCGGCTACATGTCTATAACGACAACTGTAAACGTACTTTAATTCGCGCTGAACATATTTTCGTGATTTTCACGGATTTTCAAATTCACGAAAATATGAACAGATCGTCATATTACTAAAACATTGCAAAATCCGCGAATTTAAGTACACATGAATTTGCAAATTGTAGTCAATTCGCGAAAATATACATGCGCGAAAATATATACGTCTACAGTAACTACAGGTCAGAGTGGGAGAGATGGTGTCTGTATGGTGCTACTCTGTATAACCCTATGTCTGTGTATAACCCGCTATATAACCCTATACAAATGTATAATATAACCCTGTATATCTGTAGGTGTTCTACGTGTGGTACGATGCGCCCATCGGCTACATGTCTATAACAGCTAACTACACCGCAGAGTGGGAGAAGTGGTGTCTGTATGGTGCTACTCTATATAACCCTATGTCTGTGTATAAACCTCTATATAACCCTATATAATATAACCCGGTATATATCTCTAGGTGTTCTACGTATGGTACGACGCGCCCATCGGCTACATGTCCATAACAGCTAACTACACGGCAGAGTGGGAGAAGTGGTGTCTGTATGGTGCTACTCTGTATAACCCTATGTCTGTGTATAACCCGCTATATAATAAACCGGTATATCTCTATAGGTGTTCTACGTATGGTACGATGCGCCCATCGGCTACATGTCTATAACCGCTAACTACACGGCAGAGTGGGAGAAGTGGTGGAAGAACCCGGACCAGGTGTCTCTGTACCAGTTCATGGCCAAGGACAACGTCCCGTTCCACTCGGTCATCTTCCCCTCCACCCTGCTCGGTACTCACCAGAACTGGACCATGGTCAACCACCTCTCTGCCACAGGTCAGTGTTTTGATAAAACCAAAACAAAAAAGTTGTGTTCAGGTATCCCTAGCGACCCTATTTTTTTGGCCCTACCCAAATTCATTTATTTGGAAGGCTTTATTCATCTACCAGAATAAAGACCCTTTTTTACTGAAATATTTCCTTTACTGAAATTATACGAAAATGGTAAGAATTTTGTCTCCAAATCCTTTAAAAAATTGGTAAATAAAACAAACTTGACCTACCTACCCTATTTCTTTTGTGCCATGTTACTTGAACACAACTCTTTTTTTTTGCCTAACCCATTAACCCTTCAGGGACGTCATGTCGCTAAAAGATGACATCTGTCCTCATGATGCCCCAATGTAGCCCCGGGGCGTAACTCGCCAAACCTGCATTGGTGCATCATGCTGACCCTTTAGGAGTGTCTCTACCCTTTAGGGTCGACATGGTGCAGCCCTGACGAGTTACTCGTCAGGGCTGCATTCATGCATCATGATGACCAAGGGCATGATGCATTAAGGCATTATGCTGTCCTTGAAGTGTTAAATGCCAGCGTACCGTATTCCATGTAATTAGCGCACAGTGCGCTTGACAACTATTTATTATAGGCACATTTCTACTAGTTAACAATTTGATTGGTTCGATAGATCTAGATATTGCGGGATATTTAGAGTCTTCCGCCAAAAATCAAGTGTCTTTGATTATTGGCGGCATGATGTTGCATGAATGCAACTCTGGCGAGTTAATGGCCAGTGATGCATTCATGCAGCGTGTATCTTCATTGAGAAGGGGTGCATACCGATTTGTCAGCCTCCCTCTCCTGACAGAAGTCTACATTGTTTTTATCCCTTCTCCTGTTGCTATCCCTTTAAGGATGGCATGTCGCTAACAGATGCCATCTGTGGGTGGCTTGTGGGCAATGACACTCTGGTGAGTCACTCCACCGTGACTGCATTGGTGCATCATGCCGACCCTACGAGAATGCAGCACTGCTAGTTACTCGCTAGGGCTGCATTCATGCATCATGGTGACCAAAGTGCACTATGCCATCTTGAAAGGGTCAAATAATGACCGTTCTTTTCTAAGGCCAAATTAAAAAAAAGGTTTGTTTCAGGTAACATGGGAAGAAACTCTAGGGTCGGTAGGTCAGATTTTTTTTTTAACTTTTTTTTTTTTTTGCAGCTCCTCTAGATACCCCAAAACTGTAAAAATTGGAATATTTTTTCAAAAATTTTGTAAACCTAAATTTGACCCCAAAAAAGTCTAAAATTATAAAAATTCCTTCAAAATTGCATAAAAAAACGTAGGGTCGGCCCTGTTTAGATAGGGTCGGTCGGGTGACCTGAAACACCTTTTTTTTTGGCCTCATACTGTTTTCATTTGCCATGTAGAGTACCTGAACTACGAGGACACCAAGTTCTCCAAGTCGCGTGGTATCGGGGTGTTTGGTAACGACGCCCAGGACACGGGTATCCCATCAGACATCTGGAGGTTCTACCTGCTCTTCCTGCGCCCCGAGTCTCAGGTAGGGTCTTTAAAGATACATTACCAGTTAATTTTGGGCAACTTTTTATTTTCATCAGGTTTCCATATATCAAGTGCCTGTAAGTCTATGTGAGAAATTTGGAATCTCTTATTTCTCTTTTAACCAGTGAATTTGGCCATAATCGGGTGCAAAATATATAACTGCGAGCTCGCAGAAATGGGGGAAACCTGCAGGGGGCCGTTATGAACAATCAAAACACATTGGCTCTCACAGTGAATTCATAGGTCTACCAGAGAGCCCTGTAATCAGTGTTTCATCTAGATTTCATAACAGATGGCTTTCCTATGATAAGGGGGCCTGGCAGTTGATAAGAAAATGATGAATGCAAGTCTATATTGGGTTTATTTCATAACTTGATTTTGGGTCGATTTAGGTGGTAATGTATCTTTAACATAAAGGATACAGGCATCCTGTCGGCTGCAATACACTCATTATTTTTCCACTATGGGCCTATATAGCATATGTGCAAAAATAAGATAGCCATGCGCTTCGTTGGGCTTAGTCACTGTTATTTTCTTATACATATACATTTTCCCAAAAAATTCAAAGCCAATAAAAGGGGTGTTTTGTAATTGGCTTTTTCAATACCGGCCTTTTTGTGAGGCCATACCTGTTTTCACTAGTTCTACAGTGGGAGACTGGTGATATTTCCATAATTCAATTTCGCCTTAGTAGGCCTATCTAGCATCAAATCCTATCCTAAATACCCCCGGAATCAAAAGCTCCAGCCCATAAACTCACCTGAACGTAACCCCATAAAAATCGTACTTTAAATTGTTCTTTCTGTGAATAAGGGCAGATTAGTATGTTATAATAAGTATTTGCAATGTAATTAAGTATCAAATCAAATATGTAACGTTGTAAGCCTAATTGCAAGTTTTAAGATGTTATTGGTTATCTAATTATACTTGACACATTTCCCATCTGTTTATGTTTGCAGGACAGTTCGTTCAGCTGGGATGACTTCCTCCTTAAGAACAACAGTGAACTTCTCAACAACCTGGGTAACTTCATACAGCGGTGGGTACCACTTGTATAGCAACAACCTTGTATAGCAACAACCTTGTATAGCAACAGCCTTGTATAGCAACAACCTTGTATAGCAACAGCCTTGTATAGCAACAACCTTGTATAGCAACAACCTTGTATAGTAACAACCTTGTATAGCAACAACCTTGTATAGGAACAACCTGGGTATCTTCATACAGAGGTGGGTACCACTTGTATAGCAACAACCTTGTATAGCAACAACCCTGTATAGCAACAACCTTGTATAGGAACAACCTGGGTATCTTCATACAGAGGTGGGTACCACTTGTATAGCAACAACCTTGTATAGCAACAACCCTGTATAGCAACAACATTGTATAGCAACAACCTTGTATAGCAACAACCTTGTATAGGAACAACCTGGGTAACTTCATACAGAGGTGGGTACCACTTGTATAGCAACAACCTTGTATAGCAATAACCTTGTATAGCAACAGCCTTGTACAGCAACAACCTTGTATAGCAACAACCTTGTATAGCAACAACCTTGTATAGCAACAACCTAGGTATATTCATACAGAGGTAGGTACCACTTGTATAGCAACAACCTTGTATAGCAAAGATCCTGTATAGCAACAACATTGTATAGCAACAACCTTGTGTAGCAACAACCTTGTATTGCAACAACCTTGTATAGCAACAACCTTGTATAGCAACAACATTGTATAGAAACAACCTTATATAGCAACAACCATGTATAGCAACAGCCTTGTATAGCAACAACCTTGTATAGCAACAGCCTTGTATAGCAACAACCTTGTATAGCAACAGCCTTGTATAGCAACAACCTTGTATAGCAACAACCTTGTATAGCAACAACCTGGGCAACTTCATCCAGCGATGGGTTCCACTCTCAACAAAACTAATTAAAATGATTAGGAGACTCAGAGAGAGATAATATATTCCCCAAATACATTTATCAACAAACACAATCAACAACAGAAAAAAAATATTGTTGATAAACAATATAGTTTAGACTGTATAGGATTGAATAATTTTATCCTAGTACATAGAATATTGAAACAATTGGTATAGAAAATGATATCTACGGTAAGGTCGACTTATGATATTGAGTAACAACACTCCCTTCTCACGTGATACCAGTGACTGCTTGACTCTGGGACAGTTGCCATGGTAACCATACATTTTTGTCCCTGTGCAATAAACTGATGAATACCTTACAAACTTGTCATCCATCTCTACATTTCAGAGCGCTGGCGTTTGTGGCTAACAACTTTGGGGGGGTGGTCCCTGAGGTGACGCTAACCGAGGAGGACAGGGAGCTCCTGGCCTTAGTCACACGGGAACTCACCAGCTACCTCAACAACCTCGAGAAAATCAGGTCTGTGGGCAACTCTCTTAAGGCCACTTTTTTTTAAAATTCTTTGGGTTATGGGCCCGCCGCACCACCATGAAAACCCCCACACTGAAAATAAAATTGTGAATCTCCATTTATATTGCTATCATTATTAGAGATTTTCGGTGGTAAAACGCGAAGACAAAATTTAATTTAAATGCAGTGTTATAGGTCAAGAGATCACATGACTTGAAAATCCGCCCAGGTAAATGTGGAATTTTTCACCTACCTGTCAGATTTGAGTATAGTGGCTAAGGGGTAACAGTTCTTCGCCTATTCAAACATAGGCGAAGACAAAATTTAATTTCATTAAATTTTTTTTTTAATTTCGTCCTCCCTACTTCAATTTTTTTTCATGGTGTCCGTAACCCAAAGAATAAAAAAAGTGTGGCCTAAAGACCCAACTCTGCTCTGGCCAGTAACTAGCCAGTGCTACATTCAAGCATCATGCCGCCCCTACGGGATTGAGACACTCCTGAAGGGTCATCATGATGCACCACTGCAGCACCAGCGAAGCTGCATTGGTGCATCATGACGACAAATGTTATCTTTTAGTGATACGCACAGGATTAAAGCAGTATGTGGCTCTTAAAGAGTCTACCGTATTCGACGTAATAAGTGCATAGTGCGCTTAAAAAAATTATTATGGACACATTTTAGTAGTTTAATTGGGGTCAAAAATTGAGATTTTTGGGTTATTTCTAGTATGAGAAAACGGGAGGTGTGCGCTTATTAGGGGGGTGTGCGCTTATTAAGTCGAATACGGTATGTACTATTGTTGTAACGATATTGACACTACTGCTGAAGGATCAGCATGATGCACTTAAGCAGCACCAGTGACATTCCGTGCCGTACCGTGCAATTCCTCATGCCTCATGTCGCATAAAAAAGAAGTATTTTGATCAAATTTTAGTAGTTTAAGAGTTAATGCACCTCTAGATTAAGATAGTGAAATACCAAAAGATCGAATCTAGTGGTCAAAAATGCGGACACAAAGTAGGAAGAAGTCTAATACAGTAATCACATCCTTGTTTAATACATTTAACTGACATTTTGCTAATGTAGGTTACGTGACGGTATCCGTAACATCCTGAGCATCAGTCGTCTTGGTAACCAGTACATCCAGATCAACAAACCATGGGTGCTCGTCAAGGGCAACGAGACAGAGAAGTACGCCATCCGTCTTTTCAATATATATTCCGTTTTATTTATTGTTGTTTATTTGGCCATGGTAAGAGAGTCTCTGGCACCTGAGGCTAGTCCTGGGTGGCAATGGTGGATGGGAAAATTTAAAAGTTAAAAAATGTCTCATATTCATATCTAAAGATGAAATAATCGCCATAATTTTCTTTGTTGCCAGTCAGTGAAGTCTTCGAAAGTTCCAATTTGTTTTAAAGGCGCACTGAACCCAGGACCTAACCCTACCGAGTTTTGTACGCAAATGACGTCATGGGTTCAGTGCGCCTTTAAATAAATAAGTTGATAATCATGACTCCTTCAGAGCGCGTGCAGGCACGGTGGTAGCCATGGCAGCCAACATGGCCGCCCCCTGTCAGTGATTGGTTCATGCAGCCAACATGGCCGCCCCCTGTCAGTGATTGGTTCATGCAGCCAACATGGCCGCCCCCTGTCAGTGATTGGTTCATGCAGCCAACATGGCCGCCCCCTGTCAGTGATTGGTTCATGCAGCCAACATGGCCGCCTCCTGTCAGTGATTGGTTCACGCAGCCAACATGGCCACCCCCTGTCAGTGATTGGTTCGTGCAGCCAACATGGCGGCCCCCTGTCAGTGATTGGTTCATGCAGCCAACATGGCCGCCTGCTGTAATGATTGGTTCATGCAGCCAACATGGCCGCCCCCTGTCAGTGATTGGTTCATGCAGCCAACATGGCCGCCCCCTGTCAGTGATTGGTTCATGCAGCCAACATGGCCACCTCCCGTCAGTGATTGGTTCATGCAGCCAACATGGCCGCCTCCTGTAATGATTGGTTCACGCAGCCAACATGGCCGCCTCCTGTCAGTGATTGGTTCACGCAGCCAACATGGCCGCCTCCTGTCAGTGATTGGTTCATGCAGCCAACATGGCCGCCCCCTGTCAGTGATTGGTTCGTGCAGCCAACATGGCCGCCCCCTGTCAGTGATTGGTTCGTGCAGCCAACATGGCCGCCCCCTATCAGTGATTGGTTCACGCAGCCAACATGGCCACCCCCTGTCAGTGATGATTGTTACATGATTGTTGTCCTATTTCAGAGCACGTGCAGGCTCGGTGGTGGCTATAGCAGCCAACATGGCCGCCCTCCTGTCAGTGATGGTGCAGCCCTACATGCCAACCATCAGCGCCACCATCCAGCAGCAGGTGAACTTCTCAGAGCACTTCAACCAGGTCACAGAGAGCTTTGTGTGTCTCCTGCCGGCCGGACACCGGATAGGCACAGTGAGTATAAACCCACCCACCCTCACCTTAATCCTCGCACCCACCCACCCACACCTTAACCACTACCCTATGTATAAACCCACCAACCCACACAATAACCACCCCTGTTTAAACCCACCCACCCACACCTTAACCCCCCCCCAATGTATAAACCCACCCACCCACACCTTGACCCCCCCCCCATGTATAAACCCACCCACCCACACCTCAACCCCCCATGTATAAACCCACCCACCCACACCATAACCCCCCATCCCCCATGTATAAATCCACCCACCCACACCTTAACCCCCCCCCCCCATGTATAAACCCACCCTCCCACACCTTAACCCCCCCCCCATTCATAAACCCACCCACCCTCACCTTAACCACCCCCCCATGTATAAACCCACCCATCCACACCTTAACCCCCCCCCCCCATGTATAAACCCACCCACCCTCACCTTAACCACCCCCCCATGTATAAACCCACCCATCCACACCTTAACCCCCCCCCCCCATGTATAAACCCACCCACCCACACCTGAACCCCCCCCCCCCCCATGTATAAACCCACCCACCCACACCTTAACACCCCCCCCATGCATAAACCCACCCACCCACACCTTAACACCCACCCATGTATAAACCCACCCACCCACACCTTAATCCCCCCATGTATAAACCCACCCACACCTTAACCATCCCCACATTTGTATAAACCCACCCACCCACACCTTAGTCCCCCACCCCATGTATAAACCCACCCACCCACACCTTAACCCCCCCCCATGTACAAACCCACCCACCCACACCTTAACCCCCCATGTATAAACCCACCCACCCTCACCTTAACTAACCCATTTTAAACCCACCCACCCACACCTTAACCCCCACTCCATGTATAAACCCACCCACCCACACCTTAACCCCCCCCATGTATAAACCCACCCACCCTCACCTTAACCCCCCCCATGTATAAACCCACATACCCACACCTTGACCCCCCCCCACATGTATAAACCAACCCACCCACACCTTAACCCCCACCCCATGTATAAACCCACCCACCCACACATTAACCCCCCCCCCCCCCCCATGTATAAACCCACCCACCCACACCTTAACCCCCGCATGTATAAACCCACCCACCCTCACCTTAACCCCCCCCCATGTATAAACCCACCCACCCACACCTTAACCCCCCCATGTATAAACCCACCCACCTCATACATGTATAAACCCACCCACCCACACCATAACCCCCCCCCCCCATGTATAAACCCACCCAGCCACACCTTAACCCCCCCCATGTATAAACCCACCCACCCACACCTTAACCCCCCATGTATAAACCCACCCACCCTCACCTTAACCCCCCATCCCCCATGTATAAACCCACCCCCATGTATAAATCCACCCACCCACACCTTAACCCCCCCATGTATAAACCCACGCACCCACACCTTAACCCCCCCCCCCCATATGTATAAACCCACCCCAGGGCTGCCAGGTAGTACGCTTTTGGCGTATTAGTACGCTTTTTGGCCTCACTTTGATGCAGAATACGATTTTGCATTTTGAGTACGATTTAGTACGAATTTTAGGTATCTAGTACGCTTTTTGGTCAGTATGGCTGTTATTTCACATATATTGAATACACTTTTACGTCCTTATTATTTCTTTCATTACAACTAGGACGAATTTGGCCATGAATTAAGGATACTGTGCACCCTCCCCTTTTCAGGCAAAAATCTGAAATTCAATCGTCTATAATTTGATAACTATTCTTCAGAGCTTTATTTATAATACACCAAAATGACCTTATGATATACCTCTTTAATATTTCTTGCATTAGAATGACCGTTGCTAGAGATGGAATGTGAAAGGAACAAAAACATTCTTTTTTAGGTTACTTTTTTTTAAACAGCCCTTTGAGAAGGAATATCATTAAAATCAACATTTCTAATAATTTGGAGTTATCTAGACATGATTTAGCAGAAAACGGTCCCTCAGTTAATAGATAGGTCTGCAGAGCTGTTCAAAGTAAGAAAATTGGGAGAAAGTACAGATTTTTTACAATTTTATTATTTTTTTCCCAAATTTCTTTGCTCATTTGTATTCTTGGAGAAATTCCTCAATGGAAAAGACAAATTGTCATGTTTTTATTAAATTTAATGTAGTGATCCTAAATCAAAAGTACGCTTTTAGTACGATTTTGGGGTGAAGGGAGTACGCTAAATACGCTTTTCTGCCAAAAAATGACCTAAAAGATACGATTTTGGAAGTTTTGAGGTTGGCAGCTCTGCCACCCACCCACACCTTAACCCCCCATGTATAAACCCACCCACTCACACCTTAACCCCCCATGTATAAACCCACCCACTCACACCTTAACCCCCCATGTATAAACCCACCCACCCACACCTTAACCCCCCCCCCCCATGTATAAACCCACCCACTCACACCTTAACCCCCCATGTATAAACCCACCCACCCTCACCTTAACCCCCCCCCCCCCATGTATAAACCCACCCACCCACACCTGAACCCCCCCCCCCCCCCCATGTATAAACCAACCCACCCACACCTTAACCCCCCATGTATAAACCCACCCACTCACACCTTAACCACCCATGTATAAACCTACCCACCCACACCTTAAACCCCCCCATGTATAAACATACCCACCCACACCTTAACCACCCCCCCCCCCCCCATGTATAAACCCACCCACCCACACCCGCGCCCGCATCCTCTAAAGAGGGCCGCATGGGTGCTTTTTTTTATCTTTTGAGAAAAAAATGGCCTAAAATGGCCGCACCTAAAGTAATTCCTAAGACAAGTTGTAAAATGATCAATATTTCCGCTGATAATAAGGGTAGAAACCTAATTTAAAAGGGGTTTTAGACCTAATTTTTAGTGGCAAACCATCAATTTTCTAGAAAAAAATAAAAAGGCCCTCCCGCCCCCCAGAAAAAAGTGTAACAAAAAAAATTAAAAAGCGCCCTCCCGCACCATTTTTTACCAAGAAGTGTCCGCAAAGCTGATAATTGATTTTTAAGTGGCCTTAATCCCCCCCCCCCCACCCCCATACATGTAAAAACCCAATCACTCACCTTAACACCTTAACAATCCCCCCTCCCTCTCCCTGATAAGCTGACCTTTGTTTTGGGGAGTTTAGGCTTGATTCACCTTTAACCGCTTATAGCATTGTCTCAAAGAGGTGTTTCTATCAAATAAGTTATAGTTTAACTAGTTTAATTGGGCCGTAATTCTGCTTATGATATTATCTCAAAGTAGGGATCGTCTCATAAGGGATGTCATCAGAGAGGTTTAATAATCATTTTTCAAATCGTTTTGCAGCCCTCGCCACTATTCCAGAAGATTGAGCCTTGTAAGATCGCAGAACTAAAGAAGAAGTTTGCTGGGGAGCAAGTCGTGGTAAGAAGTGTTTTTTGTATTTATATCTACTGGGCCACACCAAATTAAAAAGTTGGTCTACGGATTTGGATTTTTTTTTTTTTGAAAATAAAAGTGTCTACGGACAGCGCCCACACCATTTCCTGAAAAATTGAATTTATTTTTATTTTGTTTAGATGGCATGTTCTTTGTTGAGGAGCCAGGAAATTTGTGTTTGATAAAAGTAAGACGATTTTGCCTGAAAAAAAAAAAAAAATTAAAGGTTGAAAGACAAAAAAAAATATTTTGAAATAAAAGTAAAAAATCGCCCGCCCTCACCAATTTTTGAAAATCAAAATCAGTAGACGAACTTTTTATTTTAGTGTGGCCCTGTGAGTCAGACAAACATCAAGTAGTTCAGTGGAAAACTTCTAACGTCAAAAAATGATGCATGCCATCAAATATAATACACCAATGCAGCTTGGTAGAAGAACTTGGCGGTATTGGGATCACATCGATGCTTTCAATCCCATAGAGTCGGTCATAATGCATGAATATAGCCATGGCAAGTTGCTCAACAACGCTGTATTCATTTTATCATGACAAAAAAGGGGCATAGTTTTATGCGTCTTTAAACCCTTTAATTAAAGGATAGCATGTCGCTGAGAGGTGCACCAATGCAGCCCTGGTGAGTAACTCACTGGTGCTGCATTGACAACCCTTCTGGGGTGTCTCAACCCTCTAGGGTCAGCATGATGCTTGAATGCAGCACTGCTGAGTTACTCATCAGGGCTGCATTCCTGCATCATGCCTGGCCCTGCCTGCTATGGTACTAGCCCAGGTATGTAGGACCAGGCAAATAAAAGAACACTTGCTATCCTTCGAAAAGAGTAGGGGATGTGCCCCGGTAGCGGTTTTCTCCCTCACCTCATAGATGCGGTAATTCATTTCATAGATTCAATCATCCATAGATGCAGTCACTGCTGTATTGGGCTAGCAGCAAATATAAATATCTGTCCTACTACTGCGAGGCAGACTACCACTATTTGTGGCTGACTCCTTGCCAACTTGAGATATGTCCCGTCAGGTACTTGAAGTACATCTGGACGTTAAACAAATCAATCAATCAATCAATCAATCAATCAATCCTGCATCATGCTGACCAAGGGCATTATGCATTAAACCTGCAGTTCTTACTGCACGTGCAGTAACAGTCAGAGTTCAGTCCGGACAGGTACTCAGCTCTATATATAGGGGCGCTGGGCCTTTAAGGCATTGTAGGGTCATCCATAAGGTCCAAACTAACCCGTTTCTCCCGGTCACCACAGGTGGCAGCAGCGGGTGCCCCGGCCGCCAGTCCTGTCGTCATCGCTGCCCTCACAGACGCCGTCACTAAACAGGTAGGTGTTCACGCCATCATTCTCATCCTCCTCAAAATTACTGTCAAAGTACTTATTTTCATGGGTTGAAATTTTCGCGGATGAGTGACAATCGGCAAATTTGTTGGTATTTTATTCCATACTTAAGCATATTAAAATTTCGCGGATTTTACATTTCCGCAAAAAGCGCGAAAATATATACCCAGCAACATAAAGTACTTTCACAGTAGTTGTAATACAGAGTGATAATATGTGCAGTATTTAAAGCTAAGCTAAACCCTATGATCTCTCCTCAGTGAACCACGTCTGAAAAATCAAATTCAAAGGCCGTGGTTTGTCTGGCCCTGCCTACTAACTATGGTACTAGTCCAGGTATTTAGGACCAGGCAAATAAAGAACACTTCAATTGTTATCCCCCGAAAAGGGTAGGGGACGTGCCCCAGTAGCGATCTTATCCCTCACCTCATAGATTTGATCACTCATCTGAGCACTGATCACTGCTGTATTGGGCAAGCAGCATATAGACATCTGTCCTACTGCGAGGTAGACTACGGCTATTTGTGGATGACTCCCTGTTAACTTGAGATATCCTGTAAAGCACCGTAAAACCCCGCCTATAAGCCGAAAGTGAGTTAAAATAATTAATAAGGCCTTCAGATACCGTAAAATTAGTGACTAAGTTTTCATACCTTTCTAAAGTATTTTATCAATTTTTTTTTGCCAAAACCGCGCCTATAAGCCGAATGTGAGTTTGAAGGGAAAAATTCGGCTTACCGTATTCAACGATATAAGCGCCCTGGGCCCTAATAAAATTATTTTTATGGCGTTTTAAGTACTTTAATAAGAGTTTCTAAAATTAGGGAACTTCGAGCCTTTGTTCTAGTCTAAAAATGCCCCAAAAAGGGGAGGGGGCGCTTATTAGGGGGAGGGCGCTTATTACGTTGAAATTCGGCTTATTGGCGGTGTTTTACGGTACGTAATGTGCGCTGATACTTTTAACTCTGTACGATTCAGGGAGAGGTGGTGCGTTCCCTGAAGGCGGCTAAGGCAGAGAAGGGTGTGGTCAACATGGAGGTGGCCAAACTGTTGGACCTCAAGAAGCAGCTGGCCGCCGTGTCTGCTCCCCCCGCCACACAGCAACCCCCCAAGGCCAAGAAGGTAAGGCAGCATTTTAAGGCCACAGCAAAAAGGGGGGGGGGGGGGGTTGGGCAATGGATTATGCGCACCTTATTTTCAGAAATTGAAACTTGTTTGTTCTTTTTTTTATGAAAAAAAAATTGTCAATGAATTTCACTCGCCTCAGTGTTTTTAAAATTGAGATTTTTTTTTGAATTTTTCTTCTAGTAATTCCCCGGATCAGTTAAGGGTCCACTTAGAACCTTTGGGTAAAAAAAAAAGAATTACAAAAGAACTACAAAATCCATTGACAAAAAAAGTTCAAAAATTTAAAAAAAAATTAATTTTGCCCGCTAGCATCACCTTAAATGCACCCGACCTCAACACCCATTCATATTGAAGTCTACAAACACAAATTATGAGACTCCTAAAACAATTTTCAAATGTATTGTTCCACTAACCAGATGCCCACTGACATCAAACTTAATTTGAAATTCATTAAATTGAATATATTAAAAATAAATGATTATAAAAACGAATTCAATTTAAATAAGAAAAAAAAAGTGAAAAAAATCTTTAAAATGTAATAAAAATATATTGAAAAATCAAAAATGTATAAACAAAGACTTAAATTGCTGCTCAGGGTAACCAGCAGAAGGCGGCAACAGGTGAGGGTAAGAAGGCGTCAGGACCCGCCCCCGTGCCACTAGAGAGTCCTGAGGTCATCAAGGCCCTCATGGAGCAAGTCAGCTTACAGGTGAGGCCAAATATGGGGGAAAAGGGTTTGTTTCAGGTCACCCGACTGATCCTATTAAACATAGAAAAGGGGAATAAAGGTTTGTTTTGGGTCACCCGACTGATCCTATCAAAATAGGGCCGACCCTACGTTGTTTTGTTTTTTTATGCAATTTTTAAGAAATTCTCGTAATTTTACCCCTTTATTTGGTCAATTTTAGAGTCTTCGGAGAGGTTGGCTAGTAGATTCATGTTGTTGTTTTGTAAAGTTTAAAAAACAAACCTACCGACCCTAGATTTTCTTGCCATGTTGATGAGCTGTGTAGGGATCAGCAAACCTTAAAGTGACATTCCGATGATTAGGGCTCAAAAATCAATTTGGTTCAAAATGAATCAGAATGTTCAATATAGCCATACTTCATCTGTCCCGCCTGCTTTATTATTAAACATTATTCCCTAGAATTCTGCTTAGAATTCAGTAAATCATCAGTTTATGCTCAATTTAAGACATTTGGAGAGTACACTAAAGTCTATAAGTCCACCAATTGAAAATGCACTGTAAAAAACTATACGGGACCCTATATATTGCCTCTTATTGCCCATCAAGGATATTTTATTGTGCCCCTAATTTCTAAACTGGGTGTCAAATTGTTTGTAAGTGGACTGTTCACTGCCTATGTCAAAGATTCACCCACCCATTCACTTCACTTCAGGGTAACGTAGTACGGGATGTGAAAGCCGCTAAGGCAGACAAAGCCGTGATCGACGCGGAGGTCGGCAAACTGCTGGACCTCAAGAGGTTGTTAGCGGTGGCCATGGGACAGGACCCGAGTGGGGCCGACGGCCGGGGCAAGAAGAAAAAGGGGAAGGAGGCCGCTGCTGGCAAGAACCAGGCGCCCACGACATCAGGAGAGACGACACCGGCACCGGCCCCGGCAGCAGCAGCGAGTGTAGCAGCAGCAGCGACACCCGTAGGGGAGACACCAGACCTGGTAAAACAACTCACCGAGCAAGTCAGCATACAGGTAAGGCAATGTGTATTGTCAGAAAGGCGCAGGTATTTTGTCGTCTTTTACTCTTCAAGAGGAGTTTGAATTATTCATTCAAAATTTGCTGCTTCCCCCCCTTTTAAAAGTAACATGCAGCCAGGGGTGCCTTACATAAGCAGAGACAAATATTGACCCCAACTTATGGTGTTAGGAATAATTTTGGCGGTACCCTTACTTTGGCATTACATAAAGGGTATAAAAAAGTCCCCCAACCATAAAGAAATATTCCTAAAATTTTAGGAAATTTAAGGAAATTTACCCTTAAATAATGAGGTCACGTGACCGTTGCTAGGGAGATTCCTTTGATGACGTCATATTTTGGGGGGGTTCCCCAGAAATATTTCTCAACTTGAAAATATTTTTCTCAAAGTACAGAAATGATTGTCACTGGATATAATAAAACTGGTTTAACACATTAACTGCCTTTCAAGCTTCTACCATACCTACATGCTAGAGTTTATGTTTTAGATCCTTCAGGGTGGTTGGATACCCTTTTCTTCTATGCAGAAGGTTATTAGTGAGGGAGCTTATACTGCTATCAGGCTCTATATGCCAGGGTTTAAATAGGATATACCTGCCAAAATTAATTCTATCATGATGCATACATCTTTTGGGTTCTTAACTGCTGCATGTACATTCCTATACACCTACCCTCCCTTATTCTAGTTGTTACAGCATGGGTAAGGTTGAAACTTTTATGTATTTTTGGAATTATTGAAGAAATTGTACAATTTGTTGACAGAAAATTGTTCTGACAACACATTACTTATTATATTTAATCTTAGATGAGCTATGTGATGAAGCATGCTACATGGTAGGTTGCCACAAATAGATTCAGGGGGGTTGGACATCCTTTTCTGTCACTATTAGTCACAGTTTACACTCTACAAAATTACCAAGTTGAGAAATATTTATTTAATTCAGGATCTGCCACGCCCCCTAGTGGACATGTTTGGAAAACATTCTCAAAAAAATTATTTGCCCTAACATTACCCCAAAACACCCATTTTTGACATGGTCACATTCTGAGGAAAAAAAAGTAAATAAAAAATTATTATTGAAAATTCACAACAAAAGGAGTTGAAAAAGAACATGTTAAAGAAGAACATACCTGAAGGAATAGTTCAAATAAGTATCCAAAAGTTGATAAAAATGGATTTACCCTTAAAATTTTCAACTCCAGAACCGACCATTTGGTCGGTTCCGGTAACTACCAAGTTGAGACAAATAATTTGTCTCAACTTTGAAAAAAGGTTAGGAAATTTTGATTATGAAACGCTCATTGGTTAGGATTATTTTGAAAAGTGAGAAATATTTCTCAACTTTAAGGAGTATCCCAAAAAAAAGGCCTAAAGGCCAATATGGGTCAAATTGTAATGCAATCCCTCTCAACTAGTAGTTGAGAAATATACTCAACCCTTATGTAAGGCCCCCCAGGCTGTGTCATGGAAAAGGTGTGAACTTCTCTTGGCCTCCTCCCTCACCCCACTAGCAGTCCATTCCCTGCTGAGGGGTCCACACCCCACTCTCCACTGTTGTAAGATAATGACCACTTTCTGTGATTTTTGTTTATTTATTTTATATTTGATTTGTTGATCACTGACTATGTATTTCAGTAATTTATCGAATAACAATGTATTAATAGTTATGTAACATTCCCACTACTCTGAAATTGAGATCATTTTTAATATCCAACTTTTTTTTTTACTTCAGGGTAACAAAGTACGGGATGTGAAAGCCGCTAAGGCAGACAAAGCCGTGATCGACGCAGAGGTGGCCAAGCTACTGGACCTCAAGAAGTTGTTAGCGGTGGCCATGGGACAGGACCCCAATGAAGCCACAGGTGGTGGTAGTGGGGGTAAGAAGAAGAAGAACAAGAAGAAGTAGACTAAATATCATAATTTTAGGACAATTTTGTTAATAAACCCCTTTTTAAAAAACTGGTTTATTGACACTTCTAATAAATGTTTTTCATGAACATGATTGAAGATGTAATGACAGCGATTAGTAGTAATCGTGCGCATGGTGCAATCTACTATTTTATTTTGTGTGCAGCGATTAAAAGGAATGAAATATGTACCGTAAAACCTTGCGTATAAGCCGCGGCTTGCACGCGAATCAGATCGCCAGTGCGGCTTATAGGATCGGCACAGAGCCAGGGTGCGGCTTATACACGAGTTTTTGCTCCTATAGTACAGTATAAAAGTCACCAGAATCAGATGTGTGGTGCGGCTTATAGGATCGGCCCAAAGTCGGGGTGCGGCTTATACGCAAGTAAGGCTTATACTCAAGGTTTTATGTAGCAGTGTTCCCCCAAATATGACAGCTTATTTTGGTCGTGGCCGATGGTTTCAGGTATATTTATTCAGGATGGTTACAATTAAGTAATTCAGGTTCCCAATATTCATACAGAATAAACACGTTATGTCACAATTACAATAATATTTTGTCATTCAGTAAATGACAATGTGTGAGTACTAAACAAACTGTACCTCTTATAGCTTCTACCCTAATATTCTATATGGGTCCGGGAAATATTGTATGCCTACATCATCAAAATAAATAGGAAGAAATGCTGACAAATAAGAATATTACAGGATATGTAGTTTATCTTTCCTGTTCTAACCCATCTGTTGTATCCAGATGTACGCCAGTCACATACTTGTGACACCATTAATTTATTTGTGAATAAAAATGTCCAAATATCAGACAAAATCCTTTCTATGTTTTGAGTGTTTTTGACATATTACCCACTGATAACTAACGCATTATTGGCCAATAAATTCTGATCACTTGGATAAGTCTTTTACTGCTAGAAATTTGGGTGGCAAGAGGCAAAAAACAAAAAGCCCCCCTCATCCCCGCCCCCAAACAGCATTTTCCTTGAAAATGACGTCAATAATTTCCAGTGGCCGGTGGTAGTAGGGGGGCGGCTGAAACCATACATCATGGTATACAATATATCGCTAATAAAGGATATACACATCATTGGAGCCCTGAAGTCTACTACTAGAAACATATTTCTTATAGGCTACATTATGTTTGTAGAGTGCACAACATCTATAATTATGGGGGTGGACCCCTGAAATCGACATGGCGACATGGCCTTTTCTTTAAATCGACAGGCGACATGGGTACATCACACAGACACCCATAATTACATCATATATCCTAAGCTTTCTCTATTCTATCAATCATTAGGGGATGTTCATTTTTTTACAACGGGGGGGGGGGATGGTGGATTTTGGGGAGGGGGGACCAACAAAATTTGGACCCCTTGAAGGGGTCGGCCAAAAAGATTAGGACCTTTCTTGAGGAGGACCAAAAAAATTGCACCCCTTTTTAACGAAAAAGCATGTTACTATAGCTCAAAGGGGTCGGCTGCGCTCAATTTCAACTAGCCTGAGGGGGGAACCAAAAATATGTTGACCCTTCCCGTGGGGGGACCAATTCTTTTTCGACAAAAATCCACCAAACCCCCCTGTTGTTAAAGAATGACCACTCCATTAGGCTATTCTGTGTGTCTGGGGTTAGGTGCTGTATATGACAGTCCCTACTCCTATAGCAATATACAATTACATCTACATTTATAAGGTTACTTTGATAATATACAAGATTATATAAGAAAAGCTGCACCGACCCTAGACATTTTTGGTCACCAATAAATTTGGTCATTTTAGGTCTCAGGCGAACATCTGAAGACACACCCTCATCCCCGTGCACTTCTTTTTTTAACTGGTATTATTTGGTGGTGGACCCCGGAAATCGACATTGCGACATGGTCTTTTCTTAAAATCGACATTCAACATGGAGCTTAGTGACATGAGGCAAAAAATAAGTGACATGACATGGGTCATTTCGACATAGGATATGGCATGTTCTTAGAAGCGACATGCAACATGGGAATTTAAGTGACAGGCGACATGGCCATTTCTATGGCCCTAGACCCCTAAATTGAACATGGCGACATGGGCATTTCTTAAATTTGACATGCGACATGAGGCCTAGTGACATGCGACATGAGGCTTAAAAAGATAGTGACATGGGACATGGACAGTTCTTAAAATCGACATGGGACATGAGCATTTTTAAGCGACATAGACATGCGACATGGCCATTTCTTAAAATTGACATGCGACATGGGGACCCCCCCATCAAGGGCCCCATTTCTCAAAATCGACATGCGACGTGGAGACCCCTGCCCCCATCTATAACCCCAATTATGATAGTTCCAATAGTGTCAATACCCAGGGTTTTAATGGCTTTATGGGATGTAGATTCTGTGACTGTTCCGTGTGCTCCTGTTTATGGGATGTAGATTCTGTGACTGTTCCGGGTGCTCCTGTTGTCCTCTGAGCTGTCCTGGGGCTCCGGGAGGGGCTGGCTCATCGGGACGTGGTTTGGCCGTATCCGCCGCGGGTCCAGTGAACTGGCCGGCACGGGGTCCACGCCTTTACGAGGAGATCCCAGAACGAGGGTCGTCGTCCCGTAATTACCCATCTCCGATGCTCGCTCCCTCTTCTTCTTTTTCTTCCTCGAGCGGCGTTCGGATCGGTCGGTTGGTGTCTCGCGGACAGCTAGCGGTGCTAGGGTCCCGTTTGGTCGGTTCATGTCTGGTCTCGAGTCCTCATCGTGAATATTCGAGGCGTCCACGATAACGTGGTTGCCGTTGGTGTCGCGATGACTGCGGTTAGATTTGATGGCGTCTTCGTACCCCGGAGGGAGGGATGAGAGTGAGGGTGGCATGCTGTGTGGTAACACGCCGTTAGTACGGGCCGCAGGGTCACCGCTCTGATATGGGCCAATGTGCCTGAAAACACACAGATAGAGAACCAGTCACCATAACATGCATCAAGGCATTCTGCAAAGGAGAGTCAAGAATAACTTCCACTGCATAAATTCCAGAATCTGATATTTCAGAATCTTTTTGCAAAATTTTTCAACAGCTTGAGGCAACCTTAATCTTAAATACTAATAATCTTAAAAGAAAAATAAAGGTGTTTGAATTTGCTTCAAGTAGCAGAAAGAAGGCCAATACTCAACATTACTGTTTGCTTAAAGTTGTTTAATTTGGATAGTTCATGCTGTGTTGTGTTGAATAATTTGGTTTCTGCATGACTTTTTCCTTTTTTTAATCAATTTCCAAATATCAATCAATTTCAAAATAATTAGGAGATCTAGTTATCTTATGTCAGAAATGTCAGATTTTAAGACATTATTTAGTTTAAAACGAGGCCAAAAAGTGAGCTGTGTGCTTTATATAATAGAGCATGCGCTCAAACAATCGAGCAACAGCGGTAACATTACATTGCACAGAATGATTGGGCATCAAAATAAGACCTACCTTTTCTTCTTCTTCAAGACGACACACACTATAAGAATGATGAGTCCTATGATGATTAATACGATCACAATCACAATAACCACTGCAAAAAAAGGATGTTAAAAATGTTTAAATTGGTATTTTGGCACTTGTTGCATGTTTTGTGTAACATTGCATGCAAGCCCTTATTAAATCATGAGCAATATAAACAAAATGCAATCATCATCTTCCAGAATGAGGTAACTTTGAATGGAATATTTATATGCTTTCTTGTGACATAGAGAGATTGCAAGGCTCACCATTTGAAGTGCATTATGACATGATGCCTCAAGGATTCATGTTCAGTAACCCTTTAAGGACGGCATGATGCCTTGATAAATCATGCACTTAGTCGTCATGATACATGAATGCAGCCCTGGCAAGTAACTCCCCAGTGCTGCATTCAAACATCATATTGACCCTATGGGGTCGAGACACTTCCGTAGAGTCGGCATGATGCACCAATGCACCAGGCTGCATTGGTGCATCATGACGCCAAATGTCATCTTTTAGCAACATTCCTCCTTGAAGGGTTAAATAAGATGCACTTTTGCAGCATCAGAATATGGCACTACAACAGGATGGGGTTGATACACATTCATGGGTCTGCATGATGCAAGGACATAGACCTTGAGCCAAGGACTTTTTGGGTACCAATGAAGTGTACTAAACCAGACAATTTGTTTTGGATTTGTACATGTCTAAGGTACCCAAATCACTTTGCCAGACATCTGGGTTGCCCAGCTTAGCTTGAGAATCCTATGAGATGTACAATGACATCACACTTTTTTCGTATTCTCCTGCAGGCAGTTTATCAGTCTGTATATAAGTTAATATTTGAGATAAAAAGCTAAAAATAGAACCGAATCAAAGCTCTTGCATCGCTTATCATCTTAGAAGATCAGATGGGCTCATGGCCTAATACATTGTCTATGAGTCAGTTGGTGGGGCTGCACTGGTTACCATGCCTTTAATTCAAAGCAACATTCAGCCCTTGAAGGGTTAAGTGAGTTAGGTCACTCAAAAAGATAATTTTTTTTACTGAGGGGCTAAAACATAAGCGAAATATAGACCATTCTTGGGAAAATGTAATTCATTCCTAGCCAACAATATTGATGAGAGTATAAGCTTTAACTTGGTACCAGATATGCCAATATTCATTAATTTTTAAAGCTAGTATATGGCTGTGTCTCACGACCTTGGTCCAATGTTTTTGTCTCTGACCGGGTGCCGTCTCTGACTGGGTGCCGTCTCTGACCGGGTGCCATCTCTGACCGGATGTCATTTGGGAGTTTAGTTATCTTCTACCAACAGCAGGAGGCTAATTATAGTTACATAACAACTGCCATAACGTTTTTACAAATCATAATATATATGAGTATATGTTAAAAATTAAAAAACACTTCCTTCTGACACCAGGTCAGAGACGGCAACCGGTCAGAGATGGCACCCGGTCAGAGACGGCACCCGGTCAGAGACGGCACCCGGTCAGAGACGGCACCCGGTCAGAGACAAAAACATTGGCTCAAGGTCGTGAGACACAGCCATATTCGATGTGTTGGACAAAAGAAAAAGATTTCCCTAAAAATGAGTCAGGATGTTCACAAATTATATATTTGTTGATATTCCAATTATTAAGGTCTAAAGAGTGCTTTAAAGTTGTATAGTTACTAAAAAATGGTAAAAAATCAAACAAATTTGGACCCCTCTTGAGGGCGGGACCAAAAAAATTGCACCCCTTTTTAGCGAAAAAGCCCGTTCGTTACTATAGCTCAAAGGAGTCGGCTGCGCTCAATTTCAGCTTGCCTGAGGGGGGGGGGGGACCAAAACAATTTTGACCCCTCCGTGGGGGGAAACCAAAAAAATTTCGACCCGCTCGTGCGGAAATCCACCAACCCCCCCTGTTGTTAAAAAATGACCACTCCCGAAGTAAGATTTAACAATTTGAAGAAAAATCGGATATACCCACTTTAACCCACTTTTGTGGTGTGATAAGAAGCAAGTTTTTTTTCTTTAATGGGAGTGTTCATGTGAGTACGTACCGATGTATCCCACCTGGAGGCCCCCTCCCTGAGTGCTGCCGCCTGAGTCGGGTGTGGTGGTGTTACCGCTGCTGGTGTCGTTGGTGGTGGTGTCGGCAGGGGCCGCCGTGCTACCAGGCGCCGCAGTGCCAGCCGTTGTGGCAGCTGCCAATGCAGAATTGTCATGAATGCTTACATTTAATTACATGGTGTATACAGCCCTCTTTATCAGTCTTCATGAAAACATGCAGGACAGTGGCAATGTCCTTCTAAAATGTCACCGGTCCAGCAGATTCAAACATGCAGCAGGACCAAATGTCCAGTCACATGTCAGACTTTTCTGAACTAAAATAAATTTAGTTGGTCTCTAAACCTGAAATATGTGTGTCAATATACTGTGTAAAACTATACATCTGTCCTGATTTGGCCATAAATGACTACAAATATAATGTATTTTTAGTGTACATTACTATTACATACTTAAAATGCATAAACTGTCAGATATGTGGCTATCCGGTCCTCCAAAACTGTAGCCGGTCCTGCAACATTGAAAATTTGCAGGACCGAATGTCCTGTGGGATGAAAAAGTTTTCGCAAAGACTGCTCTATGTTTAAGCTATGGGACCTCCGTACTCCATGCTCCCATGGAGTACGGGGTAGCCATCCTACATATGGCTTCCAAATTTGTTAATTTTCTTCATTTTAAGACAGTAGAGCCATGTAATGAATACAAAACCCCACTTATTAACATAAATATACATCATACATCACTTATTGAAGCTGGGTAATATCACACTCAGCCTTCGGCATCGTGTGATATGATCCAGCTTCAACTCGTGAAGTATTATGTGCATGTCACTGGCGTGGAGTTTTGTCTATTAAACAGATTTAAGATGCCTTAAAGGAACACTTTAATTAACTTTAAGTTCAGTAATACCACGTACATGTCCCAGAAAGGTCATAACGGCATTTAAGTCCCCTGAAATGGCCCCAGGGATGAAAGTCTTCAAGTTTTTCCCTGAAATCAAGTTTTTTTTCTATCACAAAAAATATAATCAGGATATTTAGCTGTAGGCTCTCTTAGGATATATTTGATAATTGCTCAATATAAACTCAATCAAACGTCTTTTGTTTGTGTAATCTTATGATAAGACAGCAGAATCATCACTGGTTTATCATCAGTGGTCCTACACAAACACAGACAGGCTACACCACACTGATCTCAGTGTCAAGTTTTTCTCAGCTAATTTCAAGTTAACTTGAGAAACCTTGAAGCCCTCTCTCTCCTCTATAGTCCTATGCATTTACACTCTTTACATGAGGCTTAGCCACTGAAAGTAAGGTGCTAGGCATGGAGAATGTATGGACAGATTTCTCATTCTCCTTTGCAGGAGATAACGTCCATGACCACATGGACATGAAAAATGCTTCTCCTCAGCAGGAGACGACGTCCAGGAGAATATAGACATGACGAATCCTGCTGTACAGCACTAGATATATGTGTCTATAGATGCATAAACATTCATAGTGTTCTATAATATAGTTATGAGGTATGCTATATCTTCAAGTTTTTTTGACATAGTCGACTTTCATCCCTGGCATTTACCTGAATTATACATGCTTAAAGTGTTCCTTTTTTGACATAAATTCACCTGAATGCAAATATCCAAGCAGTGGTTGGTATGCTATCTATTCATCTATATTGATTTACTGCTGCAGAAACTATTGTACAAACTGATATCAACATATATTATCGAGGGAGAATTCTCGTATATGGCATACATTGTAAAATTCTAAGGAATCTTCGTGGCAATAAATTTGTTCTTTAAAAAAAAGAAATTATCCACAAATCACATCTTCATACTTAAGAAGGTGAATTATATGAACACTTGATTTCCAATAGCCTAATTGTAACTGTCGTATGATTGCAGGTCAATTATGTGGAAGATATGGTACAAGTGAGTTGCTGTGTAAGTGTTTTAAGCCAACAACAGGGCTTACAACGCTGATGCAGCTACTTATGCATGCCCATATCTGATGTAACAAGGGACGAACTGACCAAGTGACTAGATGTCACCCATTTTCCCTGTAATCTTAATGATTCCCCCCTTTCCTTAAGATGGCGCCACTGTATTGTCCCATCTTTTAGAGGTAGATGCATGGTTCGGTTATCGTTCTGTTGTATTCCTCACTGGCGGGATACCAGTGCTGCCACAATTGGGGGCACTTAGAACTAGTAGTGTTGGTCTCAGGGGGGCCCAACATCTGGGGGGAGAGTGAAGCAATGATTACACTAGGCCTCTACATGTGGGTATTGTGCATTGGTTGTACCTGGACACTCCTTTTATTACCTGTCCAGGATAGGGTTGTGGTTAGGACAATGGACTCATGATCAACAGTACCTAAGTTCAAATCCCCTCCATGCTAACTGTGGTGACCATAGCAGGCACAAGTCAATCTCTTTTTATTTAGGTCCTGTGGTCGATCTGTTAGAGAACATTCCTTTGAGTTGGAACATTTATTACCTTGGGTTCGACCCCCTTGGTTGTTCAAGGTCCCTATTACAGTATCCCATTATTTAGCATTGATCATTAATGAAGATAATCAATAACAAATTTTACCTATTGTACATGGATCTACCGTCAGCCTCGATAGCTCAACCAAGAGAGCCTGGAACTCCCAATCCAAGGGTCCCGGGTTCGGTTCTTGGTGTGGCTTTTAGTGTAACATAGATGGTTACGAAAAGTGGTTACCAAAAGAACTTTTCCAAGCATTCATAAATGGTTTACAAAAACGTTTTGGTGCAACCAATAGGGTTGAATCTAAGGTAATAAATGTTCCAACTCAACCTAGTAGACCTAAGTAAAAGAGATTTCCTGGTGCATGCTATGGTCACCACACTTAGCCTGGAGGGGATTTGAACTTAGGTACTGCCCATCATGAGTCCATTGTCCTAACCACAACCCTATCCTGGACAGGCAATAAAGAGATTGCAGGTGTCCTAGCATGCAGGGAATGTAGTTCCACTCTCCAAGCAGAGCTTTAGCTCCCTGATTTGGTCTACATGATTTGCTGAAGCTAGTGACTGGACAGGAGAGGGTGCACACTGGGACCAGTCAAATATGGCACTGTCCAGTGGACAACCAGCTAGGGCGGAATAAAGGAGAAAGAAGGGAGGGGGGTGCGGGGGCAGAGCCCCAATATATACAACAATGTTACCAACTCACACTGGTGCCATCTAGAGGATAGGCCTGGAAGCTGAATAAGATTACCGTTATAGTGGGCATTTTAAAATTACAGGTAAAATGGGGGGCACCTATAGTCACTTGGTCAGTCCGTCCCCATGTGCATAATTGATTTACACCACCCCTGCATTATGATATGTCCCATCCCACCCAATGCTATTAGGCCATAGGCCTATCACGCCCAATAATATTCATGTAAAAATTAACAGCATATAAACAATGAATAATTGTAGGGCCTAGTAGCCTGAACTTTACACACGTGGGGACGAACCTGCAGAGTCACTAGACGCGGCCCATTCTCTGGGTAATCTTGAATCGCCACTTCTGGCGTAATCTTAATCTTGAATCACCACTTCTGGCATAATATTTAATCAGTTTCCAGGTGATACCTATCCTCTAGATGGCACCACTGTAAGTTTGTAAAATTGCTCTATATATCGGGGGCTTTGCCCCCGCACACCCTTCTTCTTTCTCTCTTTTTTTTCTTTTTCTGGAATAAGATTATGCCAGAAGTGGCGATTTTAAGATTACGCATAGAATGGGCGGCGTCTAGTGACTCCGCAGGTTTGTCCCTTGTTGCTCATTTTACAGTGAATTGATACCGCACCACTCTAGACCACACTAGAGCACAGGGTCAGCGTCTAGTATTAAAACTGCACTTGTGTCAGCACAGTGTCAGTATGAATTGGTCAGAGCCTGACCCAAGTGTGACCAGCTGACCACATGAGTAAAGCATAATTAAGTCTAGCTGGGAAATGTCAGCAGGGCCTGTAGTGATAGCCAATGACAGCCACCCCACCAAGTGGTATAAACAGTAACTGATAATATAGCCTTTGGCATCACCTGGTGAGGGACTGGGGAACTTGGGTATCAAGGTGCATCCTGGGGGATCAGCCATTATGGAGCCATATTTGAAGATGTCAACATGCCAGTCATCTCAGGAATAAATCTAGCACCATCAGCCTTACCAACTACGTTTATGGTTACATTATCATTACAGGGCCTAGGGCACATTTGTATTTGTGGTCAATAGGGAATACACTACCACCTCGTGCACGTACCATATTTGACTTACACTCACCCTCCAACTGTGGTGCTGATGATAATAAAAGTATAGAAGTTCAAGTTGGTGACCCCACTTACCTGCGGTTGTTGTGACGGTGTTACTGTTTGTTGTTGTTGCTGTTGTTGTTGTTGTTGTTGCTGCCCCTGGTGCTGGTGTTGTTGTTGGCGGTGCTGGTGTGGGTGCAGGGGTAGGGGCAGGTGTGGTGGTGGTGGTTGTTGTTGTAGTTGTAGTGGTGATTTGGTCTACAAGGAGGTAATCACAACATGACCTTTAGACAAAATCGACCAGCCTTTGCAAAAACTTTCTCATCCCACAGGACGTTGGGTCCTTTAAATTCTCAATGTTGAAGGACCGGCTACATTTTGGGAGGACCAGATGGCCACATATCTGAGGATTTCGGCATTTTAAGTATAAGTAAGGGAGTGGTCATTTTTTAACAACAGGGGGGGGTTGGTGGATTTGGAGGGGGACCAAAAAAATTTGGACCCCTTGAAGGGGGGGACCAAAAAAATGTGGACCCCTCTTGAGGGGGGGGCCAAAAAAATTACACCCCTTTTTAGCCAAAAAGCCCGCGCGTTACTATAGCTCGAAGGGGTAGGCCGCGCTCATTTTCAACCTGCCTAGGGGGGGGACCGAAAAAATTTGTGACCCCTTCCGCGGGGGGGACCAAAAAGATTTCGACCCGCTCGCGCTAAAATCCACCGACCCCCCCCTGTTGTTAAAAAATGACCACTCCCTAAGTGCTGGACCGGCGGCATTTTAGAAGGACATTGCCACTGTCCTACATTTTTTTGCAAAGACAGATCAACAATTAGACATCATGAAAAAAAAGAGAACCTCATCAATAGCTCTCATGAGGCCTCATGCTGCCTTTAAAGGGTCCTAAGATAATAGACCATTGACCACCATTTATTTCATGAAATCTTTAATTACCTATCTGGCATATATTGAATCAAGATGCAGCTTAGGCCACTCAAAAAAATAAATGGTTTCTCATCACCGCACGCATCATAATAATCAGGTTTTGGGGAATCTTTTTAATTTTTTTTTTGCCAATTTTTGATGAAAAACCTCATAACAATGGATAAAATTGGTCATATTTAGTATAAAATTAAAGCTATAATGCCAGCAATGCAGTTGTATAGAAATAACTGACATTTTCCCCACTTCTAAAGATCAATAAATTCTTAACCAATAAAATGTGAATTTTGGCTAAAGAAACCTGTAAATTGTTCTATACATTTTGGCCTGCGAGTTAAAAAAAAAGAGCAAAAAAAACCCTCCCTCGTCAGATTTCTCAGACCTTGGTGATGAAAAACCACTTTTATTTTGAGTGGCCTTATGGTGACATCACAGGCCATGAGGAACGAAAGATTATATATGGCTCAGTCTCACGACTTTGTAACAATTGGATTGTCTTTGACCGGGTGATGTCTTTGACCGAGTGACCTTTTTGACCAGGTGACGTCTTTGACCAGGAAACGTTATTATAGCATAAATTAGACCTATATAGTAAGAAATGGGTGGGAAAAGCCAAAGGATATTTTCACACTAGATGAAAGGAAATTTATTTAAAGTTTGTTATATTAATATGTAGGCTTTTTTAATTGCATTATAGCATAATGTTATATTTCTTCCTCTGCCCGGTCAAAGACATCACTTTCTATATTATGTGGAATTTGAGGAGCTACACTGTCCAAAGTATTATGCAATAACCATCCACATATTTTCTCAAATAGTAGAGATAAGGATTTTTTTTTTTAAATAGCCTTTTCTAGTCACCCGGTCAAAGACGTCACCCGGTCAAAGACATCACCCAGTCAAAGACGTCACCCGGTCAAAGATGATCCAATTGTTGCAAAGTCGTGAGACTCAGCCATATGTATCCGAGGGGAGGTATCCAAAGGGGAGGTATCCAAAGGGGAGGTACATAAAGATGTAGTTGTATCAGTGCATGAACCATGTAATTTAAGCAGCTTTCAGCAAACATTCAAAATGATTAATTGACCGTCCCATTCGCTATGGGTCCGGTCTATATGAAGCGATACATTCATGCATCATGGCCTCTCTACACTAACATTTTAAGGACAGCACACTGCTGCGACTACACATTAATGCATTCATGCATCATGACTTCTGTGAACTAACCCTTTAATGATGGCACACTGCTTAATCTACACAGTGATGCATTCATGCATTATGACTCCTATACACTAGCCCTTTAAGAACCTCACAGTATTCAAAGTGAAGAGTGATGCATGAATGCATCATGACTTCATTACACAAACCCTTTGAGGACAGCACACTGCTTCAACTACACTGTGATACATGAATGCATCATGACTTCTGTACACTAACCCTTTAAGGACAGCACACTGCTTCAACTACACAGTGATGCATTCATGTATCATGACTTCTGTGAACTAACCCTTTAAGGATGGCACGCTTCTTCAACTACACAGTGATACATTCATGCATCATGGCGTCTCGACACTAACCCTTTATGGACAGCATAGTACTTCAAGTGAACAATGATACATGAATTCATCATGACTTCTTTACACTAACCCTTAAAGGACAGCATACTGCTTCAATTACACAGTGATGCATTATTGCATTATGACATCTGTATACCAGCAAACACACAAAAACCTGTTTTAATCCTTTAAAAAGGCCGGTCACTACACCTGTGGTGTGCAAATCCTAGATCAAAACCATTGGATCCTCGTTGCCTTCCTTTAGCAGCTTAAAGCAACTTTAACTTAATTATGTGTGGGTTTAAAGCTGCTTAATGTTGCCTCAACCTGCATGAAGATGGCCATTAATCAATTTAATTTTTTCTTTAAGTTGCTTAAATCTGATGTTGCATGCAGTGTATAAGTTGAAGTTGAAGTTGAAACTATTTTATCTATCCTGGAAAATTACAGTAGCCTAGGGCATGTCTTACTAATGTCTTACTAATACCTTACCATAGGCACAGAAGTAGGCCTTCTTCTCCACACACAGCACCTCTGACCACCGGTAGTCGTCCGCCTTGGCCGCCCGCAGACAGTAGTTCTTGTTGGGGTCCGGCTGGTTCGGTGCAAAGTTGGTGTAGGTCATCTGGTTCGTGGTACGCGCTGTCATTAAGACATCCTCACCTGAGGTACCAGCTACAGGGGGAGGAAGAGAGACATCTGGTCAGGCCTGCTCATGTTGATAACTTGGATCACAGGATTTTATAGGGAGCTGCGATGAAAATCTGTCATACATATCCAGCCACCAGAGGAAAAACACATGGAACCCCCCCCCCCCCCCCCCCTTTTTTTGGGGGGGGGGGGGGAATCAAAGGAGGCACAAGTGAATGTACTTACATGGTAGCGTCAAAAAGGAAATGTGTCCAATCTTAAAATGTTGTGATAATCTTAGAAATCGATAATCTTAAAATCAATGTTTTAATACCAGGGGGCACCACCGTCCTGGGCTAAAATGCCCACCCTGCCCTCTAGTGAAAACGCTTGATGAAAACAGTGTATATATGGCAGTGTCTCATGAGATTGGAACAATTGAAACATCTTTGACCGGGTGACCAGTGTAGTCTTTGACTGGGTGTAGTCTTTGACCAGGCACCCAACTATATATATGTTGATACATGTTTATAGCAAACCTAAGTCAATTTTGTTCTATAGAGTGAGTTTGATTTCACCAATTGCCTATATACACTTGAGTTACATGGTAAGTGCGTACATACCTTTGAGTTCAATTTCACCAATTTCATATATATATATATATATATAGATACTTGAGTCACATGATAAGTGCCTAGATACCTTTAAATTAGACTTCACCAATTTCCTATATATATATATGGGTTAAAACAACCCGGGGTGTTTTGGTTATTGGTACAAGGAGACCCCGCAGGTGCCGCCCCCCTGTGGGTATGGCTTGAACTAGACTAGTGCACCGCAGCGCCATCTGCAGCGCAGGCGGGTGTTTGCCATTGCTGCTTGGATACCGGCCCGAGAGGCCACGCTTACGCTTGCTTGTCAATTATAATAATTTTTCTCCCATGGTGGGTCAATGTAAACACTGTGGGTTTGATTTTGACTTAAGGAAGAGGAAGTGCCCTCAGTGCGGAGTCCCGCACACCCCATCTAAGGAGGAATTAGACTCGGAGGAGCAATTTGACATTTCGCCAAGCAGGGCGGGCAGCCAGGGGCTGACGGCACCGGCGTCACCGAGCATGGATCGTCTTGAGACGGTAAAGCAGCGACTCGATTTAGCAGAGGAGAAGCATTCTCTTCTTCTCCAGAAGCAGGACCTTCAGAAGTTGGAGCAAAGGTTAGCGCAGATTAATCTGGAGAACGAAAAAATCGAATCTGCGCTGGTGACTAAGCCGGGGCAACCGGCAACGCGGGAATCAGCTTCAGCAAGCCAACATGGCGGCACTTCCGGTTCGGGCCAGGCGGGTCGAGTGCCGGGCAAGATTCCGGGTTTCTCGTCGTTAATTCAGCAGAATGCGGCAAGCAATGCAGCTCAGCACCAAGCTGGTGCATCAACACCACAGCAGGGTCAGCTTTACTACGCGGATGGTTCGCCGTACACGCCTCAGGCCGGTTTGTTTACACCAGACGCAGCTCTCGCCACTTCTACGCTTCAGGTGGGCCTCGAGTCTGTGGGCCTTGGTCTTCAGGCCTTGGGCTTGTCGGGCACAGGGGCATCGTCGGGGCGGTTACATGATAAGTGCCTAGATACCTTGAGTTACATGATAAGTGCCTATATTCACTTGAGTTACATGATTAGTGCCTAGATACCTTGAGTTACATGATAAGTGCCTATATACACTTGAGTTACATGATAAGTGCCTAGATGCCTTGAGTTACATAAGAAGTGCCTAGATACCTTGAGTTACATGATAAGTGCCTAGCTACCTTGAGTTACATGATAAGTGCCTAGCTACACTTGAGTTACATGATAAGTGCCTAGATACCTTGAGTTACATGATAAGTGTCTAGATACCTTGAGTTAAATGATAAGTGCCTAGATACACTTGAGTTACATGATAAGTGCCTAGATACCTTGAGTTACATGATAAGTGCCTAGATACCTTGAGTTACATGATAAGTGCCTAGATACCTTGAGTTACATGAGAAGTGCCTAGATACCTTGAGTTACATGATAAGTGCCTATATACACTTGAGTTACATGACAAGTGCCTAGATGCCTTGAGTTACATGAGAAGTGCCTAGATACCTTGAGTTACATGATAAGTGCCTAGCTACCTTGAGTTACATGATAAGTGCCTAGATACCTTGAGTTACATGATAAGTGCCTAGATACCTTGAGTTACATGATAAGTGCCTAGATACCTTGAGTTACATGATAAGTGCCTAGACACCTTGAGTTACATGATAAGTGCCTAGATACCTTGAGTTACATGATAAGTGCCTAGCTACCTTGAGTTACATGATAAGTGCCTAGATACCTTGAGTTACATGATAAGTGCCTAGATACCTTGAGTTACATGATAAGTGCCTAGCTACCTTTGATGGAGTCCTTGGTGAGCCACAGGAAGTAGTGTCTGGACAGCCCGACCCACAGCTCCACCTGGCCACCAGGGGCGCTCAGGTAGTTAGGGCCTGTCACTGAAATAACACATGTGTATTGTGGTCATAACTTATTTCACTGTGTATATATTTTCGCTATATTCACGGAAATTAAGGAGCAGCGAATTCATAATACCCCAAATACTGTCTTATAAACAAGCCAACAGCTAGTCTACACTGGATGTCAGTGAATTCAAGTATCAGTGAAATTATTATCTTTGCCACATCCGCGAAAATGTATACCCGGAATATAACTACGTTCACAGTACATATATTACACGCAATATTTGAATTAGCACAATATCTGAACTTCTATATGTTTATAAAATATGATTATGAAAAATGTCACTGAAATCAGACATATGTATAGGCCACTCAATAAAACTAAATTCGTTTCTCATCACCAAGGAATTAAAAATATGACAAGGGAGGCTTTTTTTCTCTTTTTCTTTACTCACGGGCTAAAATGCTAAAATGTAAAGGAAAATAGATGTTTTTCCTGACCAAAATTCACATTTTAGCAGTTAAGGATTTATTGATCTTTAAACGTAGGCAAGATATAAGTTTTTTTTCTATCTCACTGCATTACAGACATTATTAGCTTTGATTTGATGCCAAACATGCCAATATTTGTCAATTTTTATCATGTTTTCAAAATCAAAAAACCAAAAAGAATTTTTCCCATCAAAAAAAGGCATACATAGGTACAACATCTGCCTCTCCATCATGTCTTGATTACTAAAATTTTGAATTCAGTTTGGCGAAAGCCCAAGTTAAAAAACAAAGGAAATGTAAAAGAAAAGCGCCCTCATCATATTTTTCATGGCTTGGTGGTGAGAAACAAGTTCCCTTTTGGAATGGCCTTACACTTGGTATCACACAGGGTTAAGAACAAAAGTCCTAGTTCGAAGAAACTAATTGATATTAGGCCACACCAGTAGTATAGTATGTATCGGAACGGGACTATAGTTAACTACTGTTTATTACTCAATCGACATGCAGCCAATCAGAGGCCTCCATTTGGTCACGTGACCGGAAGTGACCTACTTAGGGGATTAGTGGTGCATTCTGGGTAACCCTGCAGCCAATCAGAGGCCACCATTTGGTCACGTGACCGGAAGTGACCTACTTAGGGGATTAGTGGTGCATTCTGGGTAACCTACTGACCTACTTAGGGGACCGGAAGTGACGTCATATGACCTAATTTAGGATCACGTGACCGGAAGTGACCTGATGAGTCACGTGAGCGGAAGTGACGTCACATGACCTAATGGCCGACCGGAAGTGAGTGACCTCATTGAGGATCACGTGACCGGAAGTGACCTGATTGATCACGTGAGCGGAAGAAGAAGTTTTTTGTTTAGGAAGTGAGGGTCTTTAGGATCACGTGACTGGAAGCGACGTCGTCACATGAGTGACGCTTTAAGAGACTGCGCGACTTACTAGTAAAAGAAGACGTATGAAAATAAAAACACAACAATATTTTATTTAATTTTTTTTATTATTTTTTTTTTCAATCTTGATAAACACTCTATTTTTGAAAAGATGCACACGCTTATTTATTTTTTTTCATATCTCTAAAGGACTCGTTGTCACACCGTCAGAATGCACGCGACGCTTATAATACAAGTAGCGCACGCCGTCTTTCTCTATGGTGTAGGTGACCATTTTGTTTCGCACCACTTTGAAGTTTCTATTTACAGCAATGAGAGTTTTTCGTTGGCGAAGAACATCCAAGAAGTCGTCTGGTTCCTGAGGGTTTTGTTTCTTCTGTACGCCTTTTGCACTCCATTTTTTGGATTTTCTTTCACCGGTGTCGCTGACTCGATCGTAGCAAATGTAAGTCTTAGGGTTGAGACTTAGGATCCCGTCACCTTCCCACTCCGCTTTCATAAGCCCCGAAGTTCTCAGATCGTGAAGGTACCGTCTCTCACAACATCCGCCGGGCGGCGGACACCATTCTCGCACTCTTTCCGTTTTTGTCTTCACGAAAAGCTCTAAGTGATCGTCGCACACCGCTGTCGGAAGCCACTTTCGTTTCTCTCTGAAGTATGTCTCTCTCAGGCGAGGTTTGACTAGGTCATCCAACGTGTCACCGCTGAGAGCCATGTAAAGACTGTCGGTGTCCATTTGACAAAGGGCATAATCGCGCCGATCGACGAATCTATCCAAGAAGTCGTATGTGAACTCTAACATTTTCAACTTCGCGTACTGGTATACCATGAACCCTATTTGAATAGGGAGGTTGTTGTTGACTGTTTTCGGTTGTAGTTCGACTTCAAACAGATCGGAACTCAACTCGGACGCCTTTTTGAAGCGCCACGAATTGGCCAATAGTTCGAACTTCCGACTGTCAGTGTATCTCACCGCCGTGTGTTTTTCTTTGTTGCAGATTGTTTTACCGTACGTAGCGTTTCCCATTAACTTGTAACAGTCTGACAGAATTTTCTCGTTCTCGTTCACGTCGCCACGTCTTCGCGCCGCCGTTACTTCGTCCGCGAAACCGGCAAAGGAGCGTTTAGGTAGGTATTCTACCACCAGCTGCACTTTGGTGACTATCAAACCGTGCTCTAAATACCACTTGAGAAGCGGCGTTCCCAAGAGAATATTTTTTCCGTGGTAACTCCCTATCAGACATCTCTGAGGCGTGTTCAACAGCTTTTCTTCCTGCGCAAAGTCTGACATGTGAGGTCCTATGTCCGATTTTGAAACGGTCGCGTTCTTGAAAACGGGGGTCATTTCTTCGAAGTAGTCTCGTAGGTGAGGCGGCGTAGTGATGTCCACTTGAACTAAACCGAACATTTTCTCCTCTTTCACAGCGGAAAGGATGTCGCTCTCGCTCATCGCGTTTCGAGACACTTTCAAAGCGTCAACCTTCCAGCGTTGTTGGGAGGCCTTGACCCGCTCATCTCGACGCTTCATCTCTCGCCATTCGCACTCCCACACGACGACCAGCTTGTGACCTAGCGCTTTCAAGTAAGCGCTTACTCTGGTCGTTCTGTCGCGTCTCTCCTCTCTCAGTGAAGCGCACTGATATCGGTGCGACGGTATGCACTCGTGAGCGTGGAACCAACACCCGTGAAACTGGAAAACCGTATTAGAGGCCGCGTGAAACCCGTCCACGCGAATTCTCCGACAGCCTACAACCATCTCGCCGCCGTTCAAAGCGTGGCGCAGTTTCACGTCGCGGTCGTGCTCTACGAAGCGTAACCACTCCAAAGCGCTGTGAGAGTTTCTTTGCCTAATTTCGGGCTTGAACTCGGTCTCGGGCCGTCTCACCGCGTAATAGCCCGTGCAGTGCGCTTCGCTCATGCAGCGCAAGTACAGAGAGTTAGCGTCTAGTCCTAGGATGTGTTGGCACGGTCTCGCTTCTTCGCCGTACTTGTGCTCCCTTATCCGCGTGGTGCCCTTCTCGTGAAATCTATGGAAGATGATGGAAGGACCGCCGACTAGATTTTCTTTGATCAGAGCGTGGAGGACGGCGTCGAACTGGGGGAACGTTGTGAACGCGTCTTCTAGGTTTTGGAAGAGGAACCGTAAAGTCAAACCGGCGAGAGAAACTCCGTCTTTCAACATGTCAATGCCGCGATCTTGGAAAAATTTAGCGTGATTTTTCAGAGCTTCTATGAAAGGTTTGACGTCTTTGTTGTTGTAGTGGATCAAGTAGTCTTCCATAGTTTGCATCTTCTCGTCGGACCAAACTTTCTGACATGCGGCGTAGTCGGATTCGGACATTTTGACGCCCGTCAGCTCGCTGTCGAAAGCCGATCTCGGTGGCAGCGTTCTGTTTGCCAGTTTCCTGGTAGACGTCATCCATTCGTAAGGAAAGTGACCTTTCTCTTCGTTCCTGGTGAAAGCTCGCAAATAGGTCGCGTAGTTGTAACCGGGTGCCAAATAGTTGACTACGTCCAAGAAAACCGTGTGCTGTGTGTAAACCGCCAAGTATTGATTGCTTCTCTTTATGACGCTGAATTCTTGGTTTCTTCGGTCTCCGGAGGCGAAGAACGAGTGAAGGCGTATTTTGATCAGGTTCAAGTCGTAACGCCCCGAGTTGAAGCCCACGACTGGAGCTTGACGGATGTATCTCAGAAGACGCTTCTTCAGTTGAACTAACGGGTGTCTGGTCTGAGCCGCAGCGAAGCCGCCTGGAGAAGGGGTGAACGTCGCCTCCTCCAGCAGGAGAGCTTCACCTATCGCCGCATCTAACTTCGCTAAGGTCGGTCGGTAAAGTTCTAGCACAGCTTCCCCGATGACTTTGGCGTTCTCGTTTATGTGATTTAAAACTCGGTCCAACAAGGGGTCGGAATCTGCGTCGGATTCTCTGACGAAGCAGACGGGCCCCTCCCACCCCGGAAAGTCGGATGCGACGCTAGCCGACAAAGGGACGTGATCCCACAGCAGGGACACGTGTTCCGTCGACGGTTCTTTGCACGGTCTGAAGAAAGCCTCGAAATCGAAGGCGATCTTGTAAGGGTAGATTCCGGAATGTCCGTCGGGGGGAAAAATGGAGAAGTCTGCTAGCGCTTCGAAAATCGTTCTCGAATTTTGGTAGATGCCACCTACGTAGCGCAACTTGACTTGTCGGCAAGAGGAAAGCTGGTTCCTGTGTCTCTTCAGCAAGAACTCGGTGGTGAACGCCGCCTTACACTTGCAACATTCGTATATGCCCGCGTACGCGTTGAAGTCCGTGACGAGAGAGACGTGCAAACCGCCTTTCGCCGTCAGGTGTAGGTTGACTTTACCTCGGGCGGCCAGAGTTCTGGAAGGCGGTCTGATCAGAGTAACGCGTCTTCTCAACTTCCGCCCCGGCACTTGACGCGACGCGGTGTAAACCGCTATCTGAACGTCAAACAAGTTCTCTAACGCGGGTAAGTCGCGGATGTTCAGACCCGGAAAGGATTCAGGTGTGGCAGCGGGACAGAACTGACGTAACAAATCTGAAGCGCGCTTGCTGGTGTTGTATAAGTGAAAGGAAATGCAGCGGAAGATGCAGAGGTTGTCCTTGTTGGGAAAATCTAACACGCCGCTTCTCTTTCCAACTCGACCGGCCTGAGTGATCCTACCGCCTATGGGGAATTCCCCCGGTCCCATGTAAACGCAAATGTTCAAATTGGTAGGAAAAAGAACGTGCCACTTGGTGTCAGCGTCGCAAAGTTTCCGTACTTCCTCGCAAGCGACGGTGTTTTCCATCTTTGAGAGGAGCTCTTCCAAAGTTTCTGAATTAGTTATAGTAGGGAGCGGTTGTATGAGAGTTGCGTTGTTCTGGGAGGCGTGAAAGTAGCGCAGTTTGCTCTTGTCTTCTCTGTGTTGTAAGAGTAAGCCTACCGAGAAACCCACTTTGTATCTGAATCTTTGTGTCAAGTGAATGCGACGCATAGTATCTACAGCGTCACTCAACTCGCCGGTTGGTAGCCTGAAGTTTGTTACACTCACGCGAGTCCCGTGCATCCTGACGCCCGTTTGTATCGCAGGCCAATTCGCCGTGAACGTTTCCTCCCCGTTCGGTACAGCACATATGCGCAGAGGGACGGTCACCCCGTCCAGAGATTCGCGTCGACAGGCGATCTTTCGGCAATCGCCTTCGCCGCATAGAGGGCAAAACTTAGGTACTACTCTACAATTTTCTACGTGTCTCTCGTGGTTGTACGGTCTTTTAAACATTTTGAAACACTTTTCGCATACGTACTGTGTCATGTTTTTTTTCACTCAGTTACCAACTACTTAGCCGTCTAACTATCTATCTATCTATCAATCTATCTGTCTATCTATCTATCTATTTATCTTTCTGTCTGCTGTCTGTGTATCCGTCTGTCTGCCTCATACGGCGTACGTCAAACGCTGTGTGTGTGTGTGTGCGCGCGTGAGCGTTGAGCGTCTCTCATTCCGAATCTATGCCGAGATATTTCAGAATGATCTCTGTTTTGTCATCCAACTCTTTGAGCGCTCTGGCGGACAGCGTCACTCCCTGCTGTGTGGGTTTTTTGTCAGGACCTTCGTACTTGCGCACGTGGACGAGGTTCTTACCGCTGTAGTAGCTCACAGCTGCGTACACTTCGCCCTCCTCATCCAGCACTGCGAACCAGGGGGTGTGATTAGGTCTTCCTTGCGCGGCCGCTGTGTCGCGTATGCGCACCACTGCGCGGATATCGGCGATGCGTGCTATTAGCTCGCGCAGCGCGTCGGCCGTGAAGTGCACTCGCTTGCTTCTGGTCAGAGACGCCTCTTTCACCTGGCCGTCTTTTGTGTAGCGCGGCCTCCTAGACAGTCTAGCCACGTCCTCCCAGATCTCCAGCGTCAAAGCTCCGTCTAAGCAGAACTCTAACCCGAGAAGACGGGAGAAGGTTTTCTCTGCTTCTTCTCGTCCATCTCGTTCTTTTTCTTGTATTTTTCTCTTCTTACTAGGCCTTGTTGTTCTGGAACTCACCTTAGAACGTTTCACACCCGCAGGATGAGTAACACCATCAGCGTGAGCTGAATCAGCAGCAGAACCGATAGCAGGAGCAGCGTCAGCGCTGGTGGTATCCGAGGCCTCGTTGTTGGAACAGAGCAGCCACACGCCGTCGGTGCTGAGTGTAGCGGTAGAAGATGAAGCGCCGCCGCCCTCGTAAGGTGGCGGTGAGGGCAGTCGCCACGGACCGGACGGGGCGCTACTAGTGGAAGTGAGGTCAAAAGGTCGAAGAGGGGAGCCGAAAAACGTACCGCCCACCCCTTTCCCTTCAGGTTGTTCGTACGCCTCGTCGTCAGCGTCGTTCTCTGTCTCACCCTGTTGCTGCTGCTCCTCCTCCTCCTCCTCCTCCTCTTCTTCTCGGTTTAGGGGCTGAGTGTCCGAATAGCTGTCACTCTCAGCGCGAGCGGCGTCGAGGGCGTCGGTCGATGTAGTGGTGGAGGAGAGGGGCTGTGCAACGTGCGGCAGGTCATCAAAGTCATCAACAGTAGTGGGGAGGTAAAAACCCGGTTGCCAGTACTGCGCTGTGCCAGGAGCGTTGTCGTCAGTAGTAGTAGCGGTAGCAGCAGGTGCAGCAGAAGCAGCAGCAGCAGCAGCAGCAGCAGCAGACGCAACAGTAGCAGGCGCAGCAGCCTCAGCAGGCGCAGCCGTAGCAGGCGCAGCGGTAGCAGGTGCAGCAGCAGCAGCAGGTGCAGCAGCCGCAGCCCGAGGATCACCAGCAGGCGGGGCGGCAGTAGCAGCGGCAGCGCGCTTAGCAGCAACGTGTACCGTCGCGAGTGTAACAACGTCGCTAGCACGACGACTACTACCAGTAGTACTACTACCACTACTACTACTACTACTACTACTAGTACTACTACTGCTACTACTACTGCTACTACTACTACTACTGCCGCGAGCGCTCGCTACAGCGGGAGGGTGATAAGACCAAGCGGCTGCGGCGGTAGTCTCATTTTCAGTAGCAAGAGGAGGCACTGACGCTAAACGAGCGCTGTTCCGCGTAGTCTTCTTGTTCTTGGACGGCGCTAGGTGTTGTCTTTTGCTCATGGTGGTGACTGTAGAGAGCAGCAAAAGAATGAGTGAGTGAATGGAGGTTTCCAGGCCCCTTATATACGCCTTCTCGCTTCTAGAGCTTAGCTACTTACTGACCCTGTTCAGCTGCCGCCGGCTGGCCGGCGGCCATTCACAAAGAGAAACAAAAGACATAAGGCATGACGTTTTCAGCTGGATCCCTTTCCCCCCTTTTGAGAGATCGACTGTCATGAGCTAAGCCGCTTACCACCCTGTTCAGCAATTCAACGCGCATTAGCTGTATAAAGGATTAAGCGGTTGCTGCCGTCGACTGACCGGCGGCCATTCACAAAGACATAAGGTATGACGTTTTCAGCTGGATCCCTTTCCCCTCTTTTTTTTTTGAGGGATCCACTGTCATGAGCTAAGCCACTTACCACCCTGTTCAGCAATTCAGCGCGCGTTAGCTGTATAAAGGATTAACGGTGATGAGCTTAGAGTGTGTATACAAAAAAAACTACAGGAGGCGTGTGGCGTGAAGCAGGACCCCCCTAAGACGAACGTGTCTGTCTGTGAGTAGAGGCGTGTGCATGTGGTGAGCGACTTAAGTGTAAGACAAAAAAAAATCACCACCTCCTGCCGTGGTGAGTAGACCGGGCCGGCCAGGCGGCGGCCGGCTAGTTCAATAGGGAGGGGTGACAGCTGACTAAGGCTGTGCATGAAAAAAATCCGATTTTCACCTGACCTCTGACGTTTGTTACAATGAATGTCAGAGGGAGGGAGACGTCCTCAGGTAGGGGGTAGGAGGTAAGGCTATGGATGAGGAAGAAACACCGTTTTCAGCTGGTCTCCACGGATAGCGATGACATACCCCTCGTCATCTAAGCTCTTAAGGAGCGGAGTGGCTGAAAAAGCGTCATGCGGACAGGTCGCTAGACAGCTGGAGTGCTGTTGGAAATGGGATTAAACTCCCTCTGTATAAAAGCTCTGATTTCTGTTGGAAAAAAACCATATCGCCTCTGACCACAGTAACGTCTACTACCACCACCGCCGCCACCACCGCCGCCGCCGCCGCCGCCACCGCCGCCGCCGCCGCCGCCAAGACGAGACGAGATGGCTCAAGCTATTCCACTTTCAAGCTCGCCTTCACCGCCTTGTCCACCTGAAAAAAAGTTAATGCGGCTTGACGACGTGAGACGCGCGAGGCAGACCGATGGGGAGAACAGAGAGGTAGGACAGCGGCGGTTAGCCTATAGCGACGCCTTGCTTCGTCAACTAGGTAAAGAGTTGAGCGGCTGTTGGAGAGAGTTGGGCAGTAGCTTAAAAGTTACCGCCGCCCGTATGGATGCTCTAGTAGAGCGCAGTGTCAAGACACCGGAGGAGCTGTGTACGGCGATGTTCCGAGTCTGGTGGGGTGAAACCCCGCATCGTCATAGATGGGGAGAGCTCGGTCGCGTCTTCACCCGCATTAGACGCGTGGAACTGTTGGCTCAGTGGATGTCCCTTCTCCACAGACAGGGGTTGGATTTCGAAAACCCCGACTCGCGCGCGATGCATAAGCACTTGGGCACCCTCGGCAGACGTCTAGGTAGCAGGTGGAAAGAGGTGGGGGACCATTTAAAATTGTCGCCTGAGAGGTTAGATAAGATCGCTGAAGAATGCGAATACGGAGGAAGTCCCGCTGAGTGGGCCTTCCGAGTGTTGAAAATGTGGCAAGATAAAGCTGACGGTGCCGGCGGTACACCTTTTGAACTCCTTCGAGTGTTGACTGAGGACATGGGAAAGTTTGACCTCGGCATCGCGATATTACTTGACTTTATCAAGCAAGAAACAACGAGAACGACGGACATGTGAATTGTTGTGTTTTATTTTCATACGTCTTCTTTATTAGTAAGTAAAAAAAAATATCATAACAATTAAGACGCGCGCCCTCTTAAAGTGTCACTTCCTCCAGTCGCAGCTGATCGCCTCATCGAGGCACGTGATAAACAAAAAAAAATGAAGAGACACGCTTCTTCCTCTCGAGAGGAAGAAGCGTGTCTCTCGATTGAAATCTTTTTCTTTTCTTTTTTTCTTAAAAGAGACAAACGCCCCTTAGAGTGCCCCCCCACCCCCCTAGAGTGCCCCCCTCCCCCCTCCCCCCCACCCGCCCCATGCATCCTAAAAGCGCCCCCCTCCCCATGCATCTTAAAGGGGCCCCCCTCCCCTTCCCTCCCCTCCCCTCCCCTCCCCTCCTTCCCCCCCCCTTATACACTCTAAAGAACGCTTCTACCTAGTTCAATAAGTCACTTCCAGTCGCTCGTAAAACAATAAAAAATGAAAAAAAAAAAAAACTTATATCGTAGTGTTTTTTATTAGTATACCGAAAAAAATAAGAGACTCGCCTCCTCCTCCTCTCCTTCTCCTCCTCCTCCTCCTCCTCCTCCAAAAAAAAAAAAGATATCACATTTTAAAGCGCGTGACCCCTTAAAGACGCTCATCTCTTCATTAAGTCGCGTGACGTCACTTCTTCTTCCGGTCACGTGATCAATCAGGTCACTTCCGGTCACGTGATCCTCAATGAGGTCACTCACTTCCGGTTGGCCATTAGGTCATGTGACGTCACTTCCGGTCACGTGACTCATCAGGTCACTTCCGGTCACGTGATCCTAAAGTAGGTCATATGACCTCACTTCCGGTCCCCTAAGTAGGTCATATGACGTCACTTCCGGTCCATAAGTAGGTCATATGACGTCACTTCCGGTCACGTGACCAAATGGCGGCCTCTGATTGGCTAACTAGGTCACGTGACGTCACCACTAATCCCCTAAGTAGGTCACTTCCGGTCACGTGACCAAATGGAGGCCTCTGATTGGCTGCAGGTCGATTGAGTAATAAACAGTACTTAACTATAGTCCCGTTCCGATACATACTATACTACTCACACCAAAAAAAAGTTGGTCTACGGATTTCCTGCACCATATTTTCGAAAATGCAAATTAATTTTTTTTGTCTACGGATGCGCCCGCATCATTTTCTAATAATTTTATTTATTTACTTATTTTTTTATGGCCCTTTTTTTGATTGATAGTCAGATTTGGGAGTTTGCAAAAGAAATTTCTCTCAGAAAAAAATAAAATGTTGCCCACTGCACTTGATTTAAGGTTAAAATCCACAGTCAAAAACAAAAAAATAGAAAAAAAAATTATAATAATTCGCTCATTCACACTATTTTTTCAAGATGAATATCTGTAGACCAACTTTTATATTTGGTGTGGCCTTAGTTGTGGTGATGTAAATGTACATAGTCCATTTTTAAAGCAGATTGTCTTGGCTTTGAAACCATTTCAATTTGAGGGATCAGGACACTAACTCCAATCTATCTGACCAAACATTGAAAAGCCCTGTACTCAAGCATAGCTGGATGGATAAAGCAATGCTTCACCTGCCAATTCAAGCAATTAACTTTGAAAACGTTTTATAACCAAAGGTCATTTATTGCTACTTACTGGACGTTGAGGAAACAACCATGCTCCCTATTCTCAAGCACAGCTGGAGGGCTAAAATGAGTCTCCATACACAGTTTGAGAAAGTAAACTTTAAAAAATAAATAAGCAGAGGATGTTTTATTGCTACCGTAAAACCTTGTGTAGGCCTATTAGCCTAACTCGCGTATAAGCCGCACCCCGACTTTGGGCCGATCCTATAAGCCGCACCAGCGATCTGGTTATGGTGACTTTAGTACCGTACTATAGGAGCAAAAACTGGCGTATAAGCTGCACCTGAACTCTGGGCCGATCCTATAAGCCGCACCAGCGATCTGATTCGCGTACTAGCCGCGGCTTATACGCGAGGTTTGACGGTACTTACTGGACCTTAGGGTGGTGATGAGCTCTATGATGAGGTCTAGCTGTGTGTCAGTTGTGGGCATACTGAGGGTGCCTCCCTTGATGATACACTCCTCCCGGGCCCGGTACCAGGTGGTGGCGGAGGTACCGATGTACACGCACTGAGCCCCCAACCAGAGGTAGGAAGCAGAGTCCGCACGACATGACGCGTTAACTGTAGGAGGAGAGAAAGGTAGTGTGATAAAAGAACTATGCTGCTATGTGGAAGAAGCAGACGACTCTGGACTTGGATGATTCAACACTGTTTATTGATAGGCTCACACCCAGGCCTCTCATCTGGGAATCTGTCTCTGGTACTTTGTCTCTAAATATCAATGCGTATGTTAACTAGTCATACAACAATCCGATCTCCTTCCAGGCCAACCTCAGTGCTGGCTCGCTGTTACTTCTGGTCTGATCTCTTGCTTAGCACCGACTGCCCACCGGTGGTTTTATAGGTGCAGCGGCGGGGTGTGACGTCACACCCCGTCGCCGCGCCTCCTTGCAGCCGACCAGGGTACCAGCGGCCCACCACCCGGTGGAGCCGGTGGAAATCCCCCCGCCCCGTAGTCGTTACAGTAGTAAATGCTAGGTTAGGGTAGGAGAGTGCCTAGGGAGAGATCACTTTTTAACAACAGGGGGGGGTGAGAGGTGGGTTTTCGTGCGGAGCATGCAAAATGTTTTTTACCCCCGGGCAACGGGTTGAAATTTTTTACCATCCGTACGGGTTGAAAATCAGCGTGCACGAGGGCCCTTTGAAGCATAGTAACGCACATGCTCATCCAAAACAGGTTAAATAAAGGGGTCCAAATTATTTTTACCCCCCTCTGTTGATAAAAAATGATCACTCCCTTAGTACAATAACTCCTCTAACAATCCATGCAGCCCTGATGAGTAACTTATCTTAAATACGGTTCTGAAAATGCTTACTTCGTTTATCAATAGAATTTGGAAACTATCATAAATCCTCGCGCATAGGCTGCACCCCCAATTTTGACCAATTCAGATGAGCCAGACAAGCAGTCTAAAAAACTGCTAATACAGTACATGCAATACATGAAAATAACTGTTCAAGCCGCTCCTTATGTAGTCATGTTTGGTATTAAAGTATAGCTGATTACTTACAAGAATTTTCGGTGTTCTATATGGGTCGGATCGAAAAAATATGCTGATCTGGGTTTTGGGGGATTTTCTGCTTTGCAAGAGCTACAAAATAAAAATACATACACCAGTATGGTCTTTGTTGGTTTTTCATAAGAGGGCATACTCTAGGATTTCGGAAAAAATTATAATTTTGCATATAGGATGATTTTTTGCTGATTTATGAGCCTCCAAAGTTGAAAAATGGCTAAAATCCATGTTTTTTAGCTTATTATCCATGTTTAACAAGGCCCTTATGTCAACTGACACATCAAAAACTATCACTAAACAGCATTTCCTAGTAGCTATATATGTTATGTGAACAAATCAGCTCGTTACACTTTCATATCCCACACAAATTTGTCAACAGTGACCTTCAAATGTAGCAACTACATGTTTCGGAGGCGTCTGTGACGTTAATAAAAGGGCCTATATCTTTATTAATAGTATTCACTAAATATCCTTACTACCAGCAATCTAGAGCCTCCCAATGGGTAAGCTCTTGGCAAAAAAAAATTTGAGCCACGCCCACTTTTACTCTCCCTTATGGGCAATATAGTGTATTGGAACTCGAGTTATCGTCACAGACGCCTCCAAGCATTATAGCCTTTCCAGCGTTTAATTATGTTTTTATATATATTTCTTGTACCCTGTGTACTCTATTGGGATGTATTTGAGGATCCTCAACAGCATTTGATTCGATATGTACCGAACAGGCACAGCGGGAGGGGTATTTATACTTTGCGGAGGCGTCTGTGACGTTAACCCAAAATTTGGCGTGGGAACGCGGTCGGCGTTCCTGTTACCCACCGGAAGTGGCGCACATCCGGGTACCGTTTCGGCGAGCAAAGAAGCGTCTGATCTTGCTGGAGGGACTCCCAAACCAACAATTCAGAGTTCTTTTTCAGCTATTTCCACCGAGAAAGGTAAGGGATCGGACTAAAATATGTTATATTTTGATTCATTTTGCGCCAAGGCCCGCGCTGATACATTTATTTTTGTTTAGAACGGTCTATTTTAGGTAGACTTGATCGTTTATTTTTGTTCGAGTGCTCGCTTATTAATGTCATGGACGCCGCTATGTTAGTTTTCACAATTTCTAACCGGTGCACCCTCGGCGGAGGCGTCTGTGACGTTAATGCAGGCTCAGCGAAAAATCATTCTGGCTATCATTCTATCTTTCCCTGAGGGTACATATCAACTTGATTCAATAGAATAGATGTTCCTCTATGCCTATATGCAGTTTATTAGCAATCCCATGTATCTAAGGCTATGTTTCATGCCTTTTAAAAAAATATTTTGGAAACTTTTTGGATTATCAGTCAGAAAATGTACTCTCACTCAGCTGAAAGCTATCTGAACTTAATATATTATGGTTAATTCTCTTCCTACTAAGTCCCCTCATCATGTTGGTGGGATATATTTACGCTGGTACTCCTTTTCTGGCCACTGCAAGCCAATTTATGCATTTTCGGGTTAACGTCACAGACGCCTCCGAAGAAAATGAAATTGTCACTGTACAGTGACTATTTGATCGATTTGAACAATGTAACTGCGCACCATGCTTCAAGGGCATGTAAGCTAATGCCCCGACCAAGAAATGTTTTTATTTATCAAAGTTTACATATATTTATAGGTCATTTCATTAACGTCACAGACGCCTCGAAAGCAGTTAATCGAACGGAAATAGTAGTTCCCCTGCACCCAACCTCTCCATATTTTTAGACAGCATGCCCCTACTATATATCTAAAGAGCCAGTAAGGTGTATTGGCAGTAGTTAAAACTTTTTTTTCCAACTTCTGTGTCCCCTGGCTGTTTTTGCTTAAATGCTGGGGCAGACCCACTTCTGTTTGTCTGATGTGCTCAAAATCCTCCATGCTTTTGCTATACACCTGTGTCTAATTATACAATCAACTTAAGTGAACATTTGCCAATAATTAGCAATTATTATTCATGTTGCAAATTTATCTAAAAGGTCTGAAATTCCCTTAAATAATCATAAATTGTTGTCTACTTTGCAGTATGGTACGACCGAAGCTGCCGCCTGGAATGGTAAAGACAGGCGCACAGCGCAGGGCGGAAAGTTGGGCCGGCAAGAAGAGAGAAGACGAGGAGGCCTATAACACTTCTGATGGCTGTGTGACCGTTCTAGTAAAGTACTGTTATAGTAGAGATATCTGAGGTGTCTGTGACGTTAACCTAGTAAATGTATGGGTTTAGCCAGACAGCTAGTATGGCCCTGCTAGTGCTAGAAGGGTCTTTATTACTGTTTTAAATGGTTGTAAACAGGTAAACTTGCCTTGTAGAATAGAGCCCAGGAGGTTCCATTGTAATGTAAATATTTTGATGGTGTGGTGCTGCGCGTGCCGACACACAGTAAAAAAGGGAATTTTTTTGGTTCAAAGACTGAGCGCATACTCAAACAATTGTAAAAATGTTTCAATTAAGGTTCTAAAAAATGCACCAACCTGTTCTGTACATGTGTGTAAGGTATTAAGATGTTCTAAACACTTTTAATGATTCTGTAACCAATCTAGTTTATTACTGTGAATCTCGAGGCGTCTGTGACGTTAACTGGGTACTTGGTACCATGTTGCACACACTAGTGTGACCAATTGGTCAGAAACTCACACCTAAAACCTTTTGCTTTGGCAACAAGATGTACTAAAGACATTAGACAGTAATTTTAATGGTAAACAAAGCAAGATTAAGGAAACTAGGCTAAAGTTGGTAAAGTGTTATAGAATGCTTTGGATTTTTCTATTTTCTACATAATTGAAAGTGTCACAATTTTTTTAATTTACGACTTACATCTATGAAATTTCCCAGGATTAATGGTACCTAGTCAGCCAACTAGGAGCCAAAATTTGGAATACCTAGGTCAGTTTAAAAGAGTTTCTTGCAGTGCACTATTCATTAACGTCACAGACGCCTCGGGATTAGGGTAGCATGTGGTCTACGGTGAATAAAAACTGTGTTCTTGGGCGAAACAGAGTTCCACGGCGGTTTCAGGGAGTCAAGATGCTACCCTTTCAGGAAAATAAAATTGTTAAGTGAAATTGTGAATTTTGTGTTTTGTCCTTATGTACCCCCAGATCAGCATCTTTTTTCGATCCGACCCATATATCATGGCACCTACCTATTTAAGCCTCCTTTAATCTAAGCAATTACTGTTAAGTCCTGTATATTCTTAAGCTGAACCCTTGGATATGCTGCCGCCCTTGGAAAAATTCTATAAGCCGAATCTGGGGATTGATTACACCTATTTTAGTACTATAGTGCAATTTCAAAAATTCCTCGTATAAGCCACACTCCATATAAGCACGTTCTGTATCAAATGAAAGCTGGTTTTGATTTGAGTACAAGCCGTGGCTTAGTATAAGACATTACGGTACCGGTGGTGATTTTGGTAAGATTTTGGTAAGATTTTAAAGATCCAGGGTTACGGTACCATCCCTCCAAACAGAACTTGGGAATTGAACATTCGCAACTGGGTGGAATCTGGGTGGGTCACAATGACACAGGAAAGGCACAAGATATTCCCAAGAATTGTGAACATGTCCTTATTATAATCAGAACTTGAGAATTGAACATTCGTGACCTACCCGGATTCTACCCAGTTACGAACATTCAATTCCCAAGTTCTGTTTGATATAAATAACATGGAATTCCACAGAATATTTTTAAGAACGAGATTTTTTTTTAAGAACGAGATTTTCTTTATTCACCAGATAGTTTGACAATTTTATATGACTCGAAAGAAGAATGTATAATAATAGTTTTGGGTACACTATGCCAAGCGTACCGGTACGCATATGTTTTACATCAACTTGAAGAACATTGTATCAACCCACAGGAATTTTCAAGTGGTAAATAAAGAAATGGTAGAACCATCAGTAAACTGTTGTTAGGGTTCTACCATATATTAAACAGTAGTATGATCTGAGGTTTACAATAACAACATTTCATGTTGCGAGAGGCGCTGAGGAAAATATATCAAGCTAAGTGTTTAAACTCATGTTTCCGAAAAACCCCTTTTAAAATAAAAACTACTTAAACCCACTCAATTTGAGGCTCCTTATAATTAACAATGAATTAATTAATTCCCTGTGATTTCAGGGATTGACTCAAGGAGGGATTTCTTAACCAGGGATTTAAATGCACCAAGAGTTTCTGTAGCGCGTACATGGGGCAGTAGGGCGTTCCAGCTCTGTGCACAGGTAACCTCAGGACTCTTCTCATATGAGTTACAATGAATGGTCATATATCTAAGTACAGGGGAAATATTATTTCTAGTTGGACGGACAGGTTTAGCTATAAATTGTCTATGTTGAGCTAGTGTATGGTATGGTATATGTATATGACACAGTCAAAAGCTGTTCACATATTCTCGTGCCAGATACGTGCACAATTCTTGCAGGGATCCCGAGTTGTGACTCAAGAACTGCACGAGTTCTGCCTGAGATCTTGTTTGCAGGGATGGTTCTACAACACCTACCTATGTCACACAGGTAGCGCTTGTCGTCATTACAGATGCCCTCGTTGAAGCCGGTCGTGTCGTTGTCCCCGGTCCACACCAGGCGGCCACAGGTGTACGGCCGGTTATGGAGCTTGGTGCCCGGCACCCAGCGGAGGGGCAGTCCTGGGGACAAACAGGCGCATGGATAAAGCACTTCAGTCTTCTGATTAACTTCTATTGGAGACAAACAGATGCATGGATAAAGGACTTCTTGATGCTTTTTCAGAACAGACTCGTCAGTCGTCATATTCCAATTTTCGTCAAAATATGTCAAAAGTGTAAATTTGGGTGCTGACGACCATGACAAATGTATGGATCCCAAGTGATCGTCAAACGAATAATGAGGCCATTTCAGAAAATATACTATACACTATACAAAACTGATAATTACCATACACTAGCTCAACATGGCAAACGTGTCCAATTATATTTTCTGACGATTCTATCTTGTGAAAGAAATTTTACTAGTGGTCGTCAAACAGGTTTCGTCACGTCACTAGTTCCCTACGACCACGTCAGTTGTTCTGAATGAGCCTCCAGACCAACTTCTATTGGATAACTACAGAGGCATGGATAAAGGACTTCTGACCAACTTCTATTGGAGACAAACAGAGGTCTTGTTTAAGCACAGGTCTAGGACCCCTCTGAAACCCAAAATTTCTCTTCAAAGGGACTCATATCAGCGCAGGTCTCTGTATGAGTGCAGGGGGTAACAGGGACTTGAAATTTATAAGCGCAGAGGTGCTTAAATGGGCCACTATGATAAATGACTTCTGATCAACTTCTATAGGCACTCCTGGAGACAATTAGAGGCATGGATAAATGACTTCTGACCAGCTTCTACTGGATATCTACAGAGGCATGGATAAAGGACTTCTGACCAACTTCTATTGGATAACTAAAGAGGCATTGATAAAGGACTTCTGACCAACTTCTATTGGAGACAGACAGAGGCATGGATAAAGCACTTCTGACCAACTTCTATTGGAGACAGACAGAGGCATGGATGAAGGAATTCTGACCAACTTCTATTGGATAACTACAGAGGCATTAATGAAGGACTTCTGACCAACTTCTATTGGATAACTAAAAAGGCATTGATAAAGGACTTCTGACCAACTTCTATAGGAGACAAACAGAGGCATAGATGAAGGACTTCTGACCAACTTCTATTGGATAACTAAAAAGGCATTGATAAAGGACTTCTGACCAACTTCTATAGGAGACAAACAGAGGCATTGATGAAGGACTTCTGATCAACTTCTAGTGGAGACAAACTGAGGCATTGATGAAGGACTTCTGATTAGGGGTTATGATTAAAAAAAACATGGCTAGAACGTTGTCCATCTTCCTGCTATATTATTTCAAAAAGGTGTCAAAAATTGTCCAATATCTAAGATGACCATGGCCTTTAGAAACCACTATATATTGTTACTTTTAATAACATTTTGAATTGTAATGCCTCAGAAAATATGGTTCTCTGGTGTATAGAATTTGGTTGAAATAATATCTTTTTAAAATCAAAAACAAGATGGCTGCTAAGTACTTGGATAATACAACTTTCTCAGATTTTCTTTAAGAAAGTTTTGCCTGGGAAATAACATTTCCCAGAGCAAAAAACTAATAAATTTGGACGACTAAAAAGGACACAAATTCCTGGAAAAGATTAATTTTCAAAAGCCTTTATATAGTGCGGTATCTTTTTAACCCTTTAAGGACAGCATGTTGCATCATGTCGACCATTCAGGAGTGTCTCTACCCCAAAGGGTCAACATGATTCATTCATGCATCATGAGCACCAAGGGCATAATGCATTAAGACATCATGCCGTCATTAAAGGGGTAATTCATGAACAAAGCGTTACCTTTGCTGACGTAGACCTCAGCATTATTGCCGCCCCCACAGGTGAAGTTGACGCCGGGGTTGACATTTCCGACACACGGGTCGTCACAGTTGACGATCTTGTACTCCTGAACCCGGTTGGTGCACGTGCAGTTGTCACCGGACTGAAAAGCAGCAAGATTTTATAGCTTATAATTATTTTAGTTTATGATTTTTCTCTATTGCACCAGGTGGTTTTTGAAATAAAACAATTCATTCAAAAATGGTACTGAAACCCAGGAAAATGATAATGGTAAGAATATTTCAATCAACAATCTGAAAATAAGGAAGACTTGTGTTTCTCGAGGACACATGAGATGATTTCTTGTGTCGTATTCTAGGGAGTCTTTTTCTGATTTGCAAGAATAAAAGTTAAGAAATGCCTGTGACCATTCACCGCGTCACTCTAAGAACTTTGACATGTAACCTATTATCTCGGATCTTTCGTGTCTATCGTGTTTGATACAGCTCATGATATTGACAAGAAGTACATGAAACACTCCTATCATGTCACTCCCAAGTGCTGTATAGAGGAAATTCTCAAAGCTAGAACAGACCTTTCCAATGAAAATGAATTTAATAGATCTTTAGGAATAAATGGGGAGCCAAGCAGAAACAAAATGGCATAGCACAACAAACCACTGGGTGTCCCATAAATAGTTAAGTATGTAATGGATATACACCTGGGGGTCGAGAAAAAACTAAAGAAAATGTAGGTGCGGGAGCAGAGCCCCCGAATTATACAACAGCAGCACCAACTCGACATCACTCTTAATTTTGTCTAATGGTACAATACCTCACCAACATAGACCTTGGTTAGCTAGTTGGCTATTCTGATATTTCCAGAACAAAAAAAGAAAAGAAAAAAGAAAGAAAGAAAACGGGGGTGCGGGGCCGACCTCCAATTTATACAACAGCAGCACCATCTAAACAGCACTCTAAACTTTGTTTAATGGGACACTGCCTAAAAACATAGGCCCTAGTTACCAGGCTCTAACACATGTGGCAGTGAGGTCCTGCTGCTAGGGTACAGGGTACTTCTAGTTGGGATCGGATCATATGGGGTTTCGAACCCCTCAAATGTTTCAAACGGCATTACTCATTGGGCTAAAAAGGCAGAAGCAGTACATATACTATTGGTTGATTAGTATCATTGCATGAGTCCTGGTATGGATCCTGCTAGATACCCAGGCTCTCAAAGAGAAAAAGAGCTCTTACATATAACCACCTCCTAGTGGTGTATGGGTATTTACCCTTAGTTTGGCGTAGGTGTAGTGGTGGCAGGGAGTGCCCCCCCCCAGTATTTACCCTTAGTTTGGCGTAGGTGTAGTTGTGGCAGGGAGTGCCTCCCCGGGTATTTACCCTTAGTTTGGCGTAGGTGTAGTTGTGGCAGGGAGTGTCCCCCCCGGTATTTACCCTTAGTTTGGCGTAGGTGTAGTTGTGGCAGGCAGTGCCCCCCCCCTGTATTTACTCTGAGTTTGGCGTAGGTGTAGTTGTGGCAGGGAGTGCCCCCCCCTCGGTACTTACCCTTAGTTTGGCGTAGGTGTAGTTGTGGCAGGTAGTGCCCCCCCTGGTATTAACCCTTAGTTTGGCGTAGGTGTAGTTGTGGCAGGGAGTGCCCCCCCGGTATTTAGCCTTAGTTTGGCATAGGTGTAGTTGTGGCAGTGAGTGCCCCCCCCTGTATTTACCCTTAGTTTGGCGTAGGTGTAGTTGTGGCAGGGAGTGCCCCCCCCCATATTTACCCTTAGTTTGGCATAGGTGTAGTTGTGGCAGGGAGTGCCCCCCCGGTACTTACCCTTAGTTTGGCGTAGGTGTAGTTGTGGCAGGGAGTGCCCCCCCCTGGTATTTACCCTTAGTTTGGCGTAGGTGAAGTTGTTGCAGGGAGTGCCGCCCCCGGGTATTTACCCTTAATTTGGCGTAGGTGTAGTTGTGGCGGGGAGTGCCCCCCCTGGTATTTACCCTTAGTTTGGTGTAGGTGTAGTTGTGGCAGGGAATGCCCCCCCCCCCCCCGTGTACTTACCCTTAGTTTGGCGTAGGTGTAGTTGTGGCAGGGAATGCCCCCCCTGGTATTTACCCTTAGTTTGGCGTAGGTGTAGTTGTGGCAGGGAGTGCCCCCCCCTGTATTTACCCTTAGTTTGGCGTAGGTGTAGTTGTGGCAGGGAATGCCCCCCCTGGTATTTACCCTTAGTTTGGCGTAGGTGTAGTTGTGGCAGGCCTGCACACACAGCTGTGGCAGCAGGTCGGTGATGTTGGGGCTGATCAGGTTGTACAGGTGTGCATTCTGCGGGGTGTAGTACTCGTAGAAGCAGCCCTGGTAACCCACCGGGGTACCTGTGGTAAAACAAGACCGTATAGTCACGCAGAGAAACTTCTAAAAATGGCATAACCTCAAAGTGCTCGATATAGTTTTTTTCGTTCCTGATTATCAAAGGTGAGGTCTTTGGCTAATATTTTCAGGTGGGTGGGGGGTTCCTACCCTTGAGCAATTTTGTTTATCCATGGTTACATAGCAACCACCTTTTTAAAACAAAAGTGTTCAGTTACATGTATTTTGCTTCTCCATAGTGAAAATTAAACATTGTCTACCCCCCTGAATAGACCCCCAAGGATTCTATTGAGTTTATTCTGCTGTTGCTATGGGAGGTGGTTACCTAGCAACAACAGTTTCCACTGGAAATACCCTAGCAGCGAGGGTAAATACTTATAAGAGGGAAGATATATTCTTACCTACCCCCCCTAAATTGACCCTACGGGTTCCATTGGTGTCCTGTTGCTAGGGTGAATAGTTGCTTAGCAACAGTCATTGTAACCTATAATTCCCTAGCAACCAGCATAAATACTGGTCTAAGTATAGCAATAATTTGGATGACTCCATGTGCTCCACCATGTTAGATCTGAGCTCAGAATTTCTTGTGAGACTTAGGCAGTGACCATACACCGTCAAACCAGGATCAAGCCAAGTTGCGAGAGCAGAGCCAACATCTCACTCGACAACTGGTGCCAGCATGCATGTGTTATGACCGGGAACAAGTCCCCTCACGGCACTGCCCTATAGGAGTAGAATTATAAACACGGTCTGTACTAGAATCAGCCCTGGTACGCCACTGCCCGGCCTGGGGTAGCGTAAACAGGAACATACTAATCACATGAAGTTGTTTTCCTCCCATATCTCATCATGGAGAGAATAAATAGTTATAGCCCCATGTACCCTCTGAAGATGATGCACTTTGCAGTCCTTTAGTACTGTGCTAAAAGAGAGGTAGGCAAATATTCAGACTTATGACCATAAAAATCTAATTGTCTAATTGTCTAGCATGGAACCAAATCAAAAGAGTGTTCTTACCGTCCAGCCACCGCCACAGGAAGAGTGACTCGAGTTCATTCATCTCGTTGAACCCACCTAACCACACATCTGTGGCATCCTCATATTTCATGGCCTGAAATGTCAAAACATAATGTACTCACACAAGGCAACAGTGATATACATGCCAACCAGCTGAGAAATAAATCTTGTGACTTTTATTGACCCTCTTCGGGCTTCTCTTGCTTTGCCAAGGGCCTTTAGCAGCTCTCTGTAGGGCCTCTCCTGGCCATCTAAGAGATTTTACCGACCATCAGGGTTTATGGTGATTTTCCTTGGGACTCTTACTGACCTTCGTCAGGGCTTTACTGACCTTCTTGATGGCTTTAACTGCCATTTCACACACATTTTTGAGGGCTTCTACTAGCCTCCTGCAGCGGCATTACTACTCTTCTTCAGGGCTTTTACTGACCTGATATATTGATCTTCTTAAGGCTTTTAACTTCCTGGACACTTTTACTGACCGTCTTAGGTCTTTCACTCACCTGCTTGGGAATTTCTCTGACTTCCTCGGGAACTTTACTGACTTCCCTGAGGTTTTTACTGACTTCCTTGAGGTTTTTACTGACTTCCTTGAGGTTTTTACTGACTTCCTTGAGGTTTTTACTGACTTCCTTAGGGTTTTTACTGACCTTCTTTGTGACCTTTACTGACCTTGGTGGGTATCTTACTGACCTTGCTGAGTGCCTCCTGTACATCACCGTATGGCACGATGACCAGCAGAGCCCCCTGTAGGTAACAAACGTCGGCCGCCTTGTTGTCGTGACCTAGCCTTCATGATTGTTTTCACTGACCTACCTTGGACTTTTATTGACCATGTTGAGAGCCTTTCCTGACCGGCCTCAGGGCTTTACTGATCTCATTGGAGACTTTACAGACCTTCTGAGGCTTTTACCAACATCCCTGGTCCTTTATTGATCCTCTTGGATCTTTAACTAATCTACTTTGTTGTTGAAATTTTATTTGGCATGGAGAATTTTGTTGCATGGGAACTTTTTTATTCACTAACCGAAGGATGATATTATAGGATCATCATAGGATAAAATATTATAATATCAATTATTTGTTCAGCACATAGTGTTCATCACATAGATGAGCTAGCTGTCTGTAACCTGAGGTTACTGGTATAAGGTAGTACCAGGATTTTTCTTCCTAGAGAAATTTAGAACCATTTAGACCTTCTTGGGGAATTTTACAGACCTTCCTTGAGGTTTTTACTGACTTCCTTGAGGTTTTTACTGACTTCCTTGAGGTTTTTACTGACTACCTTGAGGTTTTTACTGACTTCCTTGAGGTTTTTACTGACTTTCTTGAGGTTTTTACTGACTTTCTTGAGGTTTTTACTGACTTCCTTGAGGTTTTTACTGACTTCCTTGAGGTTTTTACTGACTTCCTTGAGGTTTTTACCAACCTTCTTGAGACTTTTACTGACCTTCTTGAGCGCCTCCTGTACGTCTCCATTGGGCACGGTGACGAGTAGAGACCCTTGTAGGTAGCAGGCGTCGGCAGCCTTGTTCCACGTGAGGGGCACGTTGTTGTAGTGGTAGCAGACACCATCCTCACACAGGTCCTGACCTGGTAACAACAACGTTAACTCATGTAACGCCACTCAAAAAAAAGAAAAAAAAGTTTCTCATCACCAAGGAGTAAAAAAATATGAAGAGGGTGTTTTTCATAAAATTTCTTTTTTTTACTGATTTTACTGAAAGGTTTTTATAATCCAAGCTGACTGCATGACTGACAACTTAAGATTTAATTTGATACCAAATTTGCCCATATTTCTCCAATTTTAGCATATTTTCCCCCCCAAATCATGATGTTTATGATGTGCGGGGTGATGAGCTTTTTTTTGAGTGACCGAAGGGAGTGTTTATTTATCAATTACAGTTGGGGAACGCTAAAGCCAGTGCATTACTATAGCTCAAAGGGGTCGACAGCGGCAAATTTCAATTTGCTGGGGGGGGGGGACCAAAAACATTTTAACCCCTCTCATGGGGAGGGACCAAAAATTATGCCAGAATCCACTGCTCCCTCCCCCCGTATTAGAAAATGGCCATTCCTTTATGAATATTGTAGCAAAATCTTTTAAGGTGGATCACTACCTGTTAAAAATGAACCCACTGCGCAGGTCTCTGCGCATGCAGCTTTGATGTATCAGAATGACACCATATTGCATAGTCTGATACATTATATGAGTTCCCCACATCATATAAAAAAATGAGGCAAATCCAGGTAAAATTGAGCATTTTATGGGACTTTTGATATTTGAAATATTTGTACCGTAAAACCTCGCGTATAAGCCTAACTCGCATATAAGCCGCACCCTGAGTTTGGATCGATCCTATAAGCTGCACCAGAGATCGGATTACAGTGAGTTTTAGTACCTGTACCATAGTTACATAAACTCGCATATATAAGCCTCACTCTGACTAGGGATGTCATTGACATTCGCTATATTTACATATCGCTATTATGTTAATATAGCAATATATAATATTGACAATTTTAATATGTCAATATAATTATGTCAATATTTATTTCATGAGAAATTGAGCTTTACAAGTGGGGAAAGCAAGGTATGCAGTTGTATCATGGTACCTGACGGTGCCTGTATCCAGTGCACCCTGAGATTACCATGTTTAATAAGGGGATGGGGAGAAGGCCTAATAGTCCTGAGTTTAACAGTTGAGCTTACAGTTGGGGTACTCATCCTTTCAGCCAGCCTGAGGTCAGATTCCTATCTCGCAGTATATAAGGCTGGGAGTTTTGTTTGTGTTTCATGACGATGACTATTATGTGAACATTTTCAGTGAAAACAATGGGACTGGTGTTCAGCTACCATTAACCTCTGTTTTGTTATTTTACTCAGCTAATTAAGGTAATAAACAGTGTTTCAGATGTACTTAACAGTTTAAATATCATATTGCAATACAATGATGTATTGACAATTATATGTCAATATTCGTCATCAGCATAAATTGCATGTCAATGACATCCCTAACTCTGACTTGGGCCGATCCTATAAGTCGCACCACCGATCTGACTCGCGTACTAGCCGCGGCTTATACGTGAGGTTTTATGGTAAAATATGATAATATTTACTATTTTTAACATAAATTAGTGCATTGACATTATCTAAGAATGAATTTTCTCAGAAATACATTAGAGCTTAACATATTGCTTGAAACAACCATGATTATTTAATGAGAATGTTTTGTAGCCAAAGTTTGCTGATATTACCCATGTGCGGGACCACCTATCAAAATTACTTTCGTATGTTAGCAAATTATCTGAACAATTTTCTGAGATTTAAAAAAAAATCTGTTAACTTTGAAAACTCTTTTTATTCAATGAGGCTACAAAATAATGATGATATGTTCTCACTCTTTGCCCAAACATTGTATTTTTACCCAGAATGCCTTAGGATAATACTATAAAATACTTTTTAGTAAAGGGGAGCCTAGAGACGTTTTGCATGTGATGTTTTATATTTCTGTGAACAACAGTCAATATGGAAAAAAAACAATGGAAATCTTTACAATTTTTTCTAATTTGTTTAAATAGATGAAAACACTTAAATATTTCAAAATTCGATATTTCAAAAAGTAATTCGCCCCCCCCCCATTTTTTCTTTTCATTTATCATGTCAGTATGATTTAAACTGTCCCTAGGAAAAACAATCGAAAAATCTGTTAACTTTGATCAAAGGGTAGCGACCCACCTTAAGACAAATAAGTACATGTACTGTGAGAAGAATTTGGTTGATTTTGAAACCTTATGCAAATCCAAATGCTGAATCAACATGAAAGTAATATCGATATTGATTCTAATATTAACTTGTGTAATTAGTTTTGACACATTGAATAATTTGCATTATGGAGTGATCGTTTTTTTCACAATGGGGGTGGGAATTAGTGGTGGATTCTGGGGGCAACCAAAGATACCAAAATAATATCATAGCTCAAAAGCTCGGACTCCACTAGGGCGACACAGATACCTGCGAAACAGGGCTTTCTTTAAGGTCCTTTGTTCTCAAATAGATCGCCCTGTTTTGCTCTGTTTCGCTGTGAATGTTGCCCTGTTCCTGGGGACATTCAGGCGGCCTTCAGGGCGAAACAAGGCGATCTATTTGAGAACAAAGGGCCTAAAATAAGGCCATGTTTCGCAGGTATCTGTGTCGCCGTAGTGGAGTCCGGCCTAAAGGGGTCGACTATTATGCCCCATCTTGCGGGGAGGGGGGGTGGAACCTTTGGGTATGAGACAGTCTTCAATGCGTTCATGACTTCAGCCAGAGTGTACTATACTGATTTAATGAACCATGTAAATGTCAGGTCGACATGCTGACCTCACACACACTGAAAAAGTAAACTATCAGGTTACCATCCCACAAATGGTATGTTGGGTTTTGGGCTGGCACATGCTAAGTGGGTCTTGTATCCCAAGCTAGAAGACCCGCTTCCTTGTCACTTAGACAATTTTTTAACTCGTTTATTTTATGACCGTCACTTAGACAAGTCTGGAGACAAGTTTCCTTTTTGAGTACATGAAGCACACAGCACACAGCTACATCAATGTACACAGACCAACAAGGTTGTTTTTCTTTGGTGTAAAATCGGGGGTAATTAAATCAAGGCCCCCTAGATAAAACAACAGAAAAGTGTTTTTCACTATTATAAGGGGTATTTTCTTTTTACTTAAAATCAATAGAAAAGGACTTTCAAGGGTATGGTTAAAATGAATCCCTCAGGGAGTGGCATATTATTAACAACAGGGGGGTTGGTGGATTTTCAGGGGGGTTGGTCGAATTTTTTTGGTCACCCCCTCAGGCGGGCTTAAATCGAGCGCGGCCGACCGCTTAAGATGGGTCCACATTTTTTTGGTCCCCCCCCCCACTCCCTTAATGAAGGTGGTGTCAGGTTTGCACTGGACGGGCTGGAAGGGGGAGATCCCCTGTTACATAGAATACAGACAAGGCTGACTCATACAACGTTGGACAATGCAGGTTTATAATGTGGCCATGGTCCACATGATATAAGGCTGTACAGATCTCGGATGGCCTATCTATAAGTAGACACATGTAGACTCACCTAACGACTTTGTTTATGTTGGAAACACACAACCTCGTACTTGCTGTATAGGTATGCAAAGTTCAGAAGGCATACACAACGCTGCCTTAGCTTTTAAAGGATCTGCATACACAGAGAAAAGAAACAGAGTCAGAAGGGAGGCCAGGTTGCCTCCAGAATGACTCCCCTATACAGGGGAGCCCAAGCTGCCTAGGGGAGCCTAAGTGACTCCCTGGTTGACCTAAGGGAGTCACCTAGGGGAGTAGCAAAGCTCTCTGGCTCACCCAAGGGAGTCACATAAGGACCTGGACTCCCCTAGAGAGGGTAGTCATTCTGGAGGCAACCTAGACTCCCTATTCACGCTGTTTCTTTTCTTTGTGTAGTAATGTATATTTGCGTATGAGCAATCTGAAGTCCATTTGAGTCAAGTATGCCTTACTCAGAATGTGAACTGAAACTTGAGTAAGTCTCACCTGCATTGTCAGTGGGACGTTAAAATACACAAACAAACAAACAAAAAATATAGATCTGTAATGGACAGATTGCCCCTGCAGTCTGCATGGGTTCAAAACTGTGCATGGAAGTGACATATTCAACTAAGCCATTGTGCTAATGCCTATCGAATTCGAAATTATATATTTTAATAGTTGCTATTAATAAAGAAAGATTTTTGTCATAGAAACATATAAACCAAACCAATAAACTGCAATGTGCCAGTTTGACTCACCAAGTCAGTGGCGGATACAGGATTTTCTAGGGGGAGGGGGTGTTGGGGCACGCCCCCCCCCCAGAAATTTTGGGACACAATAATGACTTGGGTCTGTGTCTAGTCTTTATCATCTGGCTTGAAAAATGTGCCCTTCTCTCTTTCTTCCCCTCATTTCTTCTCTGTTTGTTCCCCCCCCCCTTTTATTGAGGGGGGGGGAGGGGGTTAATGGTCACTTATGAGAAAAGAAACTGCTTACCTTCTGTAGACTTGACAACATATACGATGAGTGCACAGAGGAATGTGTAACCTGTCCAGGTCATGGTCAGTGTGTTAACATAGGTATCCACATAACACTACCCTACAGCTAATTCCTGTCTTGTCGTGTTTCAAATGTGGTGTCATTTACTCCATGTTGGTATAAGCTGTATCAGATCTTATGTGAAAGCCAGGTATCCCAAATATCAGATCCAGAAGTGGTATTCCAAATCCAGAAATGGCTCCAGAAAAACAGATGAGATCTACAGTCTATGAAGTGTGAGGGATTAAACTAAAACTGCACTTGGCAGCAAGTCTTGAAGGAATTCTGGATCTCCAGAATAGAGTCCCATGTGAAGTAGATATAAACCATTTAGTGCCTCAAAAGTTAGGTTTATTTGCCATCGCGATGCATCAACCACGGTACTTATAAGTCACCCGTGCTGCATTCATGCATCATGTAGATCATACAGGGTTGATACACTCCTAGGGTGGGAATGATGCGGTCCATGCAGCACTGGCGAGTTACTCGCAAGCCTTCATTCAGGCACTATGCCGATAAAATACCACAGCGCATTACAGCAGTAGGTCTGCCTTAAAGGGTTAATACTCCTGCCACCTCTGGCTGTACTACTCAGACAAGACAGACAAGGCTTGTAGAACTCATCCAACTGTGAAGGCCTCATTTAGATTTGTAAAGTTTATGAGCATGCTTCAATACATTGCTTTATTCGTGTGTCGGGTCGTTGTATACTGTTAGACTCAGCTCTTAGACACAGACCGTGTGGCAGGGCCTTTTTAACACTCTAAGGAGAGATATCGCTAAAAGATTACATTTGTCGTCATGATGCAGCAATGCAGCCTGGTCGAGTACCTTACCAGTGCTGTATTGCTGCATCATGCTGACCCTTCGTGGGTGTCTGAACGCTGTAGGGTCGACATGATGCATTAAATGCAGCGCTGGCGACTAGTGCACTCACCAGGGTTGCATTCATGCATCATGCCGACCAAGGGCATGATGCATTAAGAAATCATGCTGCCCTTAAAGGGTTAACACTTTAAGCACCAGGTGATGCATTAAGGTATCATGCTCCTTTGTTGTCAGGTGCATCAACGCGACTACGGTGCGTAACTTCATTGGTGTATCATGCCCCGCCCAGTAAACAAAAACCGTTATACAATATATAACGTTTCTCTACAGTCAGGCGTCAGGCCGACGAGGGACCGGCGATCCTCGGCCGGCGGCCACTATTTGATCAGTTTACAAGAGGATAAAATTTATCCACTCTCAATCTGTAAGACGCTAGACTGTCTAAGGCTCCTTACTATGGCATAATGTTATCTAACGTTTAAAACGTTTTTTTGACGTAAAATAACGTTTTTTTTTGTTAGCTGGGCGGTCTCTGCACTTAGTGTACATAATGTACGTCACCTGCGTTCTAAACACACCGGAAAAGAGTCCATTTCCCAGCATTTCCAATGTCCCCTGAAATTCCAGAAAAAGGGGTGCTTTTCTTAAATAATCCCCGTGGATTTTAAGAAAAGGGGGTATTTTTCTTAATAAATCCCCGTGCTTTCCAAGAAAAGGGGTATACTTTGATGGGGATGTTACTTAGCTGGCAATGTACTGAGAATTATGTTAGGTTATGCGTCAACGTTTCATGCTCATAAATTTGCTGTCAGCGACAATGGTGATTAACTTGGCACTTCATTGGTGTATCATGCCAGAGCATGAGGAGGGCATCATGCCAGTGCATGAGGAGGGTATCATATGCATGCCAGTGGGTGAGGAGGGTATCATGCCAGTGGGTGAGGAGGGTATCATGCCAGTGGGTGAGGAGGGCATCATGCCAGTGGGTGAGGAGGGTATCATGCCAGTGGGTGAGGAGGGTATCATGCCAGTGGGTGAGGAGGGCATCATGCCAGTGGGTGAGGAGGGCATCATGCCAGTGGGTGAGGAGTGTATCATGGCAGTGTGTGAGGAGGGTATCATGCCAGTGCATAGGGAGGGTATCATGCCAGTGGGTGAGGAGGGTATCATGCCAGTGGGTGAGGGTATCATGCCAGTGGGTGAGGAGGGTATCATGCCAGTGTGTGAGGAGTGTATCATGCCAGTGGGTGAGGAGGGCATCATGCCAGTGGGTAAGGAGGGTGTCATGCCAGTGCTTGAGGAGGGTATCATGCCAGTGGGTGAGGAGGGTATCAACTCCGTAGAGCTGCATTCATGACAGTAAAGGGCACAAAGAATCATAAACAACATTAGGCTGACATTAGATGGTTAGCATACTAGGTCTACCCAATCTGGGGGTGGGGCTGAAGGCTCATGAGAAATGTACAAGAATCGAGCAAATTACTTTGTTTTGGAGGTGCGGGGAGGGCATTTTAATTTTTTCCCATAACGTTGATGCTCTTCACATATAAGTATAAGGACCAAAATGCCATTTAAAGTTCGTTTCTATCCCTATTAACAGCTGAGATATTGATCTTTTTGCAACTTGTCTTCTGAATTGTTTTTAGATACAGCCATTTCTGGCCCTTCTTTTCTAAAAAGTAAAAAAAAACACCATAAAAAAACACACCAATGCGGCCCTCTCTAAAGGATGTGCGCCTTGTCGCAAAGCTGATCATTGGTTTTAAGTGGCCTAAGTGACCGTAAAGGCTACCATCTGATATCTATTTAGCTTCAGTAGGTCAACTATAGCCCTGAGTATCATGGCTACCAAGATTATATCTGATCAGATTCTTCAGAAAAAAGACAATAACTGCCTTTAGACCAGCAATGTAGTGCTGTTTTCCTCCATCCTTCCACAAGAGAGCTTTTTGGCAGTCTTAGGGAGTGGTCATTTTTTAACAACAGGGGGGGGTTGGTGGATTTTTGCGAGAGCGGGTCGAAAAATTTCCGGTCCCCCCCACGGGAGGGGTCGAAATTTTTTTGGTCCCCCCCTCAGGCAAGTTGAAATTGAGCGCGGCCGACCCCTTTGAGCTATAGTAACGCGCGGGCTTTTTCGCTAAAAAGGGGTGCAATTTTTTTGGTCCCCCCCTCAAGAGGGGTCCAAATTTTTTTGGCCCCCCCCCCTTCAAGGGGTCCAAATTTTTTTAGTCCCCCCCCAAATCCACCAACCCCCCCCTGTTGTTAAAAAATGACCACTCCCTTATTTGAGACTGTGCTGGGAGAGTGAAAGCTCCCAGAGACTGCGTCTGGCCGCCACGTCTCCCCCAGAATGACGACTCACAGTGTTTCCTACACCTTCCACCAGGGGCCAGCACTGAGCACTGCTGGAGTTGACATGGTATGGCAGGGTGGCAGAGAGTCTTAGACACTGGTTGGCCAGGTTGCTGGAGCCCTTAATCAGGGAGGGGGGGTCCTTATGTCGCATGTCGATTTTAAGAAATGCCCCATGTTGCATGTTGCTTAACAATGCTCATGTCCCATGTCAATTTTGGGACTGTCCATGTCCCATGTCACTATCTTTTTAAGCCTCATGTCACATGTCACTAGACCTCATGTCGATTTTAAGAAATGCCCATGTCTCCATATTGAATGTAGGGGTCTAGACCATGTTGCTCCCACCCCACCCATATCTTTGAATTAAGACTGGCCTCGCTATCATCCATGGCATACTTTCTCTCTGCCAGAACGCGATGAATCATTTTGATAATTTATGTATATCAGATATTTCAAAGGATTTCTGAGGAGCAAATATGTTGACCATGATTCTTTTCATGGTAAAAATGGGAAAAATTCCTGGTGGCTATTTTTCATGTAGAGGGATTGCAGTTTATGATATAGGTATAGTTATGGAGTTCAAATTCGTAATGGAACTGTGCAAGCTCTAGTACACAGTGTGTTCAAGTTCGTGTTCATTTTATGCGCATCATTTTTATGCAAAACTTTTCACAACTTTGTGCTTCATTTCTTACTCTTATCCTGATAGTGACCTGCTTATCCAACTCACGCATTAGCCGCACCCCTATCTTTGGTAAATCCTATAAATTGCTGATTAAGTACTGTAGCATACTCATAAAACCTCACGTATATGTCACACTCTGGCCTTGGGCAGATCCTGTAAGCTGTACTGGCGATCTGACTTCCATACTAGCCGTTGCTAGGGAAATAAATGTAAAGAAGAATCCTGCTCTTATACTAAGGCAAAAAAAAAGAGTTTTGTTTCAGGTCACCCGACCGACCCAGAACAGGGCCGACCCTAGCTTATTTTATGCAATTTGGAAGAAACTTTCGTTTTTATATTTTTTTTGGGTCAATTTTAGGATCTTCAGACAGGCCGGCTATTACTTTCATTTTCTGCCCATGTTACAGTCAGATCTCTATAATCCGCCATCCAATAGTCCGCCAGTCTCACCTACTGCCAGGTTAACAAGGGGTTAGTGTTTGTATATAACCATACAAATCTCTCTCTATAAACCGCCACACCCACCATCCAACCAATTTCGGCCAGCAAGGAGGCATGGCGGTTTATAGAGATCTGACCTGAAACAACCTTTTTTTTTTTGGGGGGGGGGGGGGGGACTAAGCACTTCCCTTCCTCCCTCCATGACCACTAACACTCATGGGGGTTGCTTTATGCCTCCATCCATCCATACTCAGTACCTGCATGCTCACAGAGTCATGGCTCCTTGTTTGGTTGACGCCAGACTTGCACAAACCAATCTCTGCTAAAAAGGAAATCCCTATTTACCTAATATCCTGACTGACTAGGATTAAGATGCCTCTGGGCAAAGAGCTGTGGGAAAGTGGACACTGGGAGTAGGGAATGTATACTTACTGTGACAAATGTCTCATCACACCAGCAGCAATGCATTATGGGTAAGAGACATCACCGAGCACTAAGGCCTGCCCAGGGGATTGGGGAAGGAGCAGAGAGACAATATGGACAAGGGCTTCCATATACAGCCAGACCATACAGATGGGTGATATCACTATTATTCTATAGAGATGATTAATTTAGGATATATGACGGGGTAAAGATTACTACCCTGACATCATTTTGAAGTGAGGAAGTTCATGGATTAGAATTAGCTGGCATATTTTCTTATCTTAAATGTTCTTAGCTGAAAATTGATAATTGACACATGTAAGTGATGTCATTATGATATAATGGATATCCCAATAACACCCCTCCTTGGTGTCTTTCCCTGATGTTAATTATGAACAGTTTGACCTAAATTCATTTAAAACTCAAAGACTGAGTGATTATTTTCCTCTGGTCTGTGCTACCCACAGGGCTGTAAACAGCGCCATTCATCGGTTAACGGCCACTTAAACTCACCGACAGACACTTGATAAAAAGGACTTCTGACTGATTTGAGGAAATTAATTCATTTTCCACAGATTCGAGGCATCAATGGCTTCAAGTCAAGTTCGGCTTGCCAACCCATGGCAGCTGCACATATTATCCATATTGCCAAGGAAAGAGTAAAAAGCTGTGATTAGACTTTGAGCCTAAAAATTAACGTAATTGATGCTATGTAGTAGATACCCTACGAGTAACTGAGAGTATGTCAAAATAACCATGGCAACTATGAGGCCACCAGTCAGTTTGCCATGTTTAATACATAACTCAGTTACGAGGGGGGTATCTGACTTAACCTTCGGTTATGTAGAAATATCCAAGGTGTGAAATGCTTTGTCCTAGACATCCATCGTGGGTTAAGGGAGATTAAATTATATATTATAGATTGTCGGGGTGTATCAAAATGTCAGTAGGGAAATAGAGAAAGGGAGAAAGAGGGTCAAATAATGTAACTGAAGCAGAGCTCCTATATGACCTTCTCACCTTTCTATGCTCGCCCACTTCACACAACAATATCATGACATCTGTCACCATACACTTTGGTTGATAGTTATATTAGGGTCAACCCTGTTACAGTGTATGAACCTCAATAGATCTCACAAGATTTCATGATCATTTCCCATTATGCACTAGACAGCACTAGAATTGAATTGCCGGCACTCTACCATGTATCAGGCACGATGCATGACTGCAGTCCTCACAAGTTATCTACCAGAGCGACATTTATGCATATTGACATAAAAAGGAGAAGAATGCAGTTTGCTTCTCAGAAAGGATTAAGGCATTCAGGTGCCATGCTGTAGATGACAGACGCAGACAAAAGGCCCACAGAGACATAAGTTATCTAACAGTTATCCTGCAACACTAATAACATGGTCATAAATCAACAAGCCTGTCACCTGTTGTAGAGGGGAGCTAGTCTAATTAAACCACAGTGGAGGGGTAAGACAATGGAGTTCACACCTATAGGGTATTGCCTACATACATTCACATAACCTCACAGCAGTGGTTTAAAACAGAAATACAGTGGTTATGAAAGGGTAACTAAAAGGCTCTCAGCCAGTTGACTGTAGTTATCTTTAGTCACCCTCTCATATCCATAGTGTAGCTGTTGGCTATTCTAAGATAGACATCGGCTATGAAAAACTCCAGATTCGAAAATAGGTTGTTCAGAAATTACACTTTATTCATTCTGACATACGGCTCGTAATCATACAGACGGATAGCAATAATCAAATAGGCTTCTGAACACCAGTGGTCATATGAACATACAGGAGGTATACGCTCACGGTCTAGTACATAATTCCCGAGTTCCAAGGCTCTCTTCCATCTTGGTTAACTCCACTTGGATCAGACTCCACAGAGGGAGTTCTGTACCCGGAGTTGTACACCAATGCGTCTATCTCCTCTAGTTCCCCCAGAGGGTGGAACAGAGAAAGACGCAGGGTGACCAAGGTGGAAGCAGCGACAGGACTAGGCCTAAAAGGTACAACAGAGTTCGGGGAAGCTCTGTTGTGGAGCAGTCAAGCTGGCCGAAGTGCGCAGCAAGACTGGGTCCTCGATTAGCAGAACCCCAGGTCTTATGTACTGGTCGTTATGTAATTCTCTTCATTACTCGTAAACACTTGAGTTCCCGAGGAACTCCGCGTAACCACGCGCCGGTGCATCCGCTGCTGCCGAGATATGTCGGGTGACACGTGGCGGTCACGGCTCAATGCACATAACCAGGCCGCGCTCCACCAATCCTCAGGTGTGGGCTTATATAACCTTATACTCGGCAGTAGACAGGAGTGCGGCCTGGATACACGACAACACATATACCAAATATAACTCAAACTGGTTCCATAGAAATAGTACAGCGGCGACCCACTACACTACCCCCCTTCAGACAATATCACAGCGTCTAAATAGCGGCACAAAGTGCAGTATTATTATACTACCTTGATACAATGACAAATTTTATCTCCAAACAACCCAAAAAACAAATATATTGTCTCCAAACACATACATAGTGGAGACAAGCGTAACTCTTTCTATCAGAACCACTAATATATTTCTTGGGTATCATAGATATGTATTCATCCTTTTTGATATTAACGTCAATCATATCAACCATCAGGATCCAGTTACACAATAATCGAGTATCATCCTTCAATAACAGTCATGATTTATGGGACTAAGAGGATAAACTCCACACAGCCAGTCAAGCCCTATAAAACAAACTTGACTATATATCATAAAAAAATATATAAAACCTTTAAGACATACTTATCGTATACTAACCATGTCTTATCGAAAACGATTTGTTACAACAGGTATCGTATACATACAGATCAATATGAGCACTTCTCCTTAAAAGTTACCAATTTTTAGTACGAGACATATTGGAAACAAAAAAGGTGGCAAGTGTCGACTCTATAGTAAACCTTGATCCAACCCGTCTATTTGAATAGACTCACTCGCTTTACGTGCCAGAGTAAGGTTTGAAAGATCAATATTTTTGGAATAAATGAACATATAGCGTAGATCCGGTAAATGCAGTTTCAATCCAATCAAGGACTTCAAAACCTTATGCAAACCATGGTCACATAGGTGTCCTTTTTGATGTACTCTACACAAGTGCCATTCTCCATATAGGAATGCTAAAAGCAATCAGATCAAGTGTCATGGTAACATACTTCAACGTTTCAGGGAGAATTAGTATCCACATTCAGTTCAAAGATCAAAAACGCAGTAAGCTGAAAAATAGAATGATCCGGCTCTGTGACGTCACAGCAACAGACGTCACAGGGACAGGTGACACCGGAACAGACGTCACAGCAACGGACGTCACAGGAACAGACGTCACAGGAACCAACTCCGATGACCCACAGGCCATGGAGGTGGCAGCCACGTAACTGCAGTCAGCCAGGTGCGTCTCGTCCCCTGCAGGTGGAGGTGGAGGACTCCGAGGGATATCACTAGCCCTGGAGTCAGCTCTCAACCTCTGTGCGTATGCATCACCGTCAAATCCTAAGGGAAGAGGGGCAGAACCCCGTTCAACCCTGTACACACTCTCGTCGTACCAACTTGACAATGGTATCTCATAGCAATCTTCGAAAAACTCAGCCAACTCTTCATAGAAGTCATCGTTCTGCTGAGCTTCCTTTTTAAAGCTAGAAAATTCCTCTGTTAGACCACCAATTTCGTGTTCTAACTTCCGAATAACTTTGGTTTTTAGACTAATTTCAGTCCTGGCAGCAGTTAGCCTATGTTCAGCAGAACTGACCATATCCTTACTGCGATCCAACTTGACTTTGAGATCGTCAATTAAAAATTGACTTTCCATACGAGATTTTTCAACGTTCAATCTCAAATCGTCTACAATTCTGCTAGAGGTTGCTACCATGTCATCTCGTTGTCCCAACTGTCGTTTGAGGGCTTCATTCTCCTCAGTCATTTTGGACATTTTAGATAGGAGTTCTGTTTTCGCAGTCTCCACTTTCTCTAATTCGGCCAAACGACTTTCTTTTACCAATTGCTCAGCTTGAGCCCTAGCCCCTTGCAGAGCTAGTTGACAAGCGAGATCCAGTGTGTCAAATGAACTTTTCAGTCCAGTGACATACTGTTCTTTCAGAAGATTCCTGATACTAATATTCTCAGGGTGATCAATATCACCAGTCAGCTTAGGCAGAGGGACCGACTCCAAAGAGATATCTTCCTCACCCACTCCAGGTGATGGAGAGTTCAATGAGAGACCCCCCATACAGGTAGATGGTGATGGAACGGAGGATAGTCTACGACCAATCTCCTGTTCCTTCCTCATCTCTATTTTACTTGATTGAACCCTGCCTGTGGGTGGGGTGAATTTCTGGTCCACCCAATCGTCTCCCTCAGATTGGAAATCAATCGTTCTATAGATCATCTTAGATTTGGAATCCTCTTTCCCACTTACTGACTCTATCTTCCCTGTTACATACCCTTGACTATCAGTAGAAGTATTTTCTGTCTTTAATATCTTCCTTGATACTCCCGGGGTCCCTCTAGCTTCAGAGATTGTGGTAGGAGGTATTACCTCCTGTCCCACAAATACACAGTCATCCTCCTCCCCTACAGGAGAAGCCAACAGGTCATTTACCATTTTCTCCTCTATGGCTAGCCTTGGGCTAACAGCAACCCTCGGTAATGATCCGCCAGAGCCCTCCTTGTTGGATTCAGTAGTGTTCCTACTAAACCCACAGGAAGACCCTGGAGCACGTCTTTTGGTTGGGGTAGATCGGCCGTCAGGTGATGAGTCTAACCCAGCAGAAGCTGAGGACTCCTCTGAACCTGTGGTCCGCATCTCTCCTAAGGTAACCGAGACAGGAGTATACACTCCCTGGTCCACAGTTTTACCTTCAGACAACATTTTACCTTTGGGAGGAGTGGCCAACTCCATTTTACTATGATAATCAGAGGCTTTCTCTGGAAAGTCCTGAATGTAGTATGGCCACGCCTTTCGATTCAGCCACAACCTTCTCGGGTTATGGTTGAACACCAAGGTGTATGCCAACCCCTGTGGTACCCTCACACACTTTTCTCTGTCCGTGAGTCCTAAGGCCTCCGGGCTATTCTCGAGAATATCTAGATTGGACATGGCAGTTTCAGCCTTCATATGGTGTACATCTACCAAATGTCTTACCATACAACCCTTTCTAGATGTGCTGAAAGGTTCACCATCTTTCATACATTTGACTGAGCGATTAGACTTGGACCGGCACTGCCACATCATTTTGGAGTGCCCGTGGAACTCCACTAGATGTCGTGCGAACTGGTACAGGTCCAAATACTCGGCCATTGGATTTCTATCCATACACTCATTGAATGGGCACTGCCCCGAACCTACTCTCCAACCCCTACCAGATTTATAAGTAGGCATACCTGGTGGGACAAATGTCATCCAGGCCCATTTCAACCGGTCTCTATCCTCGTTGGAGAGGTCGGCAGCCCTGTATGTCCCCATACTTTGCTTTATAACCTCATCCCAGAACTTGTAAGCTTGATGTGCCCCTGAACTAGCATGCTCTAACCAGAACTCCATATCCCTCTCTGTATCTTCGTAGGATGGTAGCCTAGCTCGGCTCCCTATCTCCCCAGTAACCGCCCCTGTATAGGGTTTGGACTTAGAATTATCAGAAGGAGGTCTGAATAGCTTAGTACATTTCTTCTCGTTGAATTTATCTAATTCTTGGATGTATGCCCCCCTGCATATCTTACTCCCAGGAATTACTGCATCCGGCTCAAATTTCTCAAATTTAGCTGCCAAATGCATTACTGCCATGGCTGGAATACGTTCCGGGGTTGACTGTTTAGGGGCATTCCAATCGGGTACAAAATTACCATGCACCGGATGTAAACCATCCGCACGGTCATACGACATAGAACCCCACGGAGCACCCACTGGAGCGTGACTGACCGAGTGCACCGGTATCCCGGGCATATTCGGGTCAGTCCGGGTCACTCCCGAAGAAGGTGGTGACGCAATATTCCCAACCTGGAACAAGGGGAATCCCCCGGCCTCGAGTCCTTTTAACCCCGGCCCTGACACGAACCCCCTAGCCTGCGCCACTGATAAACCCATATCTACCAGTTTCCTTACATGTTCTCCCCGAGCTAGGAGATACTGTGTGGTTTTAACCTGTTCAGTTTTCCTTATCTCGGAGATATTACTGTGATTTCGGCGTTTCACACCCCTATTCTTCATCTTAGTCGGTGGTTGATACACGAATCTAGGTAAATCCGCTTCCCGAAATTGTTTTGGAAGATTACAATTGACCGGAGCTGTTGACTCCAGGTCCCCCAAAGCTAACAACTCTCTCTGTTCCTGCGACAGAGGGGTAACTTCCGTCGAGTGACTCCTTCTATGGGAGTCTCCCGACGGATAGTTATCCGCCATGATAACTACACAGAGGGCGGCCCAGAGGAGCCCACTCTTAAAATGAGCTTAAATGAGTAGTAGAATCAGGAAAATTGTTACAAAAGTGTCCTCCTGTACTACCTCACTTTAGTGTCTCCTCTCTCCCTCACATGTAGATGTTCTAACCGCTGATTACATACGCGGAGAGAGGTGCCTTCGCATCCACCCTCTCCAACGGTATGTGCAGGACTGACGCTTTCCGCGCCAAACCAGCATGTGTGCGCATCCAAGCGCAAAGGATCACGGGTACCGGATAGCCCTTCCCGAAGAAGTTATCCGGTATTATCCGAAGAAAACCGGGTAGCGAAGTAAACTGCGTAGTAGTTGCAATCTTCGCCGGGTTATCTCGGATTGTATTTTACACATCATTTCAAGTAATAGCAGTTCTTTAGTTCGTCAAGGCTGTATTAATTATAGCTTATGAACTTTAGAACGCTCTTTAAACCAACATTATAAAAAAATACGTGTCAAAGTAAATTTCTTTGGTTGTCCGAACAAATTCGGAAGACGTATGAGTCCCATTCTCATGTTGTTAGAACGAGTTCTACACCCGTCCTTTTCACATAATATTTCTTAGTAGGATCCTCATATTATCCTTAGAAAAATTACTGACTAGGTTTGATTGGATTTTTATCCAAAACCATCACGACAAGTACTAAATGGGAAACCAACTCACAGACCATAGCATGTAAACATTCAAAACTAACTTTAGTAAAGCAGAACGTTGGGTACCCCAATGCCATCTACTGGTCAATTTCACCATTATTCCCGTCACAAAGACTAAAGAATAAAATCCGGTATTTCTCGTTGTGTTTTTGACAATTAGCACCAGTTACGCAACTTTCCGGGGTTTACCGGGTAAATCCTTGGAGACCCGAACTATTCCGGGTAACCATAACAAACAATCCCAGCCCCGCCGTTCTTACGTAACAGCACCTCGACCCGCTATACGAGCACTTCTACGTATGGGTCCTTGGGTTTTTTTCTTCCCAATTACTGGAGGAACCTCTCTAGTTTCCTTTTCAGTAACTAACTTCTTCTTCTTCTTCTTCCTACCATCGACTTTTTTAGCTGGCGTTGCTTTTCTAGTCTTCTTTGTAGTAGGCGGGGGTGCCGGAACCTGTGTCTTACGCACCCACCTGGGTTGGGGCATTGGCACTTCTACCAAAGGCTCATTCTCATCGCCGGGCCGGCGACCTAGCCAAGGCTTCAGGCAATCTACATGGCCTGCAACTATCTTGCCTTTCACATTCTTCAACAACACAGTAACATCCGATATTACTTTTGTCACCTCAAATGGCCCATCCCAACCTTTCGAGATTTTTCCATGCACAGGTGGTTTCAATCTCACCACGTTCTGTCCAACTACATACTTCCTCTCTCTCAAGCCTGTATCATACCCTACTTTCTGATGGATGGCCGCTTTCTTCAAGTGGCCTCTCACCAATGCATAGCCTTCCCGCAATTCTCTGCGCAGAGACTCCGCAAATGCCACTCGGCATGGGACATCCTTCCTCCGCAGTACACTGCCAAAGACCAAATCTGCAGGCATTATGATCTCAGATCCAAATACCAGGCTGTTAGGAGTGCAGCCAGTTGAAGCATGCACTGTACCGTTGTATGCATGAGCCACATACTGGGAAAACGTGTCCCAGTCATCCTGATTAGAATTAACCAGCGTGGTCAGCCCCTGAATCAACGTGCGGTTGAATCTCTCAACCATCCCATCCGACTGCGGTCGGTACGGATTAGTGCGTGTCTTAACGATGGCCAATTCTTCCAGCATACCTTGAAAGAGACGCGATTCAAACTCCCTACCCTGGTCTGAATGTAACATGAGAGGTGCGCCAAATGTTAGTACCCACTCCTCAACCAAAGCTTGTGCGCAAGTTAATGCCGTGTGATCCTTCATTGGGATCACCTTCACGTACTTTGTATAGTAGTCTTGTACCACCATCATGCACACGTTGGAGTTTGGAGTTGTCTGGAAGCCAGTGATTATATCAATGGCTATCCTCGCAAATCTGACTCCGAACAGTTCTTGTCTGAGAGATGTTTTACCCTTCCCAGGGCCCGGCTTCACCAGGCAACACGTCGGGCATTCACTCAACCAACGTATTACGTCCTTAGACATCCCAGGCCAGTAATATCTCCTCGCTAGTTTGTCCAAAGTCCGTTTCCTGCCAAAATGAGCGGAAGTCTGATGACCATGGAAAAACTCGAATACTTCCCATCTCAGAGAAGCTGGCAAGACTATCTGTAGCCTCCTCCTGGCTTTGCCTTCAAGAGTTTTCCATCTACACAATAGGCCGTCTCGCACTACCAACTGCGACCATTGGCCCACTAAGTTCCTTACTTCCACACATTCTAATGACAGAGCAGGTCTGACGGGACGAGCAGCTCTCTCCAAGATCAGATTCCGTATCATATTGATACCTTCGTCTTCCTGCTGAGCTTCAAGTATGGACTCCGCCGACCAAAACACCAAGTTCTCTTCCCAGGCTGGATCAAAATTCACTATTGGAGCCACCAACACAGTCTATTCTTGCACATCTTCGGATTGGTCTCCTAGACAAACAATCCGCATTTACGTGCTTCACTCCGCTCCGATGCTGAATCTGGGTATTCTCTATCCCTAATTCAGACAACGCGGAGATCCATCTACCCATCATCCCATCTGCCTCCTTGAAATTAAGGAGCCACCTCAAGGATGAATGGTCTGTTCGTAGAATAAAATTCCCACCATACAAATAATGGCGGAATTTCTTTGTGTATACTACTATGGCCAACAACTCTCTCTTGGTGGTGCAATAATTGCGTTGAGTTTTACTCAAGCTGTTGCTAGCAAATGCCAAGGGCACCTCCTTACCCTCTTGCACTTGGGATAAGACAGCGCCTATGCTATCGTTGCTAGCGTCGGTGTCTAGAATGAACTGATCACCCTCAGTAGGATAGCTCAGCACAGGAGTTACCGTGAATAACTCCTTCAGCTTCTGAAAAGCCTGTCCAGCTGATTCCGTCCAAATAAACGGTGGTAGCTTCAACATTCCTTTCCTTTTTCCTACTACTAGCACCTGTAAAGGAGCCGACACCTCAGCAAATCCGGGAATGAAATCGCGGTAGTATGAGCAAAAGCCCAAAAATGACCTCACTTCTTTCTGGTCCTTTGGCGTTGCCCAACTAGCTACTGCCTCTAATTTCCCTGGATCCGCCGAAATACCTGTGCCACTGACTATTCGGCCCAGATATATCACTGATTGCCTGAAGAACTTGCATTTCTTAGCTTTCAGTCTAAGGTTGTAGGATCTCAGTCGATCCATCACCTTGGTCAAATTTGATAGACACTCCTCCCGAGTTTTTCCGAAAACTATGATGTCGTCTAGATAAACTAGACAGTTTTTCCACAACAATCCCCTTAGCATTGTCTCCATCATATTCTCGAAAGTAGCCGGAGCATTGCATAAGCCAAATGGCATTACATTGAACTCAAACAACCCCCTGTGGGTTGTGAACGCTGTCTTTTCCTTATCCTCTGGGTGCATCCCAATCTGCCAGTACCCTGACTGGAGATCTAAGGTACTAAACCAGTGATTGCCTCCCAAGGAATCCAGACTTTCGTCAATGCGTGGCAAGGGGTAGGCATTCTTCCTCGTAATCCCATTTAGTCTCCTGTAATCTATACAGAATCGACAGGTGCCATCCTTTTTGGTAACCATTACCACCGGACTAGCCCACGGACTATCTGAGGGCCTTATTATCCCTTCCCCTAACATCTTGTCTACCTCATCCTCCAATGCCTGTTTCTTAGACAAAGGGAGGCGCCGGTATGGCAAGCGCAATGGTTGGCTAGAACCGGTGTCTATCCGATGAGTTACTCGGTCAGTTCTACCCAATTGCTCCCCTGGAGCAGAGAACAAGTCTGCATTCTCGCACAATAGCTGTGCCAGACTCTCTTTGTCCTCTTCCGTCTCCAAGTGGCTATCTGTTACTAATGGTAAAAGATGCAGTGGTAATCCATATCCTTCCTTCCTATCCTGCTCCCCAGTGTCTTGCAATACCACTGGCATAGCGGATGGATCCAAAGCTCCTATTTCCACTGCTCTCTTTACTGCTAACTCTACTTCTGGTGAGTCAGCTCTTCCTACCACGTCAGCATATGTTACGTCCCCAAAGGTCGTCCCTTTTTCCAGGTACACATCCTGAAAAGTCATATTACTGACTGGTACTACTGTTCGTCGTGAACTCTGCACTAAGGCACTGGTGGAAACCAACCCCAGCTTACTCAAATGCTGCTGATTCGGTTCCACCACACCCATGCGGTCAAATTCCATTTCCCGGCAGTATACAACTACATTGCATACATGGCGGGGAGGAATTCGCACTGTCTGAGAGACAGACGAGACGCCTGAAATCCGGCGGAGCACACACTGGACTTTCATCTCTTGTGGATATCGAAGAGTGAGTTCCCCTGTCACACTATCCAATACCGCTCCATACAGAGAACAAAAATCTACTCCCAAGATTCCCTCATCCGTCAATTCAGCCACAGTTGTTGAAACAACAAATGAATGTTGATTCACCCAGAAGGGTATCACCTGTTTGCCATGTGTCCGCATATGAGATCCATCAGCACTTCTGACCGACCCAGACCCCACAGGGTTAGTCGACAGACCTGCGAGCTTCCTGAAAAAATGGTGACCCATCATGGAGTGACTAGCTCCAGTATCGATCAGAAATTCCCCCAAGCAGCCCTGAATCTGCACAGGCAAGTACCATCTCTTCCCTTGTAAAGGAGAAAGTTGCAAGGCAAATCTCTGGATTCCAGTTTCACCGCCCAAGTCATATCCCCTCGAGTTGAGAAACTTAACTATAGGATCATCGGGTTTGAGTCGCGAAGCACAAAACCTTTCCACTTCTTCCGCCAACTCAATTCTACGGACAGTGTCCAGATGAGCTAAATCTTCAACACCCTTCTCGTCCGTTCCCTGGGGCCCATCTCCACCTGGCGGATCAGACTCAGGTGCGGCTAACCCCAGCGGTTCCCATGAAATGGAATCTTTTGATTCTCCCCTGATAGTACCTTTGACAATCACAGGCGGGGTTAGTAGTATATAGGAGCATATTCAGCGCGTAAGAAACGGTAGCAAGTAGGTCAGTTGACACTTGCAGAACGGAAGTGACCTTTAAGAGCCAATCAGAAGCTTCTATATGACAGCAAGTGACGTCACTGACCTAGATTAGAGGTCATGACATACTTTACAAGCTTCTGATTGGTTAATATATGTCAATATGACCTACTAACTTTGTAAACACATACACGTGCTATACACCACGTGCTATACACCACGTGGCTTTCAAATGTCAACAATGACATTTCAGTAATACCGTCACATGCAGATGGAATACTAACTTTAGTATTCGATAAATACCGTTGGTATATACACAGATACACGACACAATTTGTTTTTTTCATTCTTTTTTTATTTCACACAAAGCAAAAAGCAAAGCAGTTACAAAGTGAATGAGTTATTGGCACAGTTCAACCCACACCCTCCTCCAGTTTTAGTTTTCTCCATTTCTGCCTTGTCTTGAACTTCTTCTAGTTGCCTCACTCTGTACATGAGCTGACTGATCATATCAATTATTTTATCCATGACATCAGCGTTACTCTTCAACCCGTCGATCACGTCTAATTCTCTCTGAGTGCTGTCTGCAAGTAAGTTGTGTTTAGTACTTGCAGCTTCTTGCTCTAGAGACTTTAGTATAGACTCATGTATGGCTGGACCATTCGATCGGTCAGGTTGGTTGGCAGTTGGAGAAGGTTGTGTAGAGTGTGTTGAGGGTCTTGGGTTCGACATGTTTCTATCAAGAAGTTGATGCAATGAGCTCCACAAGTCTTAGTGTATAAACTTTGTAGTTGTTGCTTGTTGAACGTCCCACGCTTGTCTGACGATTTCTTCAAGAACGCTCTGTGATATACACTCATAGGGGGTAAACCATAAGGATCGAAATAGTACACTACTCCATCACTCTGAACATAGAAAGCTATCCAATGTTGTCCAGGTTGTGTGTGGGGGTGTGTGTTACTGACAAAGCAAGTCAGAGGTGTTGCTTCAGCAGGGCACTCATCACTAGGGAAAGTACCTAGGAAGTATCGTCGAGTGTGAGGGTGTTGGCTAAGAACAGTGTTCAGTTGTGAAGTTTTCATCTTCTCAGGCCATGTGGTAGTCTGTGACTGGTAGTCTGTCAGCTGTGAGTTGGATGTTGTTGTCGTAGAAAGCACAGATGACAGCTGAGATGGCGTGATTTGTAGGGGCGTTGAACCTCAGAGACACAGTCAACTTCCCTTGCTTCACTAAGTTGATGCGTGGGCATTCAGGAGTCCTGTCTGGAGTCAGGTCGAAAGCGAAGACTGTGTACCCTGATTGGAACTGTTCTAAACTGAGACCACAATCTTGACCTACAGCTAGTAGACCTGTCTCTCTGAACAAGTTCCTGTAAGCTTTCACACAGTTCCCTGCAGCAAAGTCAGTCTTCACTTCATATTTATGGTCATCATACTTCAGACCTACTTCTCTCACTGAGTAGTTCTGGAAGTTGAACGGGTTCTCGCTTTTAGTGCCTGACGCTGCAGTCTCTTTGACTAAAGCTAGTAGGACACGGGTCGGGATCTGGCTTGTGTCGGGTTGAGTCCAACTGTACTCTTGTGACCCTCCGTCTAGAGTGTGTTTAGTGACTCGACACCTCGTCAGAGTGTAGTTGAATGGCCCGAACTGAGGGTTCATCACTGTTTTATTGTGGACTTCAGCTACTTCGTCTCTCACAGTCACTTGGCGCACGCTCATCTCAGCTTTAGTGATCTTCACTTTGAAGTCTAAGTCTGCAGCTTGCATCATGTAGAAAGCTGGAGAGCTACGTTCATATATGAACTTGAACTCACAATGTGAAGGGAAGAGCTTGCACTGCTTGAGGAGGTCGATGTGGGGTCTGATGATGACTCCGTGAGTCTGTCTTGCACTGAACTCTTTCCGGCGAGCAACGAAACCCGTGTTAGCAGCAACTCGTCCTTCCATGTGGCCAGCTGTGTCCATCATCCACTTCTGTAGACCCTTCAACCGAGTAGTCTTGTCGTTCACTTCAGTTCCTACTAAGTCTAACAATGTCGATTTCAGTGCATAGTCTTCATTGTTCCCTGTCACTTTCTCTCCGTTGATCAACAGTTGAACAGAAGAGAAGAGGGAGTGGCCTATGTTGTTCACAGGTGCAGCTTCGTCACCTACTGCTAGACGTGTCCCAGCAGCATCTACAACTTCTATTTCCAAGTACAACTCTGCTTCACTCAAATCTGTGTACAGAGTAGTTGGCTCAAAAGTAAAGTCGAAAGAGTCAGTGTGGTCAGTCAAAGCATTGTTAGTTGTCTTAGTGACTGTCTGACTTTTCAGAATGTCTTTTTGAGTCACTCCTACTGCATGGAGATCTAACTCTCCTACAGCACATGTCTGGCCATGAGGATGTAACAGACTCATGATTAGAACAGTAGTGCTTTATTGCTAGCACGACTCTGCTTCTTCTTCTTGCGCCCTTTACCTGTCTGCTGCTTAGTACGTCCTGCACGTCGGACTGTTGCACGGCGTTTGGCTGGAGTCGGTTGAGACACTCTGTTTATGTAGTTCTGAGCTGAAGAATGAGCTCTCTTCAATAGAGCTTGGCTTTGACTTCTGACATGTTTGTTTACACTCTTCTTGAGTGGTTTTCCAGCCATGACATCTGAAAGTACTCCTGCACCTGTAGAGAGTAGTGCTGTGCCAGCTGTCTTAGCAACTTTACGACCAATAGTGCTCAAAAGGGGGACAGCTCCTCGCAGTAATCCTGATATGATAGATCCAATACCATGACCACGTTGCCTAGCTACTCCACCGAAAGCTGGTAGAACACCGTGACCAAACTGAGATTTAGCATAGTAAGCACCATACTCCCCTCTAGGGGCTAAGTATGGAGGTGGGCCAAAGCGCTGAAGCATACTGTTACTATATGTGGTTGCTTATAGGCTTAAAAGCTAGTACTACAGTCACTGCTCCACGTTCAAATGGTATAGGACGACCTGTGCTGTCTCTTAAGTAGATCGCGATCTGTCTGAAGCTGCTCTTACTCACAGGTTGGTACATCAAAGGTTGGAAAGTGACAGTCTGTGTGTCACCTAGCAGTGGATTAATGTTTACAACTCTCAAGAGAGGTGCTCTCTTGTCTCCAACAATGTTATGTTTCACTATATCAGAGTATACATACACAGTCTGAGCTCTGAACTTCAAGTCTACTACAGCTTGACCTTCAGTTTTATTCATCAAGAAGACTCCACCTCCGAATCCTAACTGCACACCTAAGTTAACTGGTAGTTGTATCACAACATCAGGGGGTAGAGCTACAATACACTTCATTGTATACCTGTTGTATGTGAACACGTTAGATTTATTGTTCTTGTGGTGTGTCCTCAGTTTCTTGATGATACTAGGGTGTTTCCTGTTTATACACTTGTTCAGATAATTTATGAAGTCACTGTTGTCTTGTAGATATACACCTTGCAGAGAGAAAGCTGTATATGTCCGGACTGCTGGGAATTGAAAAGTGTTGACTAGTTTATCTAAATACTTCAACTTTAATTCTATTTTCACTACTCTGAGTTCTTCCTCAGTCAAAACTTCTGACTCTCTAGTAGTAAGCCCGTTTATGAATGCTGCTTTTTCTGTGTAATTTAAGTTGAGTGAATCTCTCACAGCTGAGACTGCTGCACTCGCACGGTTCTCAGGGTTCAAACCGCGTACTATTCTGTAAGTGATACTGTCTGCACCAGATGGCGGCACTTCTGCTAAAGGGTCTGGTTCAGTTTCGGTTTCGCTGTCCGATTCGACACTAGGTGGCGGCGCAGGTCGCGCTACTTCTCCAGAGCTTGGGTCTGATTCTACACTAAGTCTCGCTGTAGGTTGTCGTACTGGTACTTGTTTAGAGCGTTTGATCTCTACACCTCGCTGTAGACACTTCTTAGCTACGCTGTCGTGTATACTTGAACTTTTCCTATTCAACACAGGATCGTTCGCTGTGTAAGGAAAAAAGTCTGAGCTTCGCTTATGTAGTGCTTCTTGTAGTCTTTTAGCACTCATGACGCTCTTGGGTATAGTTGAGTCTGTTTCACCTTCTATGAACAACAATGTCTCACATTCTACGTTGTACCAACTAGTAGGACACGTTATTTCTTGCAGAGCACACTCCATTGGAGTACTAGAAGATACATACTCAGGTAACAATGTGTTGTAAGTTGTCAGAGTGTTGTCTGGGAAAACTTTCATAGACGAGTTGCTAGGTAGTGTCATTGTGAACGCCATTTTTTCACGTTCTTAGCAGGTTCCCACGTGTTGAACTTATCCCCGTAACCTTTCCACTTGACGTATGCTTGACGCTTACGACCTGAGCCTCTGTACTTCACTACTTCCTCTATGTCGTACCTCTTCCCTTGACGGACATGGACCTTTTGAACTTCAGGCTGGTAGAAAGTTCCTTTTATCTCTTCTCCTAGTTCATCTTTCAGTTGGTATCCTTTAGGTTTGACAGAATCTATAGTGTATACTTCTTCAGTCCAGTTAGGTTCGTAACCTCTGTTGAAAGCGCGCTTCTTAGCAAGCATGCGCACTTTAGAACCTTTCTTCAAAAGTAACTTGGGCACAGTCCTCTTGTCTGGTGGTTGTTCATATAGCCTGTAGAACAGAGCATCAGAGTTCTTGTCTGTGATGTCGACTGGAGCTGCACCTAGTGTCTTATGCACAGTACTATTGTAAGAGTGGACTAGATCTTGAAGTATACCTGTCCACTTGTAGTTGTTGAAGTAAGCAAAGCAACGCCACAGCTTACCTTGCAGTGTGGCGTTAAATCGTTCAGCTATAGCACATTTCACGTCATCGTTCTCTCCAGTGAACAATTTTACACCCCTTTCTTCTAGATGACTTCTGAAAGTTTGGTTCAAAAATTCTTTTCCTTTGTCAGTCTGGATTTTAACAGGTTGTCTACTCTCAGTCATTTTCTTGTAAGCTTCTAATACATCTACAGCTTTCTTACTCTTGACAGGTTGAGCAAAGCCATATCTTGAGAAGACATCTATACCAGCTAAAATATACTGGTACCCTTTGTTCTCACGTGAAGACTCTCTCATGTCAATAAGATCTAACTGCCATTGTCTATCTATACCCCAAGTCTGAGTCTTGTGTCTTGTGAACCGTCTCTTGTAAGGTTTGTGTCTAGTGTAAGCATCCACATCTTCTAAAGCTTCAGCAATGTTTTTTAAGTCAGTCTTCTTAAAGTGATGGTGTCGCAATTTACTCACGCTAGTGAAACTTCCAGGTTCTCTGACTGAAGTATAGCGATCTACTACAGCTTTCTTCAAAGCTTTGTTCGCCATAACTTTGCTAGTTGACGAGATGTTATACCAGTACCACTCTGTGCAGTATTAGCTTTACGTTTACGCTTTGGTGTTACACTATATGAACGTCTTCTGAAGGGGGAGCCAGTCATAGAACTAACACTCTTGAAAGATTCTTTGTTTCTGACGAACTTGAGGTCTGGGTTCAACCTTTTAACAGCTGCGATGAAGTACTTTTGTCCTATGGGAGGTTGCTTCTTAGTTAGACTATTTTTCCGAGCTGCATCACCTAGTAGATCAATGATGTTACTCCCTTGTATACGCCGCCCGTGCACTACTAGTTCACCACTAGGAGTCCAGTTGATAGTACCTCTACCTTTGTCAGAGTCTGCTAAGTGTCTATACAGATTCATAGCAGTCTTCTGATAAGTAGTAGGTACACGCCTTTGAATTAAAGCATCCATCACCATGACACCTTGTCTACCTATAGGTCCTGTGTCTTCTTCTTCTCTTTCTTCTTCTTCTTGAGACTCATATTCATCGTCTCCACTAGCACCAGGTAAACTTGGAGTTGGAGTTTGATGACTAGTAGTAGAAAACATATCGTCATCATCGCCTGAAGTAGCTTCATCGTCTGCTTCTTCCCCTCTCCTACCTTTTTTGTGACGTTGTCGAGTAATATTTCTAGGGTTCATAGAAGAAGCAGCTCGACTCACAATTTTAGCTTTTTTGTATAGTATAGAAGATTTAGTCATGAGCTGGTTGTATCTACTGAGTCTCTCACTAGTGTTCAACTGAGAGTCATTCAATACTCTAGTTGCTTCTTTCTGTAAGTGACTCAATATCTCCACTAGACTACTGTGTGGGGATAGTTTTTCTCTGACTAGTTGACTCTCATAGAACTGAGTTTGAGGGTCTGGTAGCACAGCTGGAGCAGAAGACGCGAGTGTTGCACTAGGTAGCGGGTCAGTGTTAGTAGTAGAAGAAATGGGGGTGTCGCTTCTACCCACTAAATCAGGTCTCACTAAAGCCATACGTGTGTAAGACATGACTACCGTTTGACAGCTGATCCTATGAGACTAGTAATAAGTGGTAGTGCTACACCTAGTAGTGCACCTATGAAGCCACCTTTCTGCTGTAGTATTCGTCTCTTAGCTATGACAGTAATCTTAGGTTTTGTTATAGCTCTCAGCTGTTTCTTGTACGGCGATAACTTCTTGACTGCGTGAATTGAGTTCGGTGTCAAGGTTTTGTTCATTACATTGACACATATGACACTCATTAGTCTGATCACTTCTTCACTGAGACCTCTCACTAAATGTTGACAGTCTGTAGTACTACATTTAGCTATATGTTTCAACAGAGAGTAATGACGACGTAAAGAAACTAACTTTTGGTAGTAAGCACTTCTCTGACGGCGCTTAAGACTCTCAGCACGCTTACTCTTAGTACTCCCCTTCATTTCTTCTGCTTTTTCCCAGTAGGAATGAATACTACGCTGTTCCAAGGTGTTGTTATACTGTTCCTCACTCGCAAGTTGTCAGGTGTGCTCTGCTTACAGTCCAACACTATGTATGAGTGTTTAGCTGTAGTCTCTTTGTTATATACCTGAGTCAAGAAAGATGGTTGCGCTGGGAAAGCTTGTCTAGATATATAACTTATCTGACTCATATCTCGAGGGTTTTTAAAAATAACTAGATAATGACTGTTCAAACTGAGAGTCCTGAAGTCTTTGTTAGCAAAGAATAAGTTCTGAGTAATGAATATTACATTCATGTTCATATGATGAGAACCTTTGATGAAGAGGTCTTTAGCTATAGGTGCATATTCTGGGTCTAACAAGTCGTCTATGATGAGCATCGAGTGTTTACTAGTATCTCGAGTAGAGTTGAAAAGTTCATCTCTTGTAAGAAGACCTTCGTTGAATTTCACACCTGCACTTTTCAACTTTTCAAACTCTGCTTGCCACTGGCTGTAGCAGTAAGTTATATCGTGTACTTCAGGTGTGACGAGAGTCTTCACGTTATTTATCACTTCGAATACTAGACGACTCTTACCACACGATGTAGGTCCAGCTATTAGCATAGTGAAAGGTGACTGTAGTCTAGGATCGAATTCAACAGATTCCACAGTGCTAGAGACGTCCATCTTAGTGCAGTGATCAGACGAGAGTGGTCAACACTGGAGTGACACAGCTCACTTTTATGTCTTTGGGTACAGCTGCATACAACCCTTGAACATACATTGCGACGTCGCTGCGACCCATGTCGTCTTGCAACACTTTCATCAGAGCCATAGGCTCAGACGTCTCGTTGTACTTCCAAGCTCTCAGCACTTCATAGACAGGGTTCTTGACAGTTCTGTCAGAAGGCACAGGTTGAGAGATGAAAGCTAGTTCATGAGAAGTCAACCCTAAGTAGATCCCTATGGTCTTCCAGTCTCTAGGGCAGAGCTCAGCTAAAAGAGAGAAATATTTCTGCACTTTCCACTCCATGTCTCCACTCTCTAAGCCATCCCACATGTCATGCTTGTCCATGTACTCACGTGAGAATTGGATGAGGTCCATACGGTAAGATTCTTCCAAGGCGTCTGCTAGTTCCTTCCACCTAGTAGTACAACTTTTCTGATACCAAGTAGTGAACATTTCTCTAGCTTGAGTTATGACACTTCTCTCACAACTGAGATATCCCATGTCCTTCAAGTTCACTTTGAGGTATGAACCTAACCGTATGTAATCTGATGTCGGCAACTTACTACTTATTTTCAGTAGCATAGCGTCTGGTAAGTATCCTAACGGCTCTCCTTTGAAGAATGATGATACAGGTACTACTAAATTGAAATCTGCCATGATGAGTGAGTGTGTGAAGGAGTAGACAGGCAGGTAGGTAGGTAGAGCGTTGTATGGGGTGTTGTAGGTTAGGGAGAGCTTTTATATAGCTCTTTAGACTAGAATACGTAGGGAAATCGTGTAAAGAGTATGCAAAACGTTCTGAGTTCGAACTCCTTGCCCCCCTATCCATTTCACACTAGAGGGGTGCCCCCACCCCATACACCCTATGCTAATACTATACACACCCCCCACCCCACCCAACTCTATACGATCCACTAACGTTTCACTTTTTTATCAGAGTGTTTACAATAACATTCTGAGCGCTAAACCACTACGATGAGGGGACGTTGTAATATCACGCTCCCACTGACTTAAATAAGTTTTAACTCTGTGTCTGTCTGCTTCAGTGTAACGTTCTAGATACGTATCTGGGATTTTGAAAATGTCTTCTACTTTCAAATCTGAACGACCTGCTAAGTTCCTTTGAAGCCGACAACCTAGCATGTCTATGATACTCTCTAACAAGTAATGTGTCGGCATGTCTTGATTAGAGTGGTACTGAGGATGATGAGGGTTGTTTGCGTAGTGATGTTTCAGCGCTGATTCCCACATTGCAAGGTGGTCAGAGTTCTTGAGAGGTTTTGAACTCTTAAGGCGGCCAAACTTCCACCCGTATCCAACAGCTTCTACAGCTGAAAACTTAGACAAGTCGTGCTTCATTATCAACTTGTCTATACATTTAGCTTCACTCTCATTGAAGCTATCACTTAGCAGAACCCAAGTGTAATACAACCATTTCCTATGCTCTAAAGTCTGTTTGAAATGATTGAAAATGTACTGTAAAGTTTTTACAGTGCATGTGACAGACTCTTTTCTTTCACACACATACTGTAATACTAACTCGTCTTCAGGGTATCTAGCTTTAACTAGCGTGTAGAGGTCGTGAGCTGTCTTCATGATGACGTTGAAAGGTCGTTTGAATGAGTGAGTGCACTTACACGACCCTATATACTCTGAGTGATTTATGACTTGACAACTAACCGTTTAAAACACAGTGTGCATGTAAAATTTTTAAGAAGTAGAGTGACAGTTTGAAGGGGGGTCTCTCAATATATGAGAGACCAGAGTTAGTTTGTTAGTACACCTATACCTTTTTTTCACTTTTTTTTATTTTTTTGTGAAGCATCTAATAGACTATTGGTCAAGGTTTTTTTTTCATCAGTTAGGGGAGAAGGATTGAGTTGGAAAGGCTGTCACCAGTTCATACAAGACTCCTTGGCACAGTAGAGTAGGGTTTTGACAACGTTGTACAACTACTCTTACAACGTGACAACACCCGTTTGCATTGTGTCCAATCTCAGTCTTGTATGCTCTTTCATACAAAAACCGATCTGAAGAGTATTTAGCACGTGTTATCTTGTCAGGAGCTGATACTGTGTGCTTGATTAAGCCATGTACCATACTCGTAGAGATGAACACGGAATTTCCCAGCTGGTGTGATTCGAGCTGATTAATTTTGAAGTAGGGTTTCGTCCTACATTTTTGAAAGTTGATAGCTGAAGCTACTACACTATGAGAAGTTACACTGTGTTGTAACTTAGAAACTAGCAGTAACACGTTACTCACTACTTCAGATTGAGTAGCTTTCCCAGTAGAACTAGTTATGAACTTCTTGAGAGAAGGACTACTAGCATTTATGGGAGTCGTGTTGTTATGCAGAAAACAATTTGAAAAATCTAAATTTGGAGGTATGTAACTATCTCTGATGTACTCTTCAGGACAATATCTGAACAACTGCTTTTCCTCACCAGTCTCTACTCCACTCTTGACGTCTGAAATGAACTCCCAAACTGACCGCCTGTGTTTAGTGCTGAGTGAAATCGGTAGAGGTGTACAAGCTGCACTGGACATGTTGTCTCAGAGCTGCTCAGTTTGAATCTGATCACAGCCGGTTGTTTTCAACGTACACTAATCGTTTCCCCCACCCTCCCTAGAAAAGTAGTGTTCACAAATTAACTCACTTGAACGAAAATCTTTCAAATAAACGTCAAGAAGAAAATGTAAACTTCACCTTCAAACTTGTCAATCATATAATAAGTTTAAAAAAAATTTAGACTGTATTTATATTTTTTCATCTTGAAAAGTGTAGTATAAGATACAGCATTCATGAACGTTCCTTTTATGTTGCAACGCCCCATCCAGCTGACAACCACTGTGCTATCTGAATAGAGTTCACATTTCCAACTGTTGTTTTTCAACTTTTTGTTTTGCTCTCCGCAGAAGCACCAGTCTGTTATGGGTTATCCCGTGCTTATTTATGTAGTGTGGTTGATAAAGATACATTGTATCTAAACTCAGCCTAGTGCTTTACTATAGTGACATGTGCGTATAATTGTCGTACAATAACAATTAGAGATGAAATATGAAAAAAATGTCAGACGTCAAATGTTCGTCTATTGTCGTTCAACAAACGTGTGACAACGTTTGACAATCGTTCTCAGTAAAATTAGTATATATACCCCTTGATTTGCTCAGTTGAAATCAAACCGCTCCTGAGCTGCTCAACTGTGACGACTACTCTACTCTACACTTGCCACTCTACACGCTGCCTCTACTTTTCAACTTCTACAAAACTAACTGTTTTAGTTTAGGATGCGGTCTGCTGGCAACAAGAGCTCTAAGAAGAGTTCTAAAGTAGCTAAGAGCAAGAACTTAGTTCTGGACGTTTCTGTGGAGATACCTCCTACAGTGAGCAATGAAGTACAGTGGATTCATCGTCCAAGTACACCTGAAGAGCAGAGTGCAGCTATCTTGGGGTTACATCACGATCTGGACTGCATGCTGGCTCCTTCCACTGGCGTACTGGACCGTGATGTATCTACGTCAGCACCAGCTTTGAGCTCTACAAGCTTCAGCAACCCTGAACCACCCCAAGATGTCCTCACTTACCAGACCCTGTCACACGTCATGCCCGTGGGCCGAGGCAATGGAGCTCTTCCCACTGCCGCTACTCCTCCAGTCATCATCGACTTGACTGGTGATGAGATACTTCGACCCAGTACGCCAATCGTCATCGACTTGACAGAGGACGAAGTAGAAGAAGGTGAAATCATCGGGCACGACTTGAATGAAGTACTAGATGAGTGGTTCCAGAAAGCTGAAGCTGAAGGACGCTGTGCGCCACCTTCCTCACCTGTCACTACAGCTGTACCAGCCGACATTGTAGTGAGGGATAGTGCCGGAGCCGTCATCACTCCTGGTTTGACCGACACTGTCGTCGTCATCAACGGGGAAGCTACAGTAGTCACGGATGAGTACTACTCAAGAGTAGTAGGTGACACAAGTGGTGAAGTGAATCCTCCCAAGGGCGTGACGACTGCTACTAAAAGAGGTCCATCTCCACAGATTCAGCCAGAAGCAGTTGTTGAAAAAAAAAAGAAGCGAAAGTACACCAAGAGTGTGGCTACTGTAGCTGCAGCTGCTGCACGTGCTGCAAAGGCTGGTGTGGGAAGTGTTACTTCCCAATCTACGGTTGCTACTGCTGTTGTGACACCGCTTCCGCCGAGGAATGGATCCAAGAAAGTTGGGTCTAAGCTGGCTAACTTCCGCATAGTCCCTTTGACTGGTGAGAAGTGGCCTAGTCGGTTTGGTTTCCCATCTCAACAAGCTGAAGGTAGCATTGTTCCTGACCAACTCTTCTACCCACCTGGGGATACATGCACGCTGCTTGAAGTATACAAGCTCCCCTTCATCAGTGGCGTCTCAATAAGGCAATATTTGAACAAGCCTTACGAGAGGCGCGTCAACTTACGGGCAAACGACTTCAGAGGGCTCTTCTACCAGAGCAAATCTATCATAGAGAACTATGACAGGATTAAAGAAGAAGCCAAGAAAGGAGCGCCAGCAGTCCAGAACTATCTGAACTACTTAGACAACCCTGTCAAACACACAGGTGTGTTAGTCAACCTCTACAGGGGACAACCTAAGATCCACATCGGAACGTCGTCGTACGTGGAAGAAATGGATAAAGCGCTGCCGGCAGGTCGAGCAACAACAAGCCCAATACACTGTGGGTACACGGTGACTGTCAACACGATCAAAGACATACTGGAACGTGTTGGGCCGATGCTGGAGAGTGACAAGAACTTTTACAGAGGTGTTACCACTTGCGATGAGACTGATTAGGTGAGTGCTCAACAATTAAATTACATCAGTTGTAAGGTTCCTCAACACTGTATTGATAGGGCTGTAAATTCTTTGCATTATCTGTCTGTCTGTCTGTCTGTCTGTCTGTCTGCTTGTTTGTTAGTCAGTATGTTTTAGTGGAAAAAAGGAAAGAAAAAAAAGAAGGAGAGAGTGTATATCTGAAGAGTTTTTAAAATGCATAGACACGTGAATACTATCAGTTGTATTCGGTGTAATGCACCTAGAATTCCTAGACAAGTTACTATACATAACAGTAGTAAGAACTTGTGTACTTCAGAGACTTGCTTGAGAGAAGTCTTCTCTAGTGAAACAGTTTTACCTGAAGAGATTGAGAAAAACTCTCTTTTCTTAGAATATTACAAATCAAATTTCAGATCGATAGGTCAAGGTTTAGTTGTGTTAGGTTGTGTACAAGCTATATATAACGTCAGATTAACTACTTTTGAATCTGATCAAGGAGTGAGTGAGATAGTGACAGCTCTCAGAGCTATACATGAGAACCAGTTATACAGTTATAGAGTAGCTGTGTCTTTTGGTCGAATTTTGACTTGCACTGAAGACGCTGAGCAAAGAGTCATGTATTTTCATGCTTCAGCTAACAACTCTTCAGTTTTTTATGACAGTGAAGACCATCAAGACCCTTACTTCTTAGTTAAGAACTCTGAGAGCTTTGAAAGTTGCATAGATCTATTGAAAAGTAAAGTGAAAGTTGACACAAGTAGACCTGACACAAAGTGGACAGTAGTAGGTAATGTGAATGTGAATCTGACTTATATTAGACCTACAAATGTGTTCTTAGGTAAGTTAGAGAGTGTCCCTCCTAGTTTCAGGAAAAGAGGTATGTTACACTTCCACCGAGACTCTTACAGTAAGAGAGTGTACAGAGACAACTTGTGTTTCTTTAGATGCTTGTCACACCACTTGTATAAAACATTAGATAGAACTGTAGAGCTTTTCAAAGAAGCTTATCCAGACACTTGTCAGAAAAAGTTCAAAGGTATTCTCTTAAGTGATTTAGATAGATTAGAGAAAGTATTCAAAATAGACATACGAGTGTTCAAGCTGTCTAGTACTAATAAAGTGACTGTAGTGCGTAGCAAGCTTTGTAGTAGCAAGAAAGTCTTGAATCTCAACATGTACCGCAACCACTTGAGTCTGATAGTAGACATGTGTAAATATGGGCGCGTGTACAGTTGTGAAAAATGTTACAAAGCATTCTCTTCTAATTACAACTTGAAGAGACACACTGCTGTAACAAAAGACTGTACTAAAGTACGATTTATATACAAAGGGGGTGTGTACAAACCTAGTAGAACTATATTTCAGAAGTTGAGTGAGCTAAGTGTACATACACCTGCTCACTTAAAGATATACCCATATAAGATTGCTTTCGACTTTGAAAGTTATTTTGTAAAGAACGGTGAGAAAAGTTGTAACACAACTTTTGAGTTAGATCATGTACCACTGTCTGCTAGTGTAGCTAGTGACTTTCCAGGGTATACAGAACCAGTGTGTTTTGTCAGAGAGAGTAACAGGGAAAATGATGACTTAGTCAGTCGTGTATTAGGGTACATAGATATGTTAGCTTGTGAAATAGGTGAATGTGTCAGAGAGCGTTTTAAAGTAGTGACAGATCAGCTAGATGCTCTGCAAGCTGAAGAGGAAAGGTTAGAGAGTGCAGCTTTGAAAGCTGCTAAGTTAGAGAAAAGTAAGTATAATTTATCACCTGTCGTCAGAGCTAAACAAGCTCTGACAGCTTATATGAACAGAGTACCTGTAGTAGGTTTTAACTCAGGTCGATATGACTTAAATCTAATAAAGAGAAGCTTCCACACTTTCTTCTCAGAAAGAGAAAAGAAACCTATGACGACTATAAAAAGGTGCAACCAGTACATTGCTGTATACACTGAGCACTTAGTCTTCTTAGACATGGTGAACTATCTAGCTCCAGGTTATAATTACGCTAGTTATTTGAAAGCTTTTTTGAAAGACACAGAGAAAGGTTTTTTTCCTTATGAGTGGATGGACAATGTCCGAAAATTAGATAACACAACTCTCCCACCTAGGAGAAGTTTCTATAGCTCTCTGACTGGGAAAGGTATAACTCAAGCTGAGTATAGAAGCTGTAAAGAAGTGTGGGTGAAAGAAAAAATGAAAACAATGAAAGACTACTTAGTGTACTATAACAATTTAGATGTAGCTCCATTTGTCAGAGCTATAAATGAACATAGCAAGTTCTTCATAGAAAGGAGTGTCGACATGTTCAAAGATGGTTTGACACTTCCAGGTTTGACTTTGAAGTTCCTCTTCCAGAACACTGAGTTGAATGCGACACCTTATGTTCTCTTTTCACATCATGAAAAAGAAGTCCACAACTTACTGAGAAAGAATTTAGTTGGTGGACCTGCTATAATATTCCACAGACACCATCGTAGTGGTATAACTAGAATAAGAGAGCGTAAGTATGGAGTTGAGAGTAAAAAGTGTGATCACATTTTAGGAGTAGATGCAAATAGTTTGTACTTGAAATGTATGGGTGAAGCTCATTGTACAGGTTTCTATGTAGTGAGACGTCACGAAGATGATTTCAAGCCTGTTCTCAGTCAGCAAATCAGTTACTCAGCTGTAGAATGGCTCCGTTACAGAGCTATAGTAGACAAAGTACCTATTTTACATCAATACAACTATGGTGAAGTCAGTGTAGGTAGTCAGCGTATAAGAGTAGATGGGATAGTCCCTGATCGTAAATTGATATATCAGTTCCACGGTTGCTATTGGCATGGTCATACATGTCAGATCAACAAGACATTGATGACTAGTACGAAGGGTCGGGAATGGATAGAAGAGCGTTCTACTAAAACAGCTGCTGTAACTCTGTATCTGAAAAGTTTAGGTTACACAGTAGTAGAACAATATGAATGTCAGTGGATCAAATTACGAAAAAACACTCAGTGTTTGAAACTGAAACCTGAATGGAGTGTTAATAGACCGTCTTCAGCTGGTAAGATGAGTCAAGCTGAGATAATAGAAGGTGTGAAAAGTGGTTCAGTGTTTGGGTTGATTCAAGTAGATATTCACACACCTGAACATCTCAAACCATATTTTGCTGAAATGACACCCGTTTTCAAGAACATTCTTGTCAGCAAAGAAGATGTAGGTGACCATATGAAAAGTTATCTAGAAAGTGTAGGGAAACTGCGCCAACCTCAGAGACAGTTGATAGGTAGTTTCCATGGATCAGGTCTTCTACTAGGTACTCCGTTACTTAAGTGGTATCTAGAGAAAGGTTTAGTAGTTAGCAAAGTGCACTTGTTAGTTCAATACACACCTGAAGAAACTTTCAGACCTTTTGTGCAAGAAGTGACAGCAGCTAGACGGAAAGGAGATGAGAATGTTGACTGCAAGATCTTGTCTGACTTGTATAAACTGTTAGGTAACAGTTCATATGGTAAGACTATATGTAACAAGCAGAATTTCTTGAATACTAAATATGTAAGTCCAGATTTTGCTAGTCGACATTGTCTGCACTGGTCAGTACAACAAGTGCATGACATCAGTGAGAACACTGTAGAAATGTCATCTCTCCCGACTAGTATCACATACGACTTACCTGTTCAGATTGGGTTCATGGTATACCAGTATGCTAAACTGAAAATGTTAGCGTTCTACTACGACTTCTTGTTGAAGTTCATTGACTCAAAAGACTTTGAAATGTGTGAAATGGACACTGACAGTTTTTATTTTGCATTGTCTAAAAAGAATTTAGACGAAGCTGTCAAACCTGATATGCGTGAGCAATACTTCAGAGAGCGCCACAAGTGGTTACCTTCTGAATCTTGTGATAATCCCGAACATAGAGAGACGTACATTCAATGCAGAACACACAACTACCCATGGGTACAACCACCGTGTTGCTATCGCCGCCTGGTGTTTGACAAGCGAACTCCAGGTCTGTTCAAGATAGAGTGGGAAGGAGACGCTATGACATCTTTGAACCCTAAATGTTACATGTGTGTCAGTGAGACAGGGAATAAGACTAGTTGCAAAGGAGTTATCCAAAGGCAGAATAATCTTACTGAGACAAATTATCAGAACGTTTTGAAAACAGAAAAGACTCATGTAGTGACAAACAGAGGTTTCAGAGTTATAGACCATCACGTCACTACATACTCTCAGAACAAGCAAGGTCTAAATTACCAGTACATTAAGAGAATAGTATGTGAAGATGGTGTCAGCACTGAACCTTTAGATATATGACTCTCTCTTTCTGTGTGTGTTTGTGTGTGTGTGTGTGTGTGTGTGTGTGTGTTTGTGTTTGTGTGTGATAAAGACAAGTGAGTTGTATCACTCAAAAAAAGTAAAAAAACTAACAGTATTTTCCTACAGTAAAAAAGAAAAGAGAAAATAGTTAAAGAGAAAAAGGAAAATTTTCTGTGAAGAAAAGAAAATTTCCACAAATGGAAATTAAGTAGTACTAACTATATAGTAAAAAAAAGAAGGAGTAAAGGAAAATTTTCTGTGAAGAAAAAGAAAAAATTTCCATAATTGGAAATTAAGTAGTACTAACTATATAGTAAAAAAAAAAGAAGAAAAGAGAAAAATTTTCATGAAAAATTTTCATAAAAATGTAAATAATACAGCTTCTATAAAGAGAAAGAGAGAGAAATTATAGTTGAACATTCGAGGATATTATCCAATTTCTCTCCGAATGTTTCACCTCAATTTCTCTCCTAGTGAACTATATCGCTAAAAAAAAGCTCGTAAAATAACAAAAAAAAAGTGAACTGTATCACACCAAAAAATAAAAAGCAGGCGTGAAAAGAGAGTTGTTACAAAGACGCCACTGACTGATTTCAGACTACTTTACTAAACTCTCTTTGTCCGTCAAATTCATCAGAGAAAATTATTTTTTTCTGATTAGTGTCAAGAAATATATACAATGGCTGACAGCAAGTTGACGTCAAAAATAGACGATATCCTTGACTCTGTCAGTATGTACAGTTCTATATATGGTAGTTGTAGTTCTAGACTTGATGCTTCAGCACCAACTCTCTCACCACGTGAAAGTGAGAAAAATGTTCATACACCCCCACGCATTACAACTCATGTAAAACCAGTGTCACCTCGTAACTTCGACACAGCTTTGACTTGTGGTTGTAGAGGTCATTTCTTCTGGGAGTTCATACCTGTAAATAATATTAGCTATTTTAGAGGAACCTTACCTGATGTTGTTGAGCGCTGTTTTTCCAGTATACATGTGTACAGAGATTTCCATGAAGCTTTCTGGGATGCATACACTCAGTGTATAGAGCAATCCACATTGAATCTGCCTATATTCGTTGCAGATTTCACCATTGCTGTGTATCAAATGCATAACTCTCTGACTTGCCCCAGACACTATGCTAGATACACTCTAGGGAGTTTCAAGAGCTTCATGGAGTTCAACGAAGTGTTACGTGAATCACCTATTATAGGCGCATTCTGTAGGTGTAATGTTCCGATGAACCCTTCAGATATCGCTTACAATGTGTGTTTCACGTGTCTGCAAGCTACTCTAGAGTTGAAAGCTTTGTCTCTCACAGCCGTGTTACAGCATTTCTCGTATGAAGTCAGTTTCAAAACTGATTACTTGAATGCCTTGACTCCAGGTGTGAGAAACAATCGCGAATACTTTCTAGCTCAGTCATTGTTTGATGTGAAACTATCTAAAATTGTGAAGATGGGGACTGGTTGGGTGAGTACTTGGAATACTCGAGGTGTTTCTTGGAAAGGCCAGAAAGGTTTCACAACCAATCATTCTTTCTGCATCATGTGTAACATTGCAGGGAATGGTCATGACTTGTTTGTGTGCAAGAACTGTACAAAGTATAAAATGTGAATAAAGTAACCAAAATAATATTTCTTGCCTTGTGTTTGTCTTTAGCATGTGACGGCATTACTCAATGTCATTGTTGACATTTATTTCAACCACGTGGTCTTAAACACGTGTCATTGTTGACATTTATTATAAGCACGTGGTCTTCAACACGTGTACAAGTGAAGTAGGTCATGTTGACATTGTACTAGCCAATCAGAAGCTTGTAAAGTATGTCATGACCTCTGATGACGTCACTTCCTGTCATTTAGAAGCTTCTGATTGGTTGACAGAGGTCACTTCCGTTCTGCAAGTGTCAACTGACCTAGATGCACCCGTTTACTACGCGCTGAATATGCTCCTATATACTACTGGGGTTGTTATCTTGTCATCGACAACAACCCCTGTTAGTTTTCCGTCGGTGGTGGGCTTTGGTCAGAAGAGGGTCCGTCTTTTTGTTTCTCGACCCATGATACATTCCTGGTATCCTTGGACCAACATGTCCTTGCAAAGTGACCCTTCTTCCCACAATTGTAGCATTTCGTGTCTTTGTTGGGTTTCCCCTTACCGTGACCACGAGTTGCGACCTTCTCAGCCTTCTCAGCTTTACTACGCTCCTCCATGACTTTCCCAATCATGGTCTTCAATGCACCCTCCTCTGGCGCTTGAGCGTCTGATCCTGGAGCCTTTCGTCTTACATAAAAAGAACGACGTCCCTTCCATTTAGGATCTATAGCTGCCACCTCTTGCACACCCTCTGTAGCCAGTTCAACCTCCTCTACGGGCATCTCTATTACTGCTACAGGGGCTGCCTCTACAGTTTTCAACAGCTTCCTCTTTCTCAGAGCATCTTCTGTAAGCTCGAAGATATCTGCTAGTGACATAGTGGTCTTCCACTGTGAAGCAATCTCGCTTGACAATCTCTCGTCCTTAAGTCCATCTATATACAGGCTGGACAACTTCCTTACCAGCCATGGATCACTTGGACTCATAGATGCAAATGCTTCTGCTGCTAGCACTCTGAGAGCCATTCCAAACTGTCTGTGCCCCTCACCGGGCTTCTGAACTCTTGCCTCTAGCTCAGATGCGGGATCCGCACCGGATGTGGAACCCAAAGCCCAAGAAGCTGTTTCCACCAATCCCTTGTACGTTCTTCCCCCGCTTAATTCAAAGCTTGTTAGGGCGGGATCACCAGGACCATCCCGCAGACACCATGACAAAGCTGCAAGGCACTCATCGCCTTCCCAACCATTATGTCTCATATCTGCTGAAAATCGTGTGAACCATTTCCTCCATGGAACCGAGCCATCATACTGCTTCATCTTGATAGCCTGCTTCTTCACAGGTGTCATTCCCGTTCTCAACGGTATATCAGCCTGACTCAAAGCATAGTCCACTGCCTTAAAGTTCCCCACGTCATTCGGTACCGCATCAATCCCCAATCTTCTAATTGCTGGATTGTTCTGGAACACTGCCTCATCTGACATATTTCCCCTATGTTGATAGGGTGTCCCACTCTGATTAGTACCTCCGGTCCTTGGTGTATACATGCTTCCTGGAGTTACATGACTGCCAGGTAATGGGGGAGGTGGTATATTGAACATAGGCCTCGCGTTCCCATAACAGTTATCCGGTCCCACATTGCTCCATCCCCCATAGGAGGTGTTAGGCCCTGCCAGATTCCCTTGACCTGGCGGCCGAGCATTCATGTTTGCTCCCCTGGGCAAACCTGGTCTACCTACCGTAGACACATTTACCGGAACTGTAGGAACTTGCCTTGTCCCTGGAGCTGGAGTAGAATGAGCACCTGGAGCTGGAGCAGTGTTAACTGGTCCCACAGGAGGCTTATTCCCTGTAGCCTGTGCTACCGGAACGTCTCCCTTTTCTCTCTTAGTGTCATTCTCCACACTCACTGACTCTGTTTCTTCAAGAAAGCAATCTAACTTCTCCTGAAACAGCTTTTCAACTCTACCACACAGTTCTAACATGAACTCCTCATTCTTATCAAACTTACTGCCATGCATAGATGAATGTCCACTCACACTGGATAACATGTCAGCTGTATGTATCACCATGGAACTATCTAGATCCTCAGTGGCAGGTGGTTTCACTACCTCCTCCGCTGTATTGACTATAAATACTGAGGGCTCGTTGGCAGTCACAAAGGTCTCATCTCTAGACACCTCTTGTGCTTTTCCCACCGAGTCCCTATTTACCTTAGTCTCTTCTGGTTCTAGCTTGTTCACCATGTGATTCTCAGCTTGCTGAGCTAGTGCTTCTAACTCCCCTAACTTACTATCCTGTTTCTTCAACAACTCATCATACTCTGCTACTTGTAACTGTCTTGCCAGAATCTCGGAACTAATTTCTTTATTCCGCACCACTAGCTTCTCTGTCTCAGACTTCAGTCTGACTTCAGTACCTTCAAGTAGACCCACATTGACAGAAATTTGTTCCAGATGTTTTATCTGAGCTGCATGTTCCCCAATGTTTCCCGACCTTTTTGCCAAAAAACTCTTTTCGAAAGCTTCCCTTTCCTCCTTCAACTTTCTGAGGGATTCTTCCTCTAGCCTTATCCCTTCCTTCATATGCTCATGATCATTTCTCAATCTGAGCGTCCTTATGTCATCCAGGCTCAACCTCTCCCTGGGTTCATAAGGTGGAACCTCTAGACCGGGTATTGTCAACCTAAAAGGATCTGGGAACAGCTTATCTCCTCTGGAGATCACATCTCCCCTGGAGATTACCTCAGCTGTCTCTTCCCCTTCCTCAGGAGTTTCCACTAGGTCGTCTCTTTTGACAACCTCAACTCCTTCCTGACTAACTGGGACTAACACTCTAGTCCCTTCCACTGCTTCTACAGTGGGTACTGGTCTACGTTCCCATCTCACTGGTATATCTACTGTACCCTCCAGACTAGGTATACTAGAGTCACTATCTTCTCCAATATCTTCCATGGTAACCGGTCCAAGCATCACATCCTCTCGTGATGTATTTCTCACCTGGACCTGTCCTCCCATTTCCCTATCTGGTTCCAGAGCTGGACGTTTCGCCGGAGGGTCCCCTTGTGAATCCTCAGATCTCACCTCGTGGGCTTCATCTTCCCCTCCATGTCCAATTTCCCTACTCTGATTGAACGTATGCACCTTCTGCCTAGCATTAAACCTCACCCTAGATCGTAATCTAGGACGCATACCCTCCCCTTAGTTAGTAACCGACGGGGGAGGTACCTCTGCATCTGACATATCTTCACCACACAAAAGCAACCTGTAATAACTATCCTTGAAACCTACCAATTCTGGTTCAAACATATAAGAGCTTACCTCTCAATTTCAGAAAGAAAAAATGAAAAAAATAAACGTAAATCAATACTTACCCAAAGTGGTCACGGCACCAGTGTAGCTGTTGGCTATTCTAAGATAGGCATCGGCTATGAAAAACTCCAGATTCGAAAATAGGTTGTTCAGAAATTACACTTTATTCATTCTGACATACGGCTCGTAATCATACAGACGGATAGCAATAATCAAATAGGCTTCTGAACACCAGTGGTCATATGAACATACAGGAGGTATACGCTCACGGTCTAGTACATAATTCCCGAGTTCCAAGGCTCTCTTCCATCTTGGTTAACTCCACTTGGATCAGACTCCACAGAGGGAGTTCTGTACCCGGAGTTGTACACCAATGGGTCTATCTCCTCTAGTTCCCCCAGAGGGTGGAACAGAGAAAGACGCAGGGTGACCAAGGTGGAAGCAGCGACAGGACTAGGCCTAAAAGGTACAACAGAGTTCGGGGAAGCTCTGTTGTGGAGCAGTCGAGCTGGCCGAAGTGCGCAGCAAGACTGGGTCCTCGATTAGCAGAACCCCAGGTCTTATGTACTGGTCGTTATGTAATTCTCTTCATTACTCGTAAACACTTGAGTTCCCGAGGAACTCCGCGTAACCACGCGCCGGTGCATCCGAGCCGACACTGTACCCGAGATATGTCGGGTGACACGTGGCGGTCACGGCTCAATGCACATAACCAGGCCGCGCTCCACCAATCCTCAGGTGTGGGCTTATATAACCTTATACTCGGCAGTAGACAGGAGTGCGGCCTGGATACACGACAACACATATACCAAATATAACTCAAACTGGTTCCATAGAAATAGTACAGCGGCGACCCACTACACTAGTCTTTCTATTACACTGTCATATCAATTACAAATAACTTAACAAAGAATAACAGCTAAAGACAAGAAATGGGAACTGTTCTGATTGGCCATTTATTTATTTATTTATTTATTTATTTATTTTAGCCATATCATTCTACCAACTTAATACACAGCAAGTGTTATAGACAGGCTATATACTCTACAATCATGAATGCTTATTAAATTACTCATATTATATGTGATCTATAATAGTGTTTATATATTAGAACTAGATGTTAGAGAATAGAAGAGGAGAATTGGAGACATACATATGACATTGTCTCATATATGTCTGTACTGGGGAAGTACCATTTTGTAACAAAGAGCACTGTAATCAGACAGCCCCTTCAGACACTACACACTAAAGGGAACCAGGCACACACACAATGAAACCAATCATGTCTACACAACCACAATGGGACCACTGAGACTGGACCCTGACATGTGCCTACCTAGAGGCAGGCCTATGGACAAAGTAATCATATATGGCTAGTGAAGGAACTGGATTGAGTTAGTCATTTCTTATCAAATACAATGTTCCCTCGGCTATCATTGTATTTTCTGTCCAATAAAATCCGACCATATTACTGTAATAGGAGTATATAGTTAGATTAACAGTGAAGTGGACCTTTTTTTTAAATGTTAGAGTCATATATTCACACTCCTCACCCGGCCCTGTATTACACATATATAGTTACCATATACTCTCACATATTCTAATTCCTCCTTTGCCCTAACACTCTCCGGGCAATTCTTGAAGCGTCCATCATAAGAACTCTGACAAATATCACAGAGCTTTGGCATTTTCAAAATCATAAGCTTGCATGTCAACGGCAATACACAATCTGACCCGATTGGTCAGGCTACCCCTGACCCCACCTGACATCCAGGTGGTGGGTACAGGAACTAACACTTAGTTTGGTATTTGTATTATATACGCCAATAAGGAGGATTCTATAAGCTGCACTGGGGTTCAGACTTTCATACAAGCTGCGACTTCTACGTGAGAATTTAAGGTAGGCATCAGAGGCGTTGACTCTCGTTTTCAAATGATATGACAACCAACCAAAATACAAGGCAAAGTAAATCATCTGCTATCTTCAGAGTCCTGACATACTAGGTGATTTTATCAGATGAGATTCCCTCCCAAAGACAAAATATCTGATAATCAGATTGAGAACATTGTCATGTATAAAAACAGGTGGCGCTGCAGTGTAGACAACACTCGTATACACTCCACCTTATTTTTAAGAAAATGATTACCATAGTCCATCATGGGTCGCCACAACTTAACAGGACATAATTAAAGCTATCCTGCTTCAACTGATCCAAGATTCAAACTAACTAAGTGAGTACACACTGAGAAACAACTTCAGAAAGTTTCACAGCATTCAAAATCCGCGCCGAAACTCGATTTCCGCCATTTTTAATAGTTTTACGATTGTGTTTACTTTACTAGAATCGTCATTTCTCGGCACTTACACATGCTGTCATCACATATTAAACACTCGGAGATAGAGGAGATTGGTAGCTACAATTTGGATGGTTGTTTGACCTTGTAGACCCATTTTAAGCGACGCTACACGCCAGAGCACATGGGCGATAATATAATTTCAGTGTCACAGTGAGATTGTAAACAAGTCAGGGAAGTTCGGGCCTCGACCCATTTTGGACATAACTGGCCCACAAAACAGCAAACTCAGTGCCATAGTAAAGTTAACATATCCAGAAACTCTCATACTGCCATTAACCTAGTAAGTCTATACATTGCCGGATTCGTCTCGGCGAGAGGAATCCAACGGTGTGCGCCATTAGTACGAGTAGTGCGCTACGCATTGGGGAAGTTCTAAAGCTGACCCATTTTTGACCAGATGAACTCATCCATAATCAAAACTGTCAGCTAGGCCTACTGGGTGGCTAAAATTACCTAATTGGGTACAATCACTCCAACCAGTATGGCGACTGCAGTCTCCCCCTCACTCCTGTCACAGGAATCAATACATAATACAAGGAAATCTCAGAGGCCCCCAAAACCGAAAATATTTCCAGGTTTTGTAACAGGTAAAAGACTGTCTAATATATTCATCAAAGCAGTGACCCCAATCAAGGTGGCACTTGGGAAACTCAGTCCTAAAGCTAGTAGGCCTAGTGATACAACAGACTATTCCATTGATAACACGTCCGAGATCTCAAATGATAGTGCTGCAGCGGCACAAGAGTTGGACCCTCATAGAAACAGCCAAACCACACCCTCTGAGGAAGACAAATCAAACACATCAGAACTAATTGATGCAAGCTCAATACTCATTGAGCAGTCAGATCCCATAAATCAAGAAACACAGACCGAAGGGATAAATCAAGCAACTTCACCGCAAAGCTTCGAATCCACTAGTACTGCACCACAACACGCCTCAACGCCGTCATGCAGTGCAGACAGTATGTCAGCGCTGTTCTCCACCATGGAGTCAGATATGACATTTACTCAGGAAACCACAGATACATCTGGGGGGAGCATGTCCGAACTCTTCACCACTCTAACAAGTCTGCCTGAAGCGTCTGTGAACATACCTGGTTAAGACGAACAAGATGGCGCTAGTCAAAAAACTCAAGCACACAACATCTCAGTTCTTCTGGCAACAGTTAAAAATCCCAAGGCGACAAAACCCAAGACAACAATACCCAAACCTAAATCACCGAAGGTAAAAACGACAGAGGAGAAGGGTGAGTGGGATACAACCATACTGGGATATGACAGGGATATTACCCTACTAAAGGACAAAGTGTCAGCCCTTTCTCTACAACTAGGCCTGACAAAAGAAGCATTACAGAAGTCTGAACATGAAAACGCTGAACTTAGGGAGGTAATCAAGAAAGCTAAGCAGCTCAAATGTCAGTTTCCTCTTACTGTAGGGAACAGAGGCGAGACCCTTATCAACGTAGAAGAGGCCAAGGAGCAACGATTTGCTAAGCCAAATAAACGTAGTCCTGACTCAGTCCCCAAGGAAGATGACTTCAATAGCTGCTATTGTAAGCCAAAATCAAAGGTGAAGGACACCGGAAGCAGTGGTGTCTCTGACACTGTTCTGCAATCAGAAAGCGATAAGGACCAACTAGCACAAGCTAAAGTGGGCATAGGCATCAGCAGTCAAGACCAAAATGAGGACAGGCAGGCCTGGGAACAAATTAATAAAATTAATAACTGCAGATCTAAAGAAGAAACAACAGCCTCTATACCACACACTGTAAGCAGTCAAGTACAAAAGGAGGACAGTGAGGCCTGGGAACAAGTTAAAGAATCGAAGAAAGAGGTAACAAAATCAAATGAGAAAAAACAGAAGTCAACGAATATCGAAACAAAAGACAATACAAAAAGCACACGAAGAAACCAGTACTCTGTTTCAGAGGAGTTAAATCCCCCCTCTCAAACTTCTTCCCTGTACCAATAAGCTACAGAGGAGAGACATATACGTGTGTAGAACAGGCATACCAACACCTGAAAGCTGTTCATGGAAAAAAGGAGCGAACAGCAGTTCGTATCATGAACTCCACGAGCCCATACTGGATGAAGAGACACGGCGACACTATCCCATACAGTATGGACTGGGAACGTAAGAAAGTAGCCCTCATGATGGAACTCGTACAGCAAAAGGTAGGAAAATGTCCTGATGCACAGAAGATATTACTAGATCATGTAGACACGATGCTAGCCGAAGCAGTTGAAGATGACTTCTGGGGAACTGGGTATAATGAGGAGGACACCCTACGCATTCATTACAAAGACTGGCAGGGTGAAAACAAGATGGGAGAGATATGGATGACGATACAGAAGACAGAGGTCAAACGCAAGGAAGCAACTGCTCGGGCCATGGCTGCTGCTGCTGTGGCGGCCCCACCCGTGGCGCCCCCTGCTGCGGCTCCGCCCGTGGCGCCCCCTGCTGCGGCGCCCCCTGCTGCGGCTCCGCCCATGGCGCACCTTGCTGCGGCACCCCTTGCTGCGGCTCCGCCCATGGCGCCCCCTGCTGCGGCACCCCTTGCTGCGGCTCCGCCCATGGCGCCCCCTGCGGCCCTGCCCGCGCCGCCAACTACTGGTCCCAAGGCCAACACGACAGCAACGTCCCGCCCATCCTACCTGATCATCGGGAACAGTAACTCACGAGATATGGCCCGCATTCTGCGTTGGAAAAATATTAATGCCACTAGCATTGTGATGCCAGGGGCATCCATGGGTGTAATTGCCGAGGCTGTCACAAAAATGAAGTATAAACCTGACTACATAGTGGTACAAGCTATGGATATTGATGTTCACATAAACACCCCCATCTCGAAGCTATACCTAAGCGCTGACAATCTGGTAGAGTGCCTGGAGAAAGCATTTCCAAATTCTCACATAATACTCTCCGGTCTACCAACATATAGCAACAACGGCAAGAATACCTTAAAGCAAAACCTTGAAGCCTATCTAAAACACAAACTGGCCAACAACTTCAAGATGTGCCTCATGGACAACAGCGGGTTCAACTTAAGGGACCCACTTCACCTGAGTTTGCGCATAAAAGAAGGTATCTGCACCAGGCTGGCTAAGCTGGCTTACCCTAATCAACGATAGGGGGATGGGCATACATACTCCGTTGAACAACAAATCAACAGGAAAACAACAAAAACTATAAAATTCTGTTATTGGAATATTCATGGACTCGGTGACAAGCTATCACTACCTCACATACAAAAACTGATCTCTAGTCCGGATATAGTAATTCTTAGTGAGATCTGGAAAAGTCCTGACTATAACCCAAATACCTCGAATTATAAATACACTCAGGTTACACGCTCACAGAAACACCCAAATGCTAAAAGGCACTCTGGAGGTATTGGAATTCTTATATCAAAATACATAGAAAAGGGTGTTAAGATTGATAATAAATGTGATTTCCTTGTTTGGATCCGACTGGACTCTAAATTTTTCGGACTAGAGAAGGACGTGGTGGTAGGTGCTATCTATATCCCACCGGAAGGTTCGTCCTACCTAGCTGAAAATGACAATTATTTTGATATTATATCAGAACAACTTGGTGCTCCTGAACTGCAAAATGTTGATCTAGTCTTATGTGGTGATCTCAATGCCAGAACTGCGTCCATTCATGAACTAAGTGATGAAACATATGACTCATGCAATAATGTATTACCTGAGCATAGAATATCAAATGACTGTGTCCTTAATAATAATGGAAAAGAACTGATTCAGTTATGTAAAGATACAGAAATGTTAATACTAAATGGTAGGTTTGGTGATACTACAAATACTAGTGCCTTTACATGTCATACCGCAAATGGTCATAGTGTAGTGGATTATGTTTTATGTAAGGTTAACTCTGTTATGATTATGGAAAGGATGGAAATTCTTAACCTTCTCCCAGATTCAGATCATTCTCCTGTGACTTTCTGTGTAAAAGGAGTTGCTCAAAGAATTGGTGCTAATAGAACTAAAGATGATAAACATATGACTTATAAGTGGGACTCAACAAAGAAAGAAATATATAGAGATGGTATAAGTAGTAATGAATGCATAAATCTAAAGAATTCTATTGTCGGTCTTGCGGCAAATGACAATGTTGATATAGAAAAAATAGCCATGGTATATTATAAGTTGCTTGATGTTGCTATTCCTGTTGAAAAACGCTCACCCAGAAAAGCCACATCTGAATTCCCATGTAATAACTGGTATAATGATGAATGCCGTACAGCAAAGAAAATTGCAAACGAGTTCAGTAAGTCAAATGAAATACATTCTGAAGAAAATAAGGTAAGGTATAGGATACTTAAAAGCAACTACAAGAGAGTAATACAAAAGGTTAAGAGAAACGCAAAACAAAAAGACGGTCAAGAATTAGACAAAATGCTAGAAACCAATAACCATGCCAAGTTCTGGAAAACATGGGGAAAATATAAAAGGAAATCTAGCTCTAATGACATTCCCCTTGCTGTATTTGTCAATTGTTTCCAGAAACAGCAAACTCCTCCACATATTGACTACTTCGATTATGAAGGCATGGCACAGTTGGAACAAACAGTACAACAATTCAGTTTTGGTTACAATTCTGACATGATTGAAAATACTGTGCAATCTCTCTTAGACTCTCCCTTTACACAGGATGAGATTCAATATGCTCTTAAGTTAATGAAAACAAACAAGGCAACGGGAACAGATGGAGTTCCCTCTGAATTCCTGAAATATGGTGGGGAAGACCTGGTGGATGTTCTTCATGTGGTTTTTAATTGTATACTTATGTCTGGTAACTTTCCTGAACGTTGGGCCGAGGGTATAATAAGCCCATTACTGCTGTTTTATTGACTTTACAAAGGCCTTTGACTTTATCAACAGAAAGGCACTATTTTACAAGCTGATATGTAGTAAGGTAAAGGGGAAATCTCTCAAGGTTCTTATGGATTTGTTTGAAAAATCACAATCTCGAGTACGTGTAAATTCAATCTTAAGTGATGGTATTGACAGTTTATATGGTGTCTTACAAGGTGGAGTTCTTAGTCCTAAACTGTTTAATAGCTATCTGTCTGACATTAGTGAATACCTGGTCCCTGAGCTAGGGATTGATATAAATGGTACAAAGGTTGCATATCTGTTATATGCTGATGACCTTGTTTTATTCTCTACCACACCTGAGGGACTACAAACCCAAATCAATAATTTATTTCAATACTGTAGAAAGTGGCATTTAATTGTAAATATGTCTAAATCAAATATTATGGTGTTTCAAGAAAAGAAAAATTCAAAGTCTTGCCTATTTAATTATGGCAAGGAGCCCTTGGCTAAGGTCACAACATACAAGTATCTAGGCTTCACATTACAATCTGACCATAAAGATATTTTTCATAAGGTCTATCAAGAACTTGCCGATAAGGGGAGGAAAGCTGTGCATGAAGTATATTCCAACTGTTCTGAGCACATTGGTCGACCGAAGCCCCGAACTGCTCTAAAGCTATTTGATAGTCAAGTGAGGCCATGCATCGATCATGGTTGTGAAATTTGGGGTCTAAACAGAGGGAGAGAAGTTGATAAACTTGAAATAAGACAGCTGAGATATTTAAAATCTATGCTTGGGGTACGAAAACAAACAACCTCTGCAGCAGTTTATGCAGATACAGGTAGAGTTCCCCTAAGTACAAACTATAAAATACTGGAAAAGAATCTCAAATCTCCCAATCTCCAATGTTCTCAAGAAATGCTACTTAAGCTTGCACAAGTTAGATGAAGAGGACCAGATTAACTGGTGCAGTAATGTTAGACACCTTCTTGACAGGCTGGGTGATACATACAATAATCTATGGGATACTCAAAGAACTGGTGCTAGCCCAATTCCAATTGGGGCTCTGACTGAAGCTATCTATGGGAAATACAGGACTAGTATTATGGGTGAAATTAATGAAGCAGGTGAGGGTAAGAAACTCAGAACATATCGGACATTTAAAACGGAATTCAGATTAGAACACTATCTCTTTAATTTAAATAACTGTAAATACAGGTATGCCCTAGCACAATTTAGGTTAAGTTCGCACAATCTGGGAATAGAGACTGGTCGGCATTGCAGGCCACCTAAACCTGCTGGTGAGAGGATTTGTCTCTACTGCCAGAGTGGAGCTGTGGATGATGAGGTACATTTTATGACAAAGTGTACATTTCATAATGAATACAGAGAGGTATTCGAAAATGTTGTCAAAAGTATTATACCGAACTACGCTAACACATCTGACACTGATAAATTTGAGAAAGTTATGAAAACACCAGAGCATATTGTTATTAATGCACTGGGAAAATATGTATATATGGCCTTCAAACAACGACAACAAGTTTGAGTTTGGGGTTAATGTGTTTGTAGGTCAATAATGTTTGAAAGTTTAACCTGTAATGCAAAACTGTGACCCAACTGGGTATGTACGCCATGTATCCATGTCTCTGTACGTCTGTACATATGTGTTTTCTAGTCGAGTACATTTGTGTAGTATTGTGTAGTAGCCTAGTGTATTTTCATTTTGTCTCGTATTGTAGCATAGTTTGTAGATTTAGTTTATATAACCTTTATGTATGACACATAAGTCAGAAATGACTTCCATTTCAGTTGTCAATAAAAGATATTATTATTATATATGCTGGCTGTAACGTGACAAAGTGTCAGTTGTTTGTGTCATGTAAGTTGTGTGCAATGACTGTGGAGACGTGTTTTATCAGTGACTATCTATGCATATGTTAAATATGTAATCAGGAGTGATGTCTGTGAACATTGTGTGGGCTACCCTTCAGCAGAATAAACATGCTCCTCAGGGGGCTGTTACAGAAAACAATATATAAAAAAATCATAAATATATGGTATTTACGTTAATGCTTAACGTTATTTAATTACTAGCATTAATACTAACGTTTATTTAATAATCTATGTTAATGTCTTCAAATTTATGTTAATGTCTTCAAATTAACGCTGTTTAGGCTAACTATCTGCACCTGGAGGTGGTGCCAATTTTTACATGAACATTTACATTAATTAACATAAAGTCAACAGCGTGAATATTTTCTGTAACAGCTACAGTCAAGTCTCCATATCCCGGTCTCTGATAAGTCGGGTGACATACTTATCGGGCCCAGATTGGTTCAGGACGATTTTAACTGCTCTTTATCTGTATATGATAAGTCGGTTATTCATGCTTCTGGTATCGGTCAGTGCTTTTGGGAACAGAGTGTGTATTTAGTATTAAATAGCATCATGATAAGTCGGTCGCCTGGGCTGAGTCAGGGCCGAGAGTACTAGGAGTAGGCCGAAAGACTGCTATACACCCTTCCCTGAGTTTTGACAGCTTCTTCCAGCTCCACCCCCACAGAGCCGTACCCACCCCCAAGAGGATGTCCTAGTCCCATGGCTATGGGGTTTGGGTTAGAGTTAGCCAATCATCTTATGGTTTCTGTATTCAGTATTGAAAGGGTACCAAGATGCTACTTTTGACCGTTTAAGCTTATAATACCTACTGCTTTGATGTGCAATATCAATAACAAGTGTTTGGTCTGTATTAATGTATATACAATGGCACGTTTACTATTGTTAGTCTGTCATGCCAAACAGTTTACTAAAACTGCCCTGTGACGTCACCTATCTAAGGGCTCCAATTCACAATTATACAGGTCAACAATCACTTTTTAAAAACCATATTGATATAGGCAATAATCCCACGTCACACAAACTAATGAACCATCTCAAAAGGTCGCCAGGAAGACAACCCATGGCGCCAAAGAAAACTCTGTAGCCACACTAGTCTTACTGGACACCCCCCCTCCTGCGCTACCACCGGCAGTCATTTCACCCACCCGGTCGGTTCGGACATCGGGCGATTTTTAATACAAACAGGGCCGCCTGGGATATAGAGACATGACTGTATTTGGAAAAAGGAACTTACGTTGTTAAACTTACATAGTTTTTCTGTAACACTCCCCAGGAGTAATTTGATATGGAAGCCATAAATTCTCAGCATAACATTGTGTGTATATACCGTCCTGTTGTTCTCCCACTTAACTTCATCATCAGACAGATATCTAAAAGGTAAATAAGATAAATGAGCCTCAGCCCTGTATAATGTTGTTAGGAGGCCTGGTATATCACACACCTGTGTATATGTATGTGCTGTAGCATGATTCAGCTAACAGAGCTTGATGCCTCTGCACGCTATGCACACGCAAGAGACCATCATCTGGGGGATGTTACAAAACAAATTTTTACACTAATGGCAAATTTATGCTATGCTAAACGTTTTTTTAAATAATTTACGCTAATGTTAAAAAATGTACGTTAATACTAGTGAATATTTCAAATTTACACTGTAGTCTTCAGAAATATGCTAATTTACTCTATTTTGAAGAGAATTTTGAGAAAATGAGTAAAAATGAGCTTCAAAAATGTCCATAATGTAAAAATATCTGCAACAAAAAAACTTGTTCTGTAACACCCCCTGGAAAACCAAAATAAAAAAATTCTTTTGTAACACTATCACTATCTTTTGTAACAGCCCCCAGCTTATACTATACATCATGGCAGCTTCATGTCTCTCTGTGTGCACACCATATTTACCACCCGAAACCCTCTAAGGACAGATGTCGCTAAAAGATGACATTTGCCGTCATAATGCACCACTGCAGCCCCAGTGAGTTACTTGCCAGTGCTGCATTGGTGCATCATGACGACCCTTTGGGAGTGTGTAAACCCAGAGGGGTCGGCATGATGCTTGAGTGCAGCCCTGGTGAGTAACTCGCCAGGGCTGCAATCATGCATCATGATCACCAAGGCATGATGGATTACGGTCCTAGAGCATGAAAAAGCTGCTTTAGTTGAGAAACTCTTTTTTTTTCAATTATGAATTTTCATACGATTAAAGCTTCCTCAATAGTATGTGAATGTAAATCCATCACACTTAACTCTCTCTATGTTCTATATGGGTATGTTTTCTCTGCTGGGTCTTCATCTGTGTTATTCTCAGATTATGCAGACAGTGGCAGATGTAGAACAGGCTTACATTCCCTACAGCTGCATAAAAAGGCTATATTTGGGGGCTAGGCTACCTTCACATCAACCTAAGACTGATGGCTAAATTATAAGATGACTCTCTATTACAATATGCATAACTAATGAAGAAGTACATCTAGTGGGATTAGGGATATTTCAGGCAGGATAAAATATGATGTGGAACGATCATGTTCTGATATAACAGCCCAAAGTTAGGGAGGCTTTACTTACTGCAGAAGGACTTATAGAGGCTCAGTAGAAGATCATTTTGTGATATAGAATACTGCTTGGAGAATGAGTAGATATATAGGAGGAAAAGCTGTCTTGACTATTTAAAACAAGTAGAGTGCTTCAATCCTTATAAAATGTTATATTCATGATCAATACAGCCCTGTCATGTAATGCAGCATATTAGCATTAAACCTCATGTATGAGCCTAACTCGCGTATAAGCCACACCCGACTTTGGGCCAATCCTATAAGCCAAATCAGAGCTCTGATTATGGTGACTTTTAGTACTGTACTATAGTAGCAAAAACTCTTGTATAAGCCACTGGGGACATCCTATAAGCCGCACTGCCGCTCTGGTTCTTGTGATAACCGCAGCTTATACGCAAGGCTCTAGGGTAAATGTTGTCAACTCTGAAAAGCTTGCAGACAATTTGAATAAGTGGTGGATAAATATCATATAAAAGTGGAGAAACAGGTGTGTTGATCAGAATAAGTAATACCTTGTCTGTAACCTGGCCACGCTGCCATTCATCAAACACTGGAGAAACCCAATCTGAGATTGTAGATGTGACCTTGACCTTGACCTGGGATGTCATATGACAGTGGCGTCCTATGTTGACAGACAAAGACATGACCAATTGCACTCTGGGAGGTCATAGATTATCTGGTGCAGGTGCACAGGGCAGGGATGGGACACTGGTGGCTAAACTCACGCTTAATTACAATATTTTCAGAGAGTTATCCAGGCGTACTTTGTAGTTTACGGCTTCTTTGTTTTATTTTAATGAAGTGGAGTAATCTGGTAATGGACACTGCTGGAATCATGCAACTGTGGCTTAAACTCTGTTCCATGGCTGTCACTGATATACAATATATCCATAAATCATGTAAACCAACATCCTCCTCCATTCTTTGTATATTTATGCATAATTCCCCCTCCCCCCCATATCTACTCAAGTACCAGGTGAGAAATAATTCTATTATACGGAAGTTCTTTGTAAGGGAGTGGTCATTTTTTAACAACAGGGGGGGGGGGGGTTGGTGGATTTGGGGGGGACCAAAAAAATTGCACCCCTTTTTAGTGAAAAAGCCAGCGTGTTACTATAGCTCAAAGGGGTCGGCCGCGCTCAATTTCAACTTGCCTGATGGGGGGGACCAAAAATATTTCGACCCCTCCCGCGGGGGGGACTGAAAAAATTTAGACCTGCTCGCGCGAAAATCCACCAACCCCCCCCTGTTGTTAAAAAATGACCACTCCCTAATGTTTATGCATACTCCCGTCCTCCCATATCTGTCCTTAGCCACTATCTATATTTCAATATATTGTCCATGCAAACCTTCTCCTGAATTAGATGTCTTCCCTGACATGGCGCAGAGCCCCCTGGTGTCAGTATGATGCCTCATGACAACCCCCGTGTCTATACCATCCACTGTGGGTGAGGTTTTTATCTACTCAAATCATCACCCAGACCCAGACAGGGTCTAGTGACCTCATCATGACTGACCTCCTATAGTTGTACCAGCCCATGTTAAGGAGGTTTATATCTACCTCAATTATAGCCCAGACCCAGATGGCATCTACTGAGGGTATTTGATACAGACGTGACTGTAGTACATCACGGCCAGAGCACCAATGTGTCTAGATTGCTTGATAAATCACCACCATTTATGTCTCTTTGATTTGAAAAACTGTGTGCCCATTGATAACATTCAGATTTGTACCGGGGTCAAAAAATCTGATTTATATCAATGCTATTTCTACATTCATAATATAGTAAATATGTATGATAGAAATGTGCTTGTCTAGTTCCTAAGGACATTCAGAATCAAATGCCAAGGGTCTGTGTAGCTGTCTGTCTCTGTCTTTTCCTGTCCTTGTACCTGTCTGTGCACCTCTCTCTCTCTTTGTAACTCTATCTCCCTTCACATTACCATACTGTTATCAATGACATGAAAGACATTCGACCAGCTGATACTTTCCCTATCTTTAATATAAATTTCTCAGATTTATTATATTTCACTGAGACTAGAACATATGTGTGTACATGTACTACAACAGAACATGCACTGTCATCTTTCCTTCTCATTTGTTATCCTCACTGTTAAATCCTTGCTGGGTTGCATCCATATTTCCCCTTTGAAAGCAATGTTTTTAACAAGAATCATCTCACCTCTTCTTCTCTCTCCCACAGATCTGAAGATCTGACTTTGCCTCTGAAGTCTAGTCTAGACTAAACTTCAGACAGCCCTTTTAATGTTTAACAACAGGTCACAATAACATACTACAATGTCTATTGCAAATATGTATTGGCTTTAGATGGGAGTTGGCATGCTATCCATTCCCTTACCAGCAGCAGCTCACAATGTGGAGCGGTTTATGCTGTCACCATTCTATGTGACCCTTAGAGTTGCTGTCTGTCATGAAGCATTATTGTTTTATATAAAAGGTCTTCCTCAGCTAATAGGACCATAAAAAGAAACATAACAGAAAGGGATACCTCACTATTTACAAAAAGACCATACAAGGTTATTCTAGTATAGCCGGCAATACCCACGGACACTAGCATTGTGGGTATAGGATACAAGTGTCAAGAAAGCTTTGGAAATGTGGTACCATTTGCGAGGCTACTTTGGCTCGCATTCCCCTGGGTTTAATATAGAATATATTGACTCATAAATTAATGATTAAAATAGAAAACTGACCCTTTTGTCCATAACTCTCAGACAGCCCTTGCTCCATCTGAGAGTTACAGCCGCTACTAGGTTTTTCATGATTATAACAACAGTAAGGATCACTACTAGGTACTTTTAGAATCAGCATTTATCATACAATCTATTTATCTTTATCATGGCATCAGCTACTAAATTCTGTCACTGTGCAATGAAACTGACTGTGCCCCCAGTATCATTTGGTGGTAATACTTTTTGAAAAGTAAATGACTGGAGTAAATGTGTGAATTCTTGGAAGTGTCCCATGTAATAGGAGAGTTATGAGACATGTCAATTCAAGAGCACTGTCTGGTGTTATTCAACTGAATGTGTCAGCTGGGTTTATTTCAGGACCCTCTCACAACTTACAACAGGAGACTCCCAGCAAAATGAGAGATTGCTGCGACAAATCAACTCTTGGTAAAATCATCCTTATTCTAGACCTGGCTTTTTTAAGAGCCATATTGTAAGCTTTACAACTACCCCTATTGGAAATAATTTGTCCTGTGCTGTGAAAAAAGATGGGAAGCCTTGATTTATGAATTCAAATCGAACAAAGTCTTCGGAGTATGTGGGCAGTTGATTGCCCTGCACAGGTTTTAGTTGCGAAGAACACAGGTTGATTTCATCAGGAACATAGTTTCCTAACCATATCTATAAGCATAGAACACCAATACTGCACATCAAAATGTTTAACAAGCTTCAGACTTTAGGCTTAGTCTCAGTGTTGATTTACCTCTTAGGCATTTTCTGGCCAGGAAAGCTACTGCAGTATTTTATTGCAAATGTTTGCCCTTTGCATTTAGCAGTTCTACCAACTGACTCTTAATCCCAGTACATTAGCAGCATCATTAATGTTTTTCTCATTTGCCTGAAGAAGTGTTCTATAAGTTCACAAAACCTTGCATCAGCTACTCTTGGCCCCACATCTCATTGCTACATGTCAATGATACCCCAATAAACCAACATAAACCAATTCAACTTGTCTGGTTTTTTGTGGATAAGCAATTTGTATTGGACATAATAAGTGCCCCCATAGCTGTATTATACAGACGTATGGTCCACCTTAGTTTCTGTTATAAGTCTTCTACTAAACCATATGCCTCCATACTTTGCTTGGCCTTAAGCCCTGCACAGATATGAAATGCACGACAAGATGTAATTTTTTATTGGTCTCATATAAAATAAAATCCTCCGCTGCTAATTAGATTTATCTAAAAGGAGTGTTAGCAAAATACATTAATCAACACTGCATCCTGGCCCAGAACTGCAATTAATCATGACTTATTGCGGCACTAGGTCCTATCTCACAGCACTGTGTTATAACCTGTATAATCCAATATGATAGAGGAGCAGATTCATCAGGACAAGCCTGAACTGTAATATTCTGTCTTTAATGTCCGTCAGATTTAGCTCCCTTGTTGAGGTAAAAACTGCATTGTGCCTGCAGCAATGAATGTTTATGGAACCTTCCAGACCAGATGAGGGTTTATGTTTAAAAAGATCAAGTAAGATTGATAGTACTTATGATAGGCTGTACTAGATCCCAGAGGGGTTTACTGACTTAGTGGATATGATATTTTTGAAAGCTTATTTCCTTCGGGACCTTTTGAAATATTGGTGTCTGGTATCTAAAAACACAACTATTTTTTATTCCATAGATAGTTAGGCATTGCTATTTCACATGACAAAACTATTTACATGTTGCCATATTTACAAATAGATATACATTAAAGCCCCATTTTTTATGGTTCTTGTTATCTTTTTATGTAAGGCTGCAGAAGTGAACACATCATTGCCATTGTCATAGTTCTACCCCAACAAGCCATAGAAAAATAGCAGCAACGTGCCATAAGGCTATCACAAAGGGGCAGTGCCCAGATGGAAGCTGGCATTTAGTATTGTGGCTGTAAAGGCAGGGGGAAACAGAGGCAATGCCAACTACCTTCCTAACATGCGACACCCCTCTCAACCCAATACGGTTTAGGGCCTCATCACGTGATGTGAGTGTGGCCTGTGATTGGCTGAGCTCAGAGCAGCTCGCTGGTACTGAGCAGGTCATGAGCTGCTGCTGGTATCCAGGTTAATGAGTCAGCAGGAACCAGCAGAGGTCAGCAAGACATGCTTTTAAGGAAACTGGGCCTTTTAGTCTAATTAACTGAGATAAACCATCACAAGTCGACACAACAACTCTTCCAGAGATTGGGGGTTGGTCTAACTCTGTGTGAGATCATGTTATATCATAATATCTTTAATGGTTCAAAGATGATATATTGTAAATAAATAAGAAACAAAAACAAGATTATCATAATGCCAAACAATAGATGACTTTTGTTGACTATCAAGTGTGCCCAAAATTATTCTAGACCAACTTGATTTGACCATGACCCAGTAGTGTGGGTTGCTTCTAACCATGCCATGGTTTAAGCTACATTAACTGTCAATGTTCTAAACCTCAGCATTTGCATGGCTAACCTACAAAACAGTCATCACGCCACATTTAAGCTTCAATTGTCTCATAGTATATTAGCTACTGTAAATCCCTCAGCACCTAAAAAGGAAGTTGATGCAGAGTGTCTTCACAGAAACCTGCTCTGAATGCAGAACTAGAATGGCCATTACTTCAATTTCTTTTTTGTTTTATGCTTGGCTGCTAGCTCATTCTTATTTATTAAGGTTAAGTCTGAGGTATCCAAGATGAAGACAAAAAATAACCAGGGTCTGAGAGGTTCAACACTTTGAGGACTATACATGAACTACACACTAGGACACACAGACCTTAATACAATTCACGTAATGACACCCACAGCCTGCTTGGCAATTGACCCATCATGTCCCACAGCTAACCAGATCATGTGGTGTCCTTTACCCAATCAGAGCAGGCCGTGCCCTTCACTGCCTGCAGCAACCAGTCACACTCTCCAACCACGGTAACTGAGATTGGCACTGCTGTATAACTGAGTTAGGTAATGTTGGGCGGGCATCATAAGGACTGTTGAACTAAAGTCATTAATGCTTTTCCCCAGCTGAGTATTAGAGTGCTGTAGTTGTGATCTAAGTGGGATTTCAATAATCTAATTAAAATCCTTCATAACCCAGAGGAACGTTTGTTAGTCCTTCCATGATAAACTGTTTATTTTTATTTAGGTCCAGGGTTAGGGATGCCACAAGGGAGTAAGCTAAGTTAGCATGGAGTGACTTTGTACATTTCATCTTTGTGAAGTTCTATTCAACATCATCATGGTAAATAGGGGCTGCCAAAAAAGAAGGAACCTTCTCTTTACCACAATGATCTGTCCCAATCATCAGTATGTATTAATAATAATTATGACTGTCACACCTCCCATGAAGCTCATGGTATCCGAGTACAACTAACACTGGTGAATCTCGGAGAGATCTGGGTGGAATAGAGTGGCTGTGGGGAATCAGGATCAAATCTTTATATGAATAGCCTTGGTATGGATTCTGGGGTTATGGAGTGGAGGTATGGACACCAAAAAAAAAGGTTTGTTTCAGGTCACCCGACCGAGCCTATCAAAACAGGGCCAACCCTTTGTTTTTTATGCAATTCTGAAGAAATCTTTATACTTTTACGCTTTTTTGGTCAATTGTTTACAAATATTTTGAAAAAATCTTCCAATTTTTGCACTTTTTTTTTCCAGAGGGGGTGTAAAAAAGAGATATCTGACCTACCTACACCAACCTTTAAAAAAAATTTGGCCTAAGGGCAGAGTAAGTTCTCTCCTGAGAATATATCAGAGGACACATCATTACTGTTATCTGACTGATTTCCCTAAAGGTTGAGGTTGTGACTGAATAAGCTGTTTTCTTTTCTCTAAAGGATATTGAGACAACAGCAGGATTGAGTTTGTGCCGATGAATGTGACTTGGAATAGGGCAAAGGTCAACTATGATGGGAGGGCAATTGAATTTCCACACTAAGCACAGCAGAAGGATATATACTGCATTCAATATGACCACTTCTCTATCAATTAAGTCAATTCTTTTCATTCAAAGCTCATTTCCATTTGGTGAAATGTCTAGCATAATGGGGCACAACATAATAAGGGCTCAAAGCTTTGGTAGAATTAATTATTTAACCAAACAAATTTGTGCCATTGAACACAGAAATCCATATTGGCGACTCACTCTGGGGCTGGACCAAAAGGATAATACGAAGGAGGTAAATCTTTTGATCAGTGCATATTGAAACCCAATTAAGGAATGGTTGTGAAATAAAGGTTTATCATCGGTCAGGATTCACAATCCATCAGCATTTAAATCCAATGGGATTCGTGATAGAGCTAAACTTTCAAATCATTCTCACAGAGAACAGTTAATCAACCAACGGTGTGCAAAGATGCAAACACTGTTCATGACCAATGCGTCACACAGGACTGTGACTTCTAGTTGAACTGTATTCCAGCAATAGAAGTATTTCCTAGGAGCACTTTGACCGAGAGGGTAAACATGCAGACCAATTATTTGCAGCAGCCACTGAAAAGAAGAACACATAGCCCCTCTGACCCAGCGTTTTTACCTCCTTGTGGTATAGTGCATGTTAACAGGCCAACCAGGGCAAAAGCTTCATAAAATATGGGGAAAATACATCAACCTAATCACACAGGTATCAGCTGAGCCTCTGTTATGATCCCAAATACTTCCATTATGAATTTGGACTTGGTTCTGGCTTAAGCATGCATGAAATGACTGATGGAAGCCACAGAGTAAACAAGAAGCAGAGCACTCAGGCAGAACTTATGGAAAGACACAAGCTTGTTCCAATATCTGTCACAGACGGAGCAGACTAAGTATGTCATTCTGAGTATTATGGGTTGTAGAAATACTGCAAGCTACAGTGGCCCAGAAGGTTGGATACAAAATTGCAAAGTGCAAAGTGGAAATCGAAAAGTGCCAAATGAAAAGTGAAAAGGGCAAATCAAAAAGTGAAAAGGGTAAATCATAAGGTGAACACCAAAAAGTGAAAAGTGGTTTGAGGTTTGTCGACAGCTTGTGTCAGATATCTACGGTGGCCATCCAGGGTCACCAAAATCACTAAACTAAAAAAGTTTCCCCCCCAACTTCTCTGGGCCGTTTAAGCTATTTCTCAAAAAGGATTTTCACTTTTCACTTTTTGATTTAGATTTTTAACTTTTTGATTTTTACTTGTCATTTTTTTATTTTCACTTTTCACTTTTCAAGTGTCACTTTTCACTTTTCAATTTCCTTGGCCACTGTAGCAAGCCAGCTTTTACTTCTGTCATTGAGACTAACCAGCCAGAAATCCAAGACACAAAGCACCCAGCGTCCTACTGTAACACACAGCACCCAGCGTCCTACTGTAACACAAAGCACCCAGCGTCCTACTGTAACACAAAGCACCCAGCGTCCTACTGTGACACAAAGCACCCAGCCTCCTACTGTAATACAAAGTACCCAGCGTCCTACTGTAACATAAAGCACCCAGCGTCCTACTGTAACACAAAGCACCCAGCGTCCTACTGTAACACAAAGCACCCAGCGTCCTACTGTGACGAAAAGCACCCAGCATCCTACTGTAACACAAAGCACCCAGCGTCCTACTGTAACATAAAGCACCCAGCGTCCTACTGTAACACAAAGCACCCAGCGTCCTACTGTGACACAAAGCACCCAGCATCCTACTGTAACACAAAGTACCCAGCGTCCTACTGTAACACAAAGCACCCAGCGTCCTACTGTAACACAAAGTACCCAGCGTCCTACTGTAACACAAAGCACCCAGCGTCCTACTGTAACACAAAGCACCCAGCGTCCTACTGTAACACAAAGCACCCAGCGTCCTACTGTAACACAAAGCAGCCAGCGTCCTACTGTAACATAAAGCACCCAGCGTCCTACTGTAACATAAAGCACCCAGCGTCCTACTGTAACATAAAGCACCCAGCGTCCTACCATAACATAAAGCACCCAGCGTCCTACTGTGACATAAAGCACCCAGCGTCCTACTGTAACACAAAGCACCCAGCGTCCTACTGTAACATAAAGCACCCAGCGCCCTACTGTAACACCCAGCGTCCTACTGTAACACAAAGCACCCAGCGTCCTACTGTAACACAAAGCAGCCAGCGTCCTACTGTAACATAAAGCACCCAGCGTCCTACCATAACATAAAGCACCCAGCGTCCTACTGTAACACAAAGCACCCAGCGTCCTACTATAACACAAAGCACCCAGCGTCCTACTGTAACATAAAGCACCCAGCGTCCTACTGTAACATAAAGCACCCAGCGTCCTACTGTAACACCCAGCATCCTACTGTAACACAAAGCACCCAGCGTCCTACTGTAACATAAAGCACCCAGCGTCCTACTGTAACACCGAGCATCCTACTGTAACACAAAGCACCCAGCGTCCTACTGTAACACAAAGCACCCAGCGTCCTACTGTAACATGAAGCACCCAGCGTCCTACTGTAACACAAAGCACCCAGCGTCCTACTGTAACATAAAGCACCCAGCGTCCTACTGTAACACAAAGCACCCAGCGTCCTACTGTAACACAAAGCACCCAGCGTCCTACTGTAACACAAAGCACCCAGCGTCCTACTGTAACACAAAGCACCCAGCGTCCTACTGTAACATGAAGCACCCAGCGTCCTACTGTAACATAAAGCACCCAGCGTCCTACTGTAACACAAAGCACCCAGCGTCCTACTGTAACACAAAGCACCCAGCGTCCTACTGTAACATAAAGCACCCAGCGTCCTACTGTAACACAAAGCACCCAGCGTCCTACTGTAACATGAAGCACCCAGCGTCCTACTATAACATAAAGCACCCAGCGTCCTACTGTAACACAAAGCACCCAGCGTCCTACTGTAACACAAAGCAGCCAGCGTCCTACTGTAACACCCAGCGTCCTACTGTAACATAAGGCACCCAGCGTCCTACTGTAACACAAAGCACCCAGCGTCCTACTGTAACACCCAGCGTCCTACTGTAACATAAAGCACCCAGCGTCCTACTGTAACACAAAGCACCCAGCGTCCTACTGTAACACCCAGCGTCCTACTGTAACATAAAGCACCCAGCGTCCTACTGTAACACAAAGCACCCAGCGTCCTACTGTAACATGAAGCACCCAGCGTCCTACTATAACATAAAGCACCCAGCGTCCTACTGTAACATAAGGCACCCAGCGTCCTACTGTAACACAAAGCACCCAGCGTCCTACTGTAACACACAGGCACCCAGCGTCCTACTGTAACACAAAGCACCCAGCGTCCTACTGTAACACAAAGCACCCAGCGTCCTACTGTAACATAAAGTCACAGTTAGCTCTCAATCTGACATGACAAGCTGCACCCAGCGTCCTCTAGGTCCCCTCTGAAGGTCACTGAGACCCAATAGCCTGAGGGACTAACACGCAGGGAGAGATCAAGTATACATGTGTGGCTGGTGGACAGCGGGCAGACTGTGATACAGAACTACATTGATATTCCTTATGCTAGAAGCTTTAGTCAGTACTGACTAGGCTCCTAAGTCATTTTTCGGCCCCCTATACATCCAACCCAGGTCAGGCAGGTCAGTCAATACTGACCAACCCACCATTGACCAATAGCCTGAGGGTCTAACATGCTGGGACAGATCAAGCATGTGTGGATGGTGGACAGGGCATAGACTGTGATACAGAACTACAGCGGAAATGAAAATTTCAGATGATATATCAACGTACAGCTGTTACCAAGAATCTACCAGAGGGATGCTGATGTCTCTGTACTATGGCAGAGTTAGCACTATTAAGATGCTACAGCTGACCCATCAGACCTAAAGAAGGCTTGATGATATATATAACATGTGGACATAATCCCAACAACCCTCATTCATCAAAACACAAAAGGGACTTTCTGTATTTAGGATAGCTTTCTGTTAGGACTGGAACTGATTTCTTGCTCTAGCAAAGTCATCTCTGACTGGGCCCAATCACACCCATTGATGAGGCCTGCTCCTGTGGCAGAAGGATAAATAGATCCGGTCAGCAGCCGCTGCAGGCAAGGCTGCAGCCGACCAGTTGTTGCTGCTTGAGGGCATGGGCTGACAGTGACTAGGGTAAATGGACACCCACAGAAGTGACCTGGACAAGAAGCCTACAACCACTACCACTTATATCTAGTCCTTCACCTTGCCCGTCATAGGCAGTGTTCACATTGGTAGCTTCAAGGGCAGCTAAGTAGATTGAGAGACCTCAAGAACAAGGATTTCCAAAAATCATCATTTTGCCAAAAAAAATCACAAATATGAACTGTTGCTTACTTGATAATGTTTTCCACAAAAGCTAATTTGTCATTGAGGACATCCAGCAGTCTGAATGCAACACCAGTGCATGATGCATTACGGCATTAGGGAGTGGTCACAGGGGGGGATTTTCGTGCGAGCGGGTCAAAAGTTTTTTGGTCCCCCCTCAAGAGGAGTCCAAATCTTTTTGGGCCCCCCCCGATAATCCACCCCCCCCCCTGTTGTTAAAAAATGACCACTCCCTTATGCCTTTATTTCTTGAAGGGTTAACTGGTTATCTTGCAGTGCATTGTCCATCAGCTTCCCAGGACATCCAGTCCAAACATGGATGTGCTGTGTTACAGGCAATGTGTGGCCTTTAGTCTTTGCGAACTTTTCCAATCCCACAGGACCTGCAAGTTTTTGTTGCAGGACTGGCTACATTTTTTGAAGGACTGGAGAACAACATATTTAACAATTTATTCATTTTAAGCATGAAAATACATTTCATTTGTAATCTTTATTTCGAAAAGGGGATAGATATATAGTTTTACACAGTATATTGACAAACATATCTCAGTTTCAGAAGCCCAACTAAATTCTTCTAGTTCAGAAAATACCAACATGTGACTGGACATTCGGTCCTGCTACACTTGTGAATCTGTTGGACTGGTGGCATTTTAGGCGGACATTGCCACTGTCCTGCATGTTTTTGCAAAGACTGGGCCTTCTAGGTCTGACAGCTGACTGAGTAGGGTGTTGAGGTCAACATGATATCAGAGTGGACACTGCAGTAAGGTATTCATTGGGATACCAGATAGTGATATAGTGCTATATACCAAAGCAAGAGACACAAGGCAAGTAGTGTGCAAAAATGTGTTGTGCAAGTGGAGTGTTGTGCAAGTAGTGTCTTGTGCAAGTAGTGTGCTGTGCAAGTAGTGTGCTGTGCAAGTGGTGTATTGTACAAGTAGTGTGGTGGATCATGCATAATTTCAAACAAGATCATTTGACAGAGGTTTAATTCTTCCATTCCCTAATTTTGTCAACACAATTAAAGAAATCACTATTTCAATGAGAAATCTCATGAAAAAAGAAAACGAAATCATCTGGCCACCTTTTTACCATTCTTCCCCCACCCTGAAGTGTGATGAAGGGTGATCAAATTATAAAAACAAAGGGGTCCCTCAAAATACTTGAATGGAGAAGCCTGTGCATTTAAAGGATTTTAAAACCAAAGTGTGTTTCTGGTTCACTAGTTCTTACTTTGGCTCATCCCTGTTTGGCTTGCCCTTAGTCCGCTATATGATGAGAACAGTGGAAGGAGTTATAGATCTGCAATGCAACATACTAGCGTCACTAGTCATAGGTAACCAAGGTGACAACTGCAGCTTTAGAAAAAAATATAAACTCACAATCTACATTGGGCCCCTCCCTGGCTCCCTCCCTCCCTCCCTCCCATGCCTGCCTGCCTGCCTGCCTGCCTGCCTGCCTGCCTGCCTGCCTCCCTTCCTCCTTCCCTCCCTCCCTTCCTTATTTAAATAGGGGACCTGAATGAAAAGTCATCCATAGGGGTTCAAAACATTAAAAAAAAAGAATCCAAATTCTGGGTAACTGTACTTAATGCCCATTAATGCCGTCTCTGTCATATTTCATGAGTGGGAGCCGGGGCAATATCCCACAAAGCCGCAGCCCCCACCATTTAAAATATGTCAGAGAAGTATCAATGTAAAAGGCATTTGCATTTATTTTTTCATTTCAAGCAATTTAATCAAGGAAAGACGAATTTTCTTAGCCCTTTGAATATGCCTACATTGTATTCAATGGGGGCATTGAAAACGGCCTTCGAGTGGTAAAGCATAGGAGTTCTTGTATTTCCAAAAAATAAAACAAGATATACTGCATTTTATACTGGGAGCATTAAAGGCCATGTTAATTTACCTCTAGACCAGACAGCAATATATCGTCTCGTTATTGTATTAGTGTTATGTGCCAGCTGCAGCTGTTAGCAACACAGTTATTTCAGCTCAATATGGTACCAATGCTGCTTCATTGAAATGCAAATGACTCGAGTAAATTTCCGAAGTTCCCTAGAAGGGTGAGAGTTATGGGAAATGTGATTGTATGGTCTTTGTTTCTGAATCATCTCAACTTAAGAACCCTGCCTGGTGCCTGTGTCAGGTTTATTTCAGGACCATTCATCTTACACCTTAGTACAGCAAAGTGTCATCATAACAAGAGCTGTGTCTGAGTGTTTCCTGGAAAATTTGTGTTATCTTGAGCCAGTCTGTGGTCTTTTTATAAAAGATGCGAATTGTAATATTGTCTTCATTTACGAATTGTAATATTGTCTTCATTTGTAAAAGAGGAAAGAAACAAGAGAACCTAAAAGATAGGACAGAGCTCAAAGAAGGCCAACGTTATTGTACAACTAGTGGAAGTGGAGCCCTGGATCATGAGACAGGGATGAGAGAAAAACCAGCAGGAGTCTTGGATTGTTTGACAAAGAGAGAAGAAATAGGCCAGGGTGATAAGGCAGCAGAGTGGACAGCAATTCCAGGAGGACATGGCTGGGTTGGTGTTGGGGTCGGGGTAGGAGGGGTGGGGGAGCTCATGGTGGAGAAGCTCAGTGTGATCTTCAAAACATTAAGATGCTGGGGTTCCTCATTGCTGGCAGACAACCTCAAAGCCCTGAGAGTGATTTCATTGCCTGTCAGCTTGTCTGTGTAACTGTATAAATTGTTACCGATTGAAGTTAAGCATTTGTCTGTCATATTCTATTATTTTTTACACAACTTGGGTGCCTTCATCAAAGTGATGGATCCAATCATGTTTATGTGTGCACAATGTCTCATCCCAAGTCACCAAAAATCTGATCTAATATATTTGTACTAGATTACTAGATTCTGCAGCTAGTATTATGGCGGTGGTGTTAAATCCCTAATTGTACCATAGAATTTCAGGGACAGGCTCAAAATATGTATTTGGGTCCCAAAACTCAGGAAATTTGATCTCTCAGATTTCTACTCAAACACAAGCATACTTTCTTGAAAATGGTTCCAATACCTTCATATGGGAAATTATTTTTTGTGATTTCCCAAGTTGTAAGACCATAATACATAGTTTGAGCCTATACCTGAAGAAAAGTAGATTTATCACCTCTCCCCCCACTAGTATAAAGGATTGCCCGTGTGACTGGAACTCCTCTACCTTTTGCAGTCATCTCTGACTGAAGCTTATCACACCCATTGAACAGGTGGTGAGAGTGTAAATATCCCTGATGAGGACTTGCCCTGAGGCAAGGCCACCACCAATCAGCGTGCAGGCACTGGCTGTGTATTGCACACAGAACTAAACTGTGTAAATGGAGACTCACGATAGGGATCTGCACAAGTACCCTATAACCAAGACCACTTTGTCCCTGTACTCAGCCTGCCCCCTGACTGAGTGTGGTATCAGGCAGTGTCCACATACAGTAGTGGTTGTGTAGAGAATCTTCTTAAAGAACATGAAGAACAAGCTGTATCAAAAGATAGCTGTCATTTAACACTTAACAGGCTTATTGACAAAGATATCACACAGCATCCTCATACATATTGCTATAATGTTTTGTGTCTTGATGCTAAAGGGTACCTTCATAGGTTTATTTGCCAAGGCAAAGGACCAATTTCTTTGGAAAGGGCTTCTTGACAGGGGCCAATTTACAAAAATGTCATTATCCTGAGGGCAGTTTTCATACCCTGTGTACATTTCCACACAGTATCCCATAGATTAGTGTACGTGTTAGATAGAATACACCTTGACATGGTTCTTCCATATGAAAATGGGCACATAAAAATCATTGATATGAAACATTCCCAGCCTTAAACTCCCAGCCTTAAATACTGTGAGGTAGGAATCTGACCTGAGGCTAGTCGAAAGGATAAGTACACCAAGTAAGCTCAACTTAGGACACCATGTCTATTCCTCCTGCACTCCCTCCCTCCCTTACTAAACATGGTAGAGAACAACCTTTCTGAGGGTGCACTGGATGCAAGCCCATTCAGGTAATTTCTCATGAAAAAGATATTGAGATAATTATATTGACATATCAAAAAGGTCAATATAATATATTGAAATATTGACATAATAGCTATATGTCAATATAGCCAATGTCAATGACATTCTTACTTTACACTAACCCTTAAGTAAGGCTCTACAATTCCAGCCACCTGTACCTGCACACTCACAGAGTTATGGCTCCTTGTTTGGTTAATGCCAGAAGTTGGTAACTATAAACTGGGGAGGAAATAGGGAAGAGTGTTTATAAATAGGTAGGCCCTACAGGGTATTATTAGAATCATGAAATGAGAAATAAACTTGATAACATGCATGTGATTTTCAGGGATGTAAAGGATCTAGGATGTAAAGCTCTCAGACAGGACAGGCATTGATTTCATCCCTAGTGTAGTGATCTCTGACTGGGCCTAATCTCAACCGTTGATGAGGCCTAGACCATCAGCAAAAATAAAAAGGTCTGGCAATCACATGCCCTGAGGCAAGGCCACCACCAATCAGTGCCTGCTGCTTGTGGGCATGGACAGTGTACTACATCTGGCACCAATGTGTGTAAATGGACACTCAGGGGAGGGAGATGGACAAGTACCCCAGCCAGGGATGGTCAATTGCTTCCCAATCACCTGTACTCTGTTCCTGTCCTTCTGTTTTTGACAACCAACTTATGCCACCTGCTGTCAACCATGAGTGCACTGTCTGCCATCGTCCTTTAATTATAGTTCAGTCAAACTGAGGGCATGCTGTGCTACCAGCAAGGTCAGGCCGTTTAGGACTGACAGCTGAAGGGGTGTAGTGAGGACAGTAAATTTATTTTTTGGAAATACAAGATCTCCTATGCTTTAGCACTGAAGGGTCGTATTCAATGCCCCCCATTGAATACAATGTGGCTGTATTCAATGGGCTAGGAAAAGATAGTTTTTCTTCATGAAATGGCCTTAAATAAAAAATAAACACAAATGCCAACTACATTGATACCATCTCTGATGTATTTCACTCGTGGGTGCTGGGGCATATCCCACTCAGCCTGCGGCTTCGTGGGATATGGCCCCAGCCCCCACTTGTGAAATACAACAGAGATGGTATCAATGGGCGTTGGCATTTGTCTATATACCCAATGAGGACCTGCCCTGAGGCAAGGCCATGACCAATCACTGCCTGCTGCTTGCGGGCATGGGCTGTGTACTGGACCATACACCAACCTGTGTAAATGGACACTCAAGGGAGGGAGATGGACAACCAACCACCTGTACTCAGTTTCTGTCCTTCACCCAAACTGAGGGCATGTTGCACTACAAGTGAGGTCTGGCCGTTTAGGACTGACAGCAGAAAGGGTGTAGTGTTGATGTTAAGATAATAACATAGATCAGAGTGCAAAATGCAGTAAAGGTACTCAAATTAATAACTGAGAGGCATCAGTATGGTTGTGTATACATAAAAACTGCTTTTGTACAGGATGGTGTGGAATAATACAAAATGCATAAACACCTGCAATTGTATATGCCTTTAGACTCTGCACATTTTTGTGGATAGGGTTTTCCACAGCAGAACATGAGGCAGGATATACATGAAAGAGGTTTTTTTGATGCTCAGATTCTCTCATCGATTCATGAACTGTCAGCCCAAAACAAAATTGCACACACCCTCTCCTGGCCATAAAAATGCAGACCATCACTGAGCATCACCCACTGGTCACTGTGGCTGTAAAGTACTGCCCTGCTAACTCAGATCCAGGGGATCAGGAGCGCTTGTCCTGAGGGTCACTTTCACTCGAATGCAAGATGGCGGCAAGCGGGTGAAGACGCGGTGAGAGGAGCTCCCGAATTTTAGACGAAAAAACACTGTCAAACTAAACATCGACTTCCACAAGTCGGTGAGAACCTATCTAAAGTACTGGAGAATCAACTAACCTCAATTTCACAATGTCGAGAAGACGAAGGTTCGCCAAGGAAGGAGATATCTTACCTTTGGAAGCGTCGCCGGACGAGGTCGTTACAGCCGTCAACCTGCTAGGGCACCGCGTGACAGCGCAGGAAACTGTGACGGCGGGTATGCTTCAAACACTCGCCGATATCAATAATACACTTGCTACGATCACCTCAACTGCTCAAAGCACAGCCACCACAGTCGGAAACATCAAAACTCAGGTAGATGGACATTCTAGTGAACTTGCGGGTATTACCACTACCCTGTCAACCACCGAGGAGAGTATACGTCAACAAGGCATTGTTGCTGTCACACAGACACGCATGTTGACAGAGCATCGTGGTCGGTTTGAAAAGACAGACCGGGATGAACGTAAAAGGATCACAATTATTGAGGGGATCAAGGAAGAGAGAGGTGAAGATTTAATGGCCATAGCTGGTAAGCTATTTGTTGACATTAAAATGAAGTTTGGCGTAGAAACCATACATTCTATTGAACGTATCGGGCGCTCCGCGAAGCCCGAAAACCAAGATGGCGATGGTAACCAAGGAGACGACGACAACAACACACCCCGCAGACCGCGCATTCGTGCTGTCAAAATGGTGTTTTACGGTACTGACCTCAAGGCTACTATGATTAAATCTCTCAAACTCTTGAAAGGGAATAAATACTGGGACGGTATATCAATCGGGGATGAGCTCGATGAACAAGAAAGGAGGGAATTTATGGACATTCGGTCGGTATTTTTCTTGTGTAAGAAGAACAACATGGACGTGAGGCTCAGGCAACGAGCTCTCATAGTAGGAAAACGATCCTTCAGTCATGCTTACCTCAACCGCCTACCCTTCACTGGCATCAATCTGGAACTCGCCACAACAGCAGAGACTCCTGATGGCACCATGTTCAGGTCCACACATAACCGTTTCTCCAACCTCTTCCCCTGCAAAATCCAAGTTGATGATACAACATACTCCTCAGTCGAGCAGGCTTTTCAACACAAAAAGGCCAAAATCTGTGGTAGCAGACGACAGCAAGACAACATCATGGATCTGGTTGACCCCTACGCCATAATGGAGGCTGGAAAAAAGATTAAAGACAATCAGGAATGGTCAAAGAATGCCGAGAGCTATCTACTCAAGTATAACGAAATCAAGTTCAGCGACCCTGATATGAAGGCTCACCTGCTTGGAACGGGCGACAAACACCTCTACGAGGCTTCAAATCATCCAGTCTGGGGGGCATGTATGCACCTTGGGCAAGCTCGACTCTGTACTAATGACAAGATAAAAGGCGCCAACCTCCATGGTCGTATTCTAGAGAGGCTTCGCAGCAAGATCAGAGACCAACAACCAGCGGCGGCAGCGGACAACATTGACCAGAATGGTCGAGAAGGAGACGTAGTCAACTAATATGTACTTTACACCAACACTGTTTGGGGTGACTTTGACTTCTCTAGCTCTTGAAAACCTGTATAACGTTATATTCGCTTAATTTTTTTTGGTTCCAATTAAATTTTATTTCATTAATTACCGTATCAATGAATGTTATTCAATTAAATTTTAAAGGGGGTAAATTTTATAGTGTATTAACCTGCAAGTTAGTAGAGCATGGGTGGCCACAAGAGCCGAGGCCTGTGTCTCAGGGTAGGGGGGTGTGGGTTTTATTGTTATATTGAATGGTATATTTTGAATGTGTTGATCAATTCCATGCCCACTGTTACAGCCGACCATACACTCTTGTCAAACTCGTCTCATATTAGTGATGGGTGAGTCACCCAACTTCAACAATGGCTTTTCCACAGTACACTTGAATGCTAGGTCTATTCGCAATAAATTTACAAATTTAAAAATTGAATTAAGCAATCTCAACATTGATATAATTCTATTTTCTGAGACATGGTTAAACGATGAAGATGATAGTAATTTGTATATGTTTCCTAGATATAATTTATTTAGACATGACAGAATTAGTATTTATAGAGGTGGTGGTTTGTGTGCTCATGCTGATGAATATGTATCATGTTCTGCTGAAAAGTTTAAGCATTTAAACAGAATGAATGAAGATATAGAGCTACAGTGGCTGTTGTCAATCAAGGGTAAATTCAAAAAGTCTCTTATTTGCAATGTGTACAGACCCCCGAGCGGTTCTTTAGTCAGATTCTGTGATACGTTCAAAGCTATACTCCTCCAGATTGAAGACTTACATTCATACGATCTATTTTTGATTGGTGATTTCAATGTACACGCGCTTGAGGATTCACGAGGGAAAAACACTCTCTTTGAGCTTATGTCTGATTTTCACCTAAGACAACTGGTTAAGTCCATCACTACAACTTCTGGAACTAATAAATGTATTGATTTAATTTTTACAAATTGTCATGAAATATCGTCTAGTGGACCTCTTAATATACATTTGTCAGATCACTTACCGGTATATTTTATTAAGCAAAAAACACATACTAAATTAAAATACCGTAAGTTCCTCGGTAGGTCTTATAAAAATTTTGTGATGAATGACTATTTGTTAAGTGTTGAAAACTGTGATTGGACATATTTTAACAACTGCCAAGATCCTACAGAGTGTTGGGTCACTTATGAAAACATGCTCAAGAGAATGTTGGACATTGTTTGTCCCATTAGGGAATTTAAAGTTGTAGACAAACCTGATCCTTGGATCACACAATATCTTGCCGAACGTATTAATGATAAAAATACTAGACTTTATGAAGCTCGGCACGCTAAATGTATTATCACTTGGAGAGTTGCTCGTGATCTGAGGAATGCTGTCAACCTAGAGGTTGCTGAAGCCAGAGACAAATATTACAAGAATTTATGTGAAGAAAATAGAAAAGATTCTAAGAAATTTTGGTCAATTTTGAAAGAAATTCTTCCCTCCAAGAAAACTGGTTCCAAATTTATTAATCTCTCACATGAAGGCGTTTCAGTCCCTCTGGCTGACACAGCAACCTATATTAATGAATTTTTTGCGGGCATTGGCCCTAAGTTGGCTGAGAAGCATACTATGGAATGGGAATTTAGAGGTGAAAGATGTGACGTTCCTATGGCTGACTTCAACTTCTCGGAAGAAGAAATTATAAACTGTGTCTCTAGTATCGACGTATCTAAATCCTCAGCTATTATGTACCTACCTACACATATATTCAAGGCTACGGTATTACATAACCCCTCTCGTTTTGTAAAAATAATCAGTTTAATTCTGGCAAAAAATGAAATTCCACTGTCTTGGAAAATCGCCACGGTTACACCACTACCCAAAGGGGGTGATTTAACTGATGTTGGTAATTATAGGCCTATAAGTCTTCTACCTGTCCCTGGAAAGGTTCTCGAACGCCTAATTCACACACAGCTCTCTGAGCATCTTGAGACTTGTAATATTTTGAGTGACCGTCAAGGAGGGTATCAGAAGGAGAAGTCAACCATTGATTCTATCAGTCATTTTGTCGATGATATTCTTTTAAATCGAAATATAGGTAATTTCTGTATGGCAGCCTTTATTGATATCAAAAAGGCTTTTGATAGTGTAAATTATATTATTCTTTTAAAAAAACTGGAGATGTACGGTATTCGAAATAGGAGCCTGACCTTGATAGAGAATTACTTGTCCATGAGACAGCAATGCACTGTGGCAAATAATATACGTTCTAGCACTATTCCCCTCACCTGTGGCGTACCCCAGGGGTCAATTTTGGGTCCTTTATTCTTTTTATTATATATAAATGATTGTATTTCCCCTGAAAATAGACATAAAACAATGCTTTACGCTGACGATTCGGTTTTATACGTTACCGGTAGAAATTTTAATACTCTGTCAGACGAATTGTCTACAGCCCTAGCTTCCTTTTATAATTGGACTTCCATTAACAAGTTAACTATAAATGAAAGTAAAACAAAGGTTATGACTTTTGCCTCAAAAATTAAATTGAAACGTCTCCCAAAACCCAAAATTAAATTGAACGGTAAATTGCTAATGAATGTCAAATCCTACAAATACCTTGGGGTCACAGTGGACGAAGAACTAAGTTTTGCTCTTCACGTCAGAAACCTAATTAAAAGTGTAAATTTTAAAAAATTATTGCTGTTCAAGGTTCAAAGGTGTATGCCTTCTAGACTTCTCCGACAAATCTATGTTACACATACCTTGCCTATCATCGATTATGCTGATGTATTATATATGAATACGAACGCAGATATTTTGTTAGAGCTCCAACGCTGTCAAAATAAGTGCCTGAAAACATGTTTTGGTTTGCATCTCCTGCACCCTACCCAAGACGTTCATAAGATAGCCAAACTCCCAGTATTAAAGGAAAGAAGGATTTTCCATGCTAAGTTGATTGCTTTCAAGAGAGCCCAACAACCTAGGTATTGTAAAAACATAATAAGGCGAACAAGATTTAATTCTAGTCCAGTTCTTTATTACCCAATACTTCATTGTACAGCATTTGAAAACTCGCCGCAGGTTACGTGTGCTCAACTGTGGAACGACCTTGATCTAGATGTGAGGAAAATTAATAATTTTGTTGAGTTTAAAGGTCTGGCTAAACAGTGCATGTTGGATACGATCCCTAAAACATAGTCATTTTTCTGGTCAATCTTTGGGGTTTAATTTAATTTTAATTTTAATTTAACTTTGATTTAATCTAATTTAATTTTGTGTCAAGCAAGAAATTAAAGTAAAACGTATAAATATGTTCGCCATTCTTGCCAAACTTGAACCCTGTTATTGCGTAATTTGTGTACTCAAGACAAACTTTTCTTGCGGTGCATCCACACAACAGTTCTACTGACGGATGCATCGTCACTTTTTTGCCAAAGTAATAACTACTCGTCTGATTGGTCGTATGTACCTTGTAATATATCCCTGGTACCTTGAAAAAGTGTAATATATTAGCTACATGTAGCATTTGTCATATTACCGGTACTACATAACCTCACTAGTCTGGGTTATACCAACCTGTGTTCATACAACTCGACCATGATACATGTACATCATCGCTGGAATTAACTTGTTGGCAATAAAGTTAAAACTTTTCTTAAAAAAAATGGATCTTCAATACTATATGGTACTACTTGGTACTACTCGGTTGAAGTTCACTGACTTTAGTTTCAAATAAACTGCCAAATGAGATCCATCCCAGCAGAGAATGACATGTAATTTTACATCAAAATAAGGTCTTTAACATTATATAATGTTTTGCCATGGTAAGGAGCCATAGGAAACATTATATAACATTGTATGACATTTTTTGTTTAACCCAATTTTGAGGAACCCAATTTCATATTTGATGCATGACCTTGACCCTGGGGAAGCTGCAGCTATCATGTGACCGTCTGCAGCGTCCTCCCGTGGGAGACGTATATTAAACCAATTGTGCTTTGAGACTCCATACATTGTCTTGTGTAGGGACAGAGGGCAGAGAGGGGGCAGTGGTGGCTGAACTAGGCCATGAACAGAATACTTCATAAAGTTGACAAACCAGGCTTGTTCGTTTGTTTGATTGTTGTTTGTTTGTTTGTTTGTTTCTTGTTTGTTTGTTTGTTTCGTTCTTTTTGTGGAGAAAAACATGATTGTGTCACATTACATACATGTATAAACGTGGACAGCAAGCATCTCTACGCTCTGAGAAAAAAATGTCCACCCAGATCTATAATATAGTATTCCTGGACCAATATCAGCAAGCCTTCTTCTGATGTTGATGGCAGTCCTGACATAAAGCAGGAACCATTTGTGTCAGTCTGGTTACATCTACTTCAATTATCACCCAGACCCAGACAGGGTCTAGTGACCTCATCATTGTGGCTCCCTGTATCTAGACTGTCCCCCGGCAAGGAGGTCTACATCATAATCACATGTAGGCCAGACAGCATCTACTAGGACGGCTTGCCAGAATACCAACATACCCAGTGATCTCTGACATATCGCCATCATTTTTATTAGTGGCTTGCAAAACTGTGTATGGATAGATATCATTTAGAAATTTGTGTCAAAGTCATACATCAAATAATTATGCTAGTATGACCAGGGAAGAACATCATGAGAAGGGGATATTCCAGTGTTCAGAAAATGCTTCTAGGAAGTATAGATATCAATCATACAAGAAAAAGCAATTTGGCAACCTGATGGAGCAAATTCAACATACTTTATGACAACATATTTGATAAATGTAATGTAAGGTGTAAGGTGCAATCAACTAATTCATACCTTTCTTTCATACCCTAATGACTCATTGTCTAATCTATTATATGACATTTCAGGCAATAACACGAGCTCCTATTGCACTGTCTGAGTAATTATTGAAATAAAGGATGCTGGGAGTAGCTTTTAAAATTCAGTTGTAACCAAATTGCTTTGTGCTCTTTTGACATTTTCATGTTAACTGAACGAGCAAGTAAATGAACACAGATATTGCTAGGATACTTTCACTTTATGCATCTGAGTGCAACATATTGAGCTTCTTGAGACACCATATGGTCAGCTCCCAGTAACACTAGAGTTTAATCTTAACTTTGCAATAATTGTATCACTTTTGCACTAAAGGGATGAATGTAGATATAACAATTAGATTTGAATGTGATTAGATATGCTTGGGGGAGGGGGGAGGGTAAAAACATGGAAAACTTCTCTTTAGGCTTGTGCTCATATCAGCATTCAATATAATCTGCATTCTATACTGGTAGTTTTAAAGGCAGATGTAATTTAGTTCTATATCAAATAGCATTCCCTCCCTCTGTACTTTTATCATGTGGCATCTGCAGCTGTGAGCCACATGATTATTTCAGCCGGATATGGTATCAATGCTGTTTTATTTAAATGCAAATGACTGGAGTAAATTTCGGAATTCTTAGAAGTTCCTAATAAGGATGACCTTTATGGGAAATATGATAATGTGGGCCTTGTTCCTGAATCTTCTAAACTTAAACGCCCTGTCTGGTGTTTGTGTCAGTTTCTGGAGGAAAATAGACTTGTCCTGTGCTGTAAGAACAGATTTGTATTGTGATATTGTCTTCATTTGTGAATTTAAATGACAAAGTGTAATGAAAAGCATACTGATTTAATGAAATAGGATATATTCCTCACTGAAGTCAGTCACATTAATATCTAAAAAGTGATTAACAAATAATACCATTTTAATCTAGTTCAGTCTACACCTCAATAGAGTGAAAAGAAACCTGGACATTTATACAGAGATTCCACAGTTATTTTCCTGTGTGATTGGCTCTTGGGTACCTCATGTACTGATCTCTGACTGAACCTAATTGCACCCATTAACGAGGCATGCCTGCAGTAAGAGAAGTAAATACATCCCATGTGGACTTGGCCAGCGGCAAGGCCACCACTAATCAGTGCCTGCTGCTTGTGGGTAAGGCCTGTACACTACATCAGGCACCAACCTGGGTAGATGCACACCCAAAGGTGGGACCTGCACAAGTACTCTAGAACCCACACCACTGTCCCCTGACTGATTAAGTCCCCTGACTGACAATAAAGATTTTAAAATGAGATCATCTCACAAGGAATGTTTTTTTCTCTAATTCCCTTATTTCATTGACATCATTATTTCGTTTAATGTATGTATACTCAGAGTTCAATCTTGAGTCATAACCGTGTAAATTTTAAGGTTTTGCAAAGAACCACAGAAAATGGGGTTTGGAGAACATGAGAGGCATTTCACAAGACCAATCTCAGAGATAACAAAGGAGGCACCTGCAGTCTTTAAAGTGGCATAATCACCAAACATATTCCACTCACAATTGTAGTACTGTTCTAGTCTACTATGTGGCTAAGTGCAAGAGATGAGAATGCCCCTTTAATGGAAATACACAATTTACACTCAGTACAATGTGTACATTACTGTAAAACCTCGCGTATGAGCCTAACTCGCGTGTTAGCCCCACCCCTAACTTTGACAAATCATATTAGCCGCAGAGGGGTTCTGAAAATTCATTATTTGATACTGTACTATACATATAAAAACTCTCGTATAAGCCGCACCCTATATAGGCATGTTTGGTATCAAAAGAAAGCTGAGCTTCTAGGCGAGGTTTTACGGTATATGGCTCAAACTCCTGACTTATGTTGTTTTAGGATAGAGGAAGGACAAATCAGAAAGTTCTTAATATATTTAAACAAGTTCATATTATTGAATATTGAATATTTCAATAAGAAAAATTGAAAACTTTCAACTTGTTTTTTTTCTAAGTCCAAAATTTATAGTTCCGGCAAGAACTGATCACGTGACCCTCAAGTTTCATGATGAACGTGATGACTGCTCTCTCCTTACCTGCTTGACGTAGGTATTAATCCTTTTAATTTGGGTTAATTCAAGTATTAACTTTACTTTCTCATGGCCAACTCGAAAATGGCCATGAAATCGCCCTAAAATGCCCATGAACAAAGTTGAATCATGGCTTCGCCATGTTCATCTATATAGACCCTTGACAACGTCATTTCCCGCCATTTTTATGGACCCTCAAACTGCACTAGTTCCAACAATTCTGTGTGGGTTTTACTATCATCAGCAAGGCGAGTGACTCCGAGACTAAAATAAGAGGGTGACTCCGGGACCAAAATAAGTATCACAATACACATTTGGTCCTGGAGGCTGGAATATTAGTTTTTTTTCAGAATTTCTTTTTTCTGGCAAAAGACACAATAGTTACCTCAGGATCTGGGGTACAAGGGATACTGTTTGGATCTTGTTTATTTACTGTATAGTGGTATCAAAATGAAAGGACATTTGAAAATTTTGCTGACAATATACACTGAAATGGCTTTGGAGAAAAAATATGTTACCTATCTAGTGAAATCTTTGTGAATCAATTGACTATACCATAGGCCTAATAGAAAATGATATTAGGGATAGGCTGTTACTGTCTTAGTAGACATGGGAGACATGTAAAACATCTCATTTAAAGGGTTTTTGACGTTTTTAAGGGTATTTGGGTCTTTGGAGGGCCTAAATACGAAAAATATTGGGCCAATACACAAAAAAAAGAAAAATCGCGAATTGTTGGGATGTGTTTTCTCACATATACCAAATTTTTGAAAAGATTGGTGCAAAACTGGTTATTCTGTAGGACTATAAGCCTGAAAAGGGCCAGAAATAGCCAAAACAACATAGGTCAGAGGTTTGAGCCATATATATGTTTGTCTGTTTTGCAACCCTCACTTTATTATATTGACATGATATTGCCTGATATCTGTTGGTTTTGTGTTTTGCATGCTCTGTTTAGATTAGCTGTTTGTATTGTATAAAACACATTTATAGTAGGTGTCACAATATTAACAACTTGGGCAAAGGAAATTTACACTTCATCATTCATGAAGGTTGCATTCAAAACAGCCAGTGAAGCCCGGTAGCAACAGGGTTGAAAAAGTAGGATATTTTTTGTAATGAAACTATTCATGTTCTACCAGCTGAGTGTACAACAGCCAAGAGCCTGTGTTGTATATAATAGCAGTCCGGGATACAATCAAAGTTTCTCTGCCTGAACTGCTAAGCATGTTTCCTCATTCCACACTTTAAATTGGATTCATTCAGTGTTGAAAACTTTGCGGAGCCAGTGTCTTTTTAGTGTCTTATAATGGCCATAACCTTTTTATTCCAAATTTCAAAATTTTACCACTCTCTCAAATGCCATATTCCACCAGGCATGTGTCATAACATCTGACACACCCTTTTAGGACCTTTAATTAAATGTAACATACTCTGTCCATAAGGACTAATGATGTAATTCATTATACTATTATGAAAATGTATGTTCATTCATGAACACAGGAGCTGGAATATTATTAAAACATGCCCTAGGCTAATGTAATATTCCAGGATAAATAAAAGAATTTTCAACTTCAACTTCAACTTCAATCACCTTATTTTCACATGTTAGGAAGAAAGGACCATCTGCCAATCAAACCATTGGTGTAGCACAAAGATACCATGTTCTCCTCAGTCTGTGCCTACAGGACTGTGTAGAAGTTGGGTAGAAGCTGCATCTTAATAGTCCCCTTACAACACACTTAGACACTTCTCTTCCACCTCTTCATGAACGATCCTCAAACTTAACCAATTAGGTTGCCTTTCCGAGCAAAGTACCAAAACAGTAAGAAGCAAGATGTGATAAAGTCTTGTGTCTTTTTATTCAAAAGCAGCTTAATCAAAAAGGTCAAATGTCAGCAGACATGTGTTAACATGAGACTTTGATTATATGATGTACCGTAAAACCTCGCATATAAGCCTAACTCGCGTATAAGCCGCACCCCGAGTTTGGTGCGATCCTATAAGCCGCAGAGGCCATCTGAGAATTGTTAATTTGGTACTGTAGTATACTTATAAAAACTCTCGTATAAGCCGCACCCTATATACGCATGTTTGGTATTAAAAGAAAGCTGAGTCTGATTCGCGTATAAGCCGCGGCTTATACGCAAGGTTTTATGGTAGTTAAATCTAAAGAGGACAGAATTTCCCATGTCATATATTTGTTATGCTCTAACTTAGGCAACTTTTACAGTTCTGTGTTTTACTGACCGAAGTCTGTGGGAGGGACTTAGGGACTGCCCTTTATTATCAGGATTTGGTTGCATGAGCTTTTCTAGAAGAGTGGGCAGCAGTGGGTGTTTGCTTTACCTTGTTAGGTGCATATCACACAGTAGAATAAGAAAGTACATGTAGGGTAAACATTGTAGAGGGAGAAGAGAAAAGGCAAAAATGCTTCAAAAGCAGCATATAAGAAGTTTTGAATAACAGATTTGAGAAGAAAAAACAGAATAGATAGATAATTATTGAATTTCTCTATCAAGCTGTGAGTGGAAAATATCAAGGTTACAGATAGGAAGAAGAGGGGGACTTAAGGTTATACATGAGGCAACTTTGAGGGTTCAGGCCTCGAGACAATAACATGGTAGTGAGGTGCCATCTCTGCCTGACAGTGTGATATTTCAGATCACTATATGTCCCTTGGTCTTGGGTAAAATGTGTAGTGATTGACTGAAAATAGAAGTGTGGCCACCCTTCCTCCTATTCATCATTTTATAGCTTCATTATACATTGACTATACCCACAGTTCTGTCTATGTCGTCACCACTCCGTACTTCCAAGAAGAAGAATCACCTTACCTCTCCCATTACTGTCAACTTTCTCTATTTATAATGCACCTTCTTGATTACGATCTAACCCTTCCTGTTAATTCTGCACATCTCACATCTCACCAGCCCATTCCCCTCCTCTCACAAACCTTGCCTCTATGGGATAAGGAAACATATCAAGCCCCTTAAGCTTCTGGCTGAGAGTTATACACAGCTCAGCTCTCAGCATGCAGGGCACTAAGTCCTACTAAGTTGGGTGTTATAGACGAGGGATGAATACAAACCTCATCGTGGGCACCAAGCTGAGTTATACTAAATCCTATAGTGGCATATTGACTTAAGGTTAGAACCCATTGAGGAAGAAGGGCCCCACCAGCATCCAGGCAGTGAAGACCACTCTTTCCAGTCAGTGCTGATCTGGAGTTTTCCTAGAATAACTTGTTGTTGATGTAAAGATAAGGCTTCAAATCATTAAAGGCACTCATGATTGGTTCTTTATAATATCTAATATTAACCCAAAACGACACAGCAGTTGCATACAAGTGATAGTATTCAACGATGGGTCAGTGGGGGCCCACAAGTGGCCTTATAGGCCATAAGTGGGCCCCACGGGTCCCACAAGTTGAATACAATCACGAGTATGCAACTGGCGTGCTGTTTTGGATTTATTATACCTAGCCTTAACTTTATTTTCACTGAAACACGTTTATTTCTGTCAGATTTCCGTGGAATAATAAAGTTTGATTAGGGCCAGATGGCAAAAGTATTTTTTGTATTGGGCATTATCATGACAAAATATCGTTTTCTTTTCTAATGCCCTATTGCTTTAGAAACTACATTTGTATATCTATCCGTTGCTGTCTAAATCATTTATTAATTCACAGGATTACTAGTTTAAATATCACTTGATAGGTGCTCTAACTATGGCAGTGATCCCTCATACCAGACCTGTCTGGAGGCTTGTACGCCACGCTCAGACCTTGTACGCCATGCTCAGACCTTGTACGCCAGGCTTAGACCTTGTATGCCACGCTCAGACCTTGTACGCCATGCTCACGTCCTGAGCGTGGCGTACCAGAGTTTTTATTCCATAAAAACGTCATCGGTAGCTTCTATAGTTAAGAGATAGGGAAGTCATATGCTTTGTTGTCCTAGGTATAATAAAAATTATGTAGACAGTACAGCGAGGTATAATCGAGAAGAAACATTACTCTGTACTTATCAGAACTAAGGGCAGTGGAATACAATGACAAATGCTACCCAGGGGGAATGTTGAAAAGGAGTGATGGATCTAAAATTCTAATAATGCTACTAAGGAATTCCCAAACATATAATCTTTGATATCTATGACAATCTATAATATGTTGTTCATCAATGTGCATGTGCATGTTCTGCTTTCTCTTAGCATATTCTCTTCTTTCCTGTACACTGCTGCACTATGCTGAGTAAGGCCTTCCTTTTTATTACACTCTAATTAATTGTTTCTCCTTAACCACATTGCTAGTCGTTTCCAGCCTCTTTTCCCTTATCTGTTCTTTCAATTACTTGGTGGTGCCTTTGACATGGGGTATTCTGAGACACTAAAGGGCTTCTGTTTGTTTTTTAAAACACTAATTAGTTGTTCATTACCACCATGGTAAGCATCCTGTTTCCCCTCGGGATTATTGCTGCAGCACCTCCCAGTCTCCGAGGAAATACACAGAGCAGACACCAGCCATAACTCAGAGTAAGAACCCCACAATTACCACTAAAGTATTTTTTCCACCCAGTGTCTGGTGAGAGGAGGCAACTGGTTCCCAAATCTGATTATTGAGTGGATGAGATTAAATACCCATTTAAATTCCACATTGTTTAAAGCTATTCAAACTGTTCAGAATCATTGTCTCCGCTGTTGTCTAGAGATACTTGACCCTAGGTTGATCCCGATTGATGATCTGCACACGACTTGTAAGTGTGTTAGACTAGTTGAGAAGAGGAATGCTAGCCTATTAGGATTGGTGTTTAAGTTTGCTAAAAACCCTGAGAATATAATTGTACCAGTTCGGGTACTCAGGAACAATGATAAATTGAAAATAAAACTCCAACGACCAAAGGGTCAACTCTAAAGAAATAGCATGATGTATAGAGGAATGCTCCTATGGGATAAACTTAAAGCTAAAACTCGAAAGCTATGCTAGTTTTATGAACGAGGTCAAAAAAGATGATGTTCAGAGACGTTTAATGTGATGTTTAATGCTGATACGGAGGTATGTTTGTGAATCATGGTCATGTGAATATATATTGATGACACTAACTCTATGAGGTGTGTGATTATATAAAGTGGTCTGCCTGAAATGACTACAATGGCTGAAACCGGTTGGTTTATTATTATTGTGATCTAATTAATGCTCAGTCAATGCTGCATCGCCTAATATGATACCCTCTTCATTGCCTACTTGTGGAGTCCTGTGTTTAAAGTGTAGAGAATAATGAAGTGTCTCTATTTGTGTAATAGTAACATGTTTGTTACTGGCTAGTAAATCTGTGATAATAATTCATCTCCTAAATAACTATGTTTACCGGTGTTGGTATACTTATTCATTCATCCTGACAGACCTTTTGAAAGGCTCAACTTGTTTGATGTAATCGTTCTGTCAATAAACCTTTTCAAACTCAAACTCAAACTCATTCCCTGTTCTGAGGAGTGTCATGATAATTTAAACCGATATGGCAAGGACTAGATTTACTCCAGATTTGGGATGCAAGTCTAACAATCACAATGGGAGTTTAATCATATTTTGTGGGCCTATAACCGTTAATGTAAAGGGAATCTTGGATTTTATTTCAGCAGTTAATTACAATTAGCTTAACATTTTGGTGATCCTATGAGATGCAGACCAATAGGATGACGCTTGTCAGGAATCCATAATTATAGCTTAGGATAACATAAGAATATTGTGCAAAGATTATATCATGATATGATTGTCAGATATGTGGTTGAATTGCTTTTAGCTGCTTGTATAATCAGTAAACTACATTCTCTATAAAACTGAGAAATATTAATTTGTGTAGGGCTAGACAGAAGGTGACGGATGGTGAGAGGAATTTAGTTGCGTATATTGGCAATTAACTATTATATGAACCTTTCCTAGAAACATAAATAGCAGTTACAATCTGTGTTCAGATTCACCTAATCTGAATCAGTTGGCAAACTCTAAAATATTCTAAAAGCACCTTAACTTTATTCAGGCATTTAAAGGTGGGTTAGGGAAATCATTGCTGGGAGAGAAGCAGACCAATCTGTCTTGTCTATAACAGGTTGGGGCTTTAAGGTGGGTGAGTGGCAGCAGGTATATACTATTATTGTATATAATAGTGGAGCTTTTTCTCCCTCTCTAATACCCATGTGTACCCCTCTTGACCCGCACATTTTATGAAATATCCATATTTAAGCACACAGGGAAATATCTACTCTGACACCCATCTAGATAATACCCAAGAGTTCTAGCTCCCTGTTACCAACATTTAACCACCCTGTCCCTCTGAGACATCACACCTGTGTTGACTCCACTTGTGGCCCAGATTCTTGTCTTTATGTAAGGCATGATATCACTTAACGCTATAGCACCAAACAGCATGTTTGAGCTATTTAAGCAACCAGATATGTTATTTCAATTTTCATCAAAGTTGAATGGTAACTGGGTTTGAAATTACAAAGTTGAGGTATCAATTTCAACAAATTGAAAGGCAAATAACTGAACATTTTTGTAAATTTCTCCATAAAGTTCTTCATAAAGGAGGAAAGTAATATGAAATGTTGTTTTCTGTTCTTGCCATAGGAGCAGCATCTGGTTCTTGTAAAGAGGACATGTCAGGTTTATTTATGGACCATTCATCTTACACCTAATACTGGAGACATCCCCACACAATTAGAACTTTCTCAGAAGTCATTTCTTGATGAAACTGTTATTTCACGTTTGGTCTGTGCACATTTATATCTGTTCAGGAAGTTCTCACCTGGCTCCAGCAGAGGTGTAATTGTCCTGTCCTGTGAAAAGAGAGTGTTGTGTTATTGTCTTCATTTGTGACTTCAAATAACAAAGACCAATGATATGCACACATATTTAATGTAATCAGATCATCAGAATTATTTGAGGTTAGGTTTGCTTGCACAGGTTTAGGTTTGGAAGACAGCCTTAAAGCCCCAAAGGAGTTTTCATGGATTGTTAGCCTGTCTGTATAACAGTGTCATGGAGCATAATGGCTGCTTTATTTTATCGAAGAGACATCAAAGCATGAGTAGGATAGTTTTATATGAATACCATGCTGATGGATGTGACCTCGAATGGGGTATGGATCAACTATGTGTAATGGTGCCTACGGCAAGGTCAAATATATAGTGGCATGTATTATGACATTGGTGGGTAGATAGGAGGCCCATGTCCACATTAACGGTGACATAGGTATGTTCTGGTGGCAGCGGTGTTAGGAGGGTACCTGGGACTAATACCACCAGGTCAGGCTGTATGTAGAGGTCAGGTGCTGGGGGGCTGTGGGGAGCATGATGGAGGCTGGGAGGTATTTTGGTGCAGCATAAAGCAATGTGAACAGTTTGTCAGGGTCCAGGTCTTTTAAACATTGGTGTAAAAAACATTCCAAAAAAAGACCTTCAAATGGGGAAAAACAATGTATTCAACACTGATGTATATATATATAAATGTTTCGTGCCCGCATCCTTGACTTCACGCGTCAGCAGGATAACATACATATTAGATGTCACAAATCGAACAGTATTAATAAATATAGCTCTAGTTCTGTTCAAGACATTGCAAGAATATCTTTCTTCATTGATTGACCATAAAAGAACAGCATCTGATTTCCTTTTTAGTTATTCTGTTTATATAATTTCATTACAAAATGTCCCCAAATACGAATGAAAGAGCTTTGAGACTATCATTCTTCTGTATTTCACTTTTGCCAATGATTATAACAGGGAGATAATGATTCTTAATACAACCCAACATGTAGGAATCTCACTGTTTTCTCAAGTCTATTCCTAGCCTGGTATAAGTGGGGGGTTTCACCCTCAGTGTGTGTCAGTGATTTACCGTCTCTAGGTGCTTGCAGCTGTCATGTTGTTCACCAAGCCTCACTGACCCTTGGCAAGTCCTTACTCCCTGTCCACTCACTTCTTAAGGCACACATGTCGGTACCCCTCCAGCAACACTTGTAGTGGAGTCAGGACAGGTACTCAGCCCTATAAATAGGGGCGGTCGGGTTTGACCTATCATCACCGACCCCATAACCAACCCACCTGATGAAACCCTTTATCAAATCAATGCTTCAAAGCCTATATTTGTTAAGCAATCGCTACCCTTTTCCTGACTTCTATGAATAAATAAAAGTAGTTTTTACCTCCATAATTCAAGTTTCCTTGCAAGCACCATTTTCAAATGTTGGAATGAATTAAAGAGTAGAAAATGCATGACAACTGACCAAATTTACCCGAAATAATTTCATACATTTTGATGAAAATGTTAATCTTGATAATCTATACACAAGTCATAAAGGCACATTCAGTGGGAGACTCTATATTTTCCCTAATGCTCCATACTGCACTATTGCACGTAGAGTAGAGCAATGGGGAAAATAGGCTGATTAAATGTAAACAAGGTTGTGTGAATACTTAGGGACAGAGTAGATTTGAAATGATGGCAACTTAAATTGAAGAGGACAGTATGCTCATGATATAATGGAAACCCTTCAGAGATGCTTGTTTGTAATATAGTTCCTGATTGGGAACTATGGAAACTGTATGGCTGTTTACAACATATATATTTTTTCTTGTAGGCTATATAGAAGTAAAATATCTCTTATGAGAGCAACTATGGAAGAAGTATTTCAAAGTGAAATTGTATGTATACGCCCTTCGGGCCTGAAGCACAGTTGTTATGAGGCAAATCAAAGATTAAAATGAAACCCGACTTTTGTAAAAGGTCTGCTGTCAGATATTGATATGTGTGAAACTACTCAAGTCAAAGTGTGCAAATCAAAACAACAAAGAAAATACTTCTTCCTTTCTCAGCATTGACTGTCACACACACGGTTTATATTATGTACCTGAATCAGTGTTCAAGTAGCGAGATATCCTTGACATATGTACGATGTACGATATTGTGTGATTACATTGACTCTCCAGAAATCATGCTATCACATATGTTTTAACAACTAGTCATAGCCGTACACAGGACTCCCTCTACATTCCCCTATCATTCTATGTTGTTGGTATCTTTGTCATAGTGCCATAGTACAGTTAGTATAAAATGGTATTTACTCATTCATAAGATTAATGTAAAACTTGTTTGTGAGTGTGTTCACATGATTCTCGGAACTACGGATGCAGTAGTGCCGACTCTCTGCATTACCGATTACCCAAAAGACATTATTGGGAACCCCTTTCCCAGAACCCATAAAGCTCTGTGACGTCAATGGTACCCGAGCCCCATTGGATGAAGGGCACATTAAACCCACGCTGGGTATTTCCCTGTGCGGACAGTCACGATACCCTGTCATGGGCAGGGATTACATCAGTGGTTATTTTGAGTAACATTACAGCATTACCCACTTTAATATTTGGATGAGGTGAACTATAAGACTGACATTGTTCTCTCATAGAATCAGAGAGGATACAGGAAGGACCATCACCACCTCACTGAAGAAACACCTTTCTCCGGCATGGGACATCAGGCTGTGAGCTGCTCATCATGCTGCTCACACGGGCCAACCGCTCCCATGCTGTCATCATTGAGAACTGACACTCTACCAACTACAGGATTGTGATTGTGAACTTATAGTTTGGACACAATACATTTGTGTGTATATTGGAATCACTTCAGATTGGAAACAGTTTAGAATTATTGTACTTCAGGTTGGACTTATTAAAAGTACTTGAATTTCATACGGCCAAGCAGTTCCTCATCTATAATACATCTTTAACCTATAACAGAGAACGCTGTTATATCTTCTTCCACACAGAGAAACCTCCTCATCCTCACTAATCACTTTAAGTGAGTATAACCAATGTGTGAGACAAAAAAAGTAAATTTCCCTAATAATAAGAATGTTCATGTATGACATATTCAACTTTTTATATATTCCATTACCTCTCATTCACTATGATTTTGCTCAAATTCCATATCTTTGCTTAATATATGTTCATTTTCATTAGAAAAGCCGATGGTTGGACCACATGAGATATATTTCCGGGCTCTTACTGTCCATTTATACCATTTTAATGTGCCCAAACCCATAAATAATACATTCATAAAAGTATTTAAAACATATTTATGTAAGATTTAGAATTTGGTTAAAAATCGGATATACCCACTTTAACTGTGCATGTCCAGAGAGCCACCACACGAAGCATGCATCAGCTTCTCCCTGCAGCACTCCCCATGTGCTGATATCTAAAGCCTATCCTGCTGTCTGCCTGCAGCTCTGTAGTTGGGTTGCTCACTGAGACATGTACACATGATCACTGCTTTGTAGTTCTTTCCCTGGGAAGCACTACAACTGTCATCACTGAGGCATGGTGCACCTCTCTTTATATCTGATGATTTGTATCAGAAGTCTTCATGATATTTGGCTTCGAATATGAATGCATCTTAAATTAAATGTTGAGCCTTAGACTGGCTAATTAATGATTTAAGTAGAACTCCTTTATTGTACACTCCCCTGCATGGTTCCATCCACACTAACTCTCGAGGGAAAGCTTTACATCTCCCTCCAACCACACTCAGTACCTGCACGCTCACAGAGTCATGGATCCTTGTTTGGTTGACGCCAGACTTACACAAACCAATCTCTGCTAAAAAGGAAATCTGTATTTACCTAATATCCCTACTGACTAGGATTAAGGTGCCACTGGGCAGAGAACTGTGGGAAAGTGGACACAAGGAGTAGTGAATCTATACTTACTGTGGGAAATGCATTATTGGTAAGAGACTGCATATCACTGAGAACTAGGATCCATTCAGGTCTACAGGGAAATGGGAAAAAGAGTATTTGGACGGGGTTCCATATAAGGTACAGATCTAACACAATAAAGCGTTCATGGAAGAGGTGCAATTCCATCACGCAGATTGGGAAGCCTAAGTTTGTCCATACAGAAGGCTTGCAAGCTGACCACTATCTAATGGTTCCAGGACAAAAAAAAATACAAGAGGTCATCATGATGCACTGATGCATTGGTCCAGTGGTGTATGATGAAAACAATTACATCCCACCTTTGGGAGATCATGCAGTCATTGAGGTAAATATTATTCCCAATAGAAATGGTGCCCAAAATGTACAAAACATATATAATAAATCAGATGTCTATATATGTGACCTGATATCTCAGTCAAGATAGAAACAATTGAAAAAAAGGCATGGCCTTAATTAGAGTATATTTTAAAAGTAAGCTGGTAGAGATTAACAAGAAGTTAATGAGATGCAATAGTGTGGTGGATATGTGTCAGATGAGAAACAAGATGGTAAAATATTCCCAAAAATAAGTCAGAGTCTATTTATAGTTCTAAATATAATCTTCAGACTGTGCTGCCATCTGTCAACCACTGCAGAAACCCAATTTGATATTGTAGATGTGACCTTGACCTTGGGGTAGCTGCAGCTATCATATGACACTTTAGGCCAAAAAAAATAAAGAAGGTTTGTTTCAGGTCACCCGACCGACCCTATGTAAACAGGGCCAACCCTATGTTTTTTATGCAATTTTGAAGACATTTTTATATTTTTACACTTTTTGGGGATAAATTTTATGTTTTCAAAAGTTTTGAAAAAAATCTTCCCATTTTCATACTTTTTTGGGTCAATTTTAGGGTTATATAAAAAAAAAATAAAGTAAAAAAAAGAAGAAAATCTGACCTACCACCCTAGAGTTTCATCCCATGTTACCTGAAACAAAACTTTTTTTTTATTTGGCCTTATGGTGTACTCTGTTGGGAATGTAGATTTAACCAACTGCACTTTGAAGTCCATACCTCATCTGATACAGAGACAAAGGGCAGAGAGGGGACAGAGGCAATTGGACTCTTGCACGAAGTATACAGCATATCCTGAAGCTGGTATCACTGGATGTTGATAAATAGGTACAGGGCATTCATAAGAACCAAGAAATGTAAATTTAACATTTATTACTTGCTTTGACATTGCACCATAGCTGTCTCAAGGATATATGTTAACCTAGCATATCGTTGAATACAAATATGTTCTGAAAATTGCTTCAATGTGTATAAATGAATTCCCTTCAATGTCTTTTTGAATACCCCCTGAGACATGCACTTTCCCAACGCGACCCATCTTCTTGCAACCACTGACATTCCCATAGAGAGGGTTTGAGAGTTGGGTAACTGGCTTATGGCTGTGTCTCACGACCTTGGGCCAATCTTTTTGTCTCTGACCGGGGGCCGTCTCTGACTGGGTGCCGTCTCTGAACGGGTGCCGTCTCTGACCTGGTGTCAAAATTTAATTTAATTTCAATTTTAACCTTTAGTCATATATATAAGGATTCGTTAAAACTTTATGACAGTTGTAATGTAAATATAATTAGCCTCCTGCTGTTGGTAGAAGATAACTAAACTCCCAAACTAGCATCTGGTCAAAGACGGCACCCAGTCAGAGACGGCACCTGGTCAGAGACGGCACCTGCTCAGAGACAAAAACATTGGCCCAAGGTCATGAGACACAACCTAATGTCTTGCCAATCCTATAAGCATGCAATCTGGCCCCAACTCATCCTCAGACGCATCTGAGCGACACCGCTGGTATCTGAGGGGTCGCTTCCCTGAAATGTTGGGGGGGATCCCTAAGCGGAACACTTTTAATACCACAGCACCAAGCGCACCAGAACTACTTTAACCAGCAATCTTTGGTGCCAGCCATGATGCTCGGGAACAGAGGTCGAGGTGGGGCCAGCTTGCTAAGCACGCTGTTGTGTCTGGTATCTCAACTATACCTACTTCCCAAATCGCATTAAAAGGAGTGAAAGGGTGGGAGGGGGATGGGGTTGACCTCTTGACCCGGGGGGGGGGGGGTGGACCCATCATTGGGGTGGGGGACTCTTTCTTTCTTTGCAGTAGTGATAACTACAGTTTTTTTCATGCCGTTTTGACCAGGGATTCTACTGGGGAAAAAATTAGCTACAGTGGGATCCACCTTTCGGGGAATAACCGATAGCGTTAATGATCATAGAGAAGTTACAGAAGTATATCCTGTGATGGCCCTCGATCGTGACAGTGGTGACATACCATGACCAACCTAGTTATTAACTTACCCTATATAATAAGATTTTAAATGTTTGGGATAATTTAGGCCAGTCATTATACTCAGCAAACCGTGTCGGCTGCACAATCTTTAATCAAGACCACCCCTTCAGTATTCATTCTGATCACAACTCCAGACAACTTTGTATCAAAACACACAACTTCAACAAGGTACGTTTCACCAGCAATCATTTTACAAACTTCTCTCAGATATATGAGAAAAGAGATTTTCTCTTAATAATGAGTATTTTGTGTTGATTCTGTGTGTACACTTATAGCGTTATGCCTTGTCTAGATCCAACTTTATCATTCAGGTTTTTTGGGTTGTTCAAATGATGCACTGGCTCAGTCTCACAAGTTTGGTACAGGTGTTAGATGCAACATTTCTGACAGCAACAATAATAGTTTAGTTAGGACCTTAGCAAATACACTTGTGGTAAAAGATTGACATAATTTTTGTTCCTCAATAATTCTTCTGCAGTTCACAATGCAAATTATGGAGAGGAGTGTGATCCTTGTGGTTGTGGTCATTCTGGCCATTATACTGCTGGCATCTGCAGCAACTGAAGGTAAGTCTGTTTTCATCTTTTGTGTTTCTTAATAAAATATTGTTTGCAAACTATTTCATTAAATAGCAATATATTATACATAAAATCAAAGCGTACTGATGAAATATACTTATATTAGCTAATGCCATTGCCATGAGGAGCCAATAGTGGTCATTGTTCCCATAAGGGTAAATCTGTTAAGACACAGGACATATGCCTAGACTACTATCCTGCTTTACTTATTACCAGTACAATATACCAATAAATCAACAAGAAAGTATAAATTTGAAAGGATATTTAGTTATTTTCACACTATTGAAAGGTGATATAACCACACTATTGAAATGTGATATAACTTTATTGCAGAGCTGCCTTGTATACCTGTAAGTGCGCTTTGTTTCCTCTTTCTGACAACAGTGTGTTGTAGAGTGCTAATATCCCATTCAAGTAATAGATTATATACACAATTTAGATCTGTGAGAATATGCTAATGATAAAACTTTACAATACATTGTAATTCTTAAAATTATGAATAGCTACGTTGATGTGTCATTCATTTTGAGAGAACAGCTATGGGTTAAACCATTTTCTTTCCTTCAGTATAAATCAAAATGCCCCTACTGGTGTCATGAAGAAAATGTTGCGAGAGATTGCGATGACGAAGGTGAGTGAAGAAAAATCATCGTATCATTTTGAATAATTCTAATATTTTGATCATAGGAGAGATATCTTCATATTATTGCAGTAGAGGGTATTATCATTAACATTTCCCTACCAACAAAGCTTATCTTCTATGATCTTCTATGAATATTAAGGAATTTGAATATCTAACGTATGTTGTTTATGTTTAGTGATAAGAATAACTTGTAGCAATTAATCATGAACTATAAATGTCTAAAAACTAATAAAAAGGTACAATTGTTCATGTTCTAGCACCAATTCACTAAAAGGTCAGTATATTTTGTGTTTACATTATAGCAAAGCCAATATGGCTTGCACCATGGATAGAGTGTATGGCAACTCAACCATCCTCAAACACAAAAGAATACTATGGACTTCATGTAAATACCATTCAGACGTGTCATTTCATATCAATAAGAAAGCACATTAGGTTTTAAAAATATACAAGTGAATAGTCATATTGGGCTACTGACACTGGCAACCTCCTATATCATCTTCTTTGATCATTGATTGACAACATAGTTGGTGTTAGGAAATCCAAATCAGTATCAAGTTGTTATTGATCTAGTCAGAATTATCTTTTGCAGAAAACGGAAAATTTGAGGAAAGACTAATCGGCCAACTCCACAACCACTCACAGACTATCTTCCTTAGTAATAGTCATACAGCTGAAATCCAAGTTTTTAAAATGCTCTTCAGATTGATATTGTTAGTCAAGCAGATAAGATGTTGCTGACACAATAAACAATGTAGTCATACATAACTCTCTTTTGAAAAGATAAAGATCTTCAACAAGCTGTCCTCTATGTGCCACATAATTCCATACCATCAATTGCTCTCATTTTAAATACACACATATTTTCTAATGAAGGATTAAGATGGAAATAACATACAGTATGATGTACAACTGATGACTGTATAGGTCAAACCCTATATCGACCTCAGGCCTTCCACAATGACTACAATGTATCTCTGTCCCTAGGCTATACTGCTCTGTACTTTCTCCATTTCCTGAAAAATCTTCTGTTCCCATGCCAATCTTGCAGTATTAATTTCTGAATTCTAATAAAAATGGGTAATGAGAAGAACAGAGGGGTAATCAAATAAATGTGGGAATAAATCCGAATCCTCCTTATGTTCAGAAAGTCAAGAAGCTCAGTTTTCTTGCACAGTCTCAGTGTTGCAAGGTGACCTGACATCCTGGAGGTTGATTTCAGTAATTGTCCGCCTGTCTGTGTAACATTGATAACATCAAGTAGCAAGAGGTGTCACAGAGTGGAATAAAGTGTTCTCTGTTATCAATCAGTTTTAATTGGGTATTATGTAAATGTATAGAGACAAATGCCAATGCCCATTGATACCGTCTCTGCCGTATTTCACGAGTGGTGGCTTGGGCTATATCCCACAAAGCTGCAGGCTGAGTGGGATGCCCCAGCCCCAGAATTGCCCATTGAATATGTATATATTGTGTATTGTATTCAATGGGGGGCATTGAATACGGCCCTTCCTATAGTAAAGCATAGTGAATTTGTATTTCACAAAAAAAGTTGGATGTTTCACGCATATTTTCCATAACCAGAATCATGCCAAATGATGATCTAGCTGTCAACTTTGCCACAACACTGAAGTCAGAATGAAAATAGAGCATGTTTGTGTTAAACACATTAAAATATATGGGAGTGGTTAGGCACCACTCTCTATACTAAATGATGAACACTACCTAACAGGCTGATGGTTGGGGTCGATGATGTTGATACCATGATAACTCTTCGAAATCTTTAATATTAAACGTTGTCCTTATTACTTAAATTGTGATACGTAGAAGACAGATAAGTAGACAGTATTAATGCTGGTGACTTTGAAGGTGAAGTATTAAGTTGAGATGTTTTAAGGTATCAGTCTAGAATAAAATGTTCAGATGTTTGGGATGTCAGACAGCATTGACTAATATATTAAATCAGTGACCCAATTCAGAAGGATCAGACCAAATGAATTAATGCGCCCTTGCATTAAGGTGTGTACCTCCAATAAATCATCTTTAACAAAAGGCAGTATCCACATTTATCTGCCATAAATAAGCTACATAATCTGCCATGATATAAAACCAGATTTATCAGACAGTGAAAAGTTCTGTAACAAATCTCTCTCCATTTGTCTACCCTCTTTGGCTGTAATGAAAAGCCTTCTCTCAAGTTTAACTGTTATACAATTCATGCATTTAACAAGCTCATGATTTCCCTGATGACATTGACAATTTTGATAGAAGTATAACGTGCTCACCTGTTGTTTTATTTGTATCTGTATAATAACTTAAAACATTTACAGGGTTTTACATTGTCCTTTTGTAAGCTCCTTTCACATGTTGCACACAAATCACACAGGGGTAGCTGCTTGTGTTAAAAAGGAACTTTTCACTAAAAGCCATGTGACCCCTTCATCTTTCTCACAGGGCCTGAGGGTTAGAGAGGTGGCCTTTTGAAGTTAAGTCTTGACATATACCTCTCTTATAGACACAAGCAGATTATGTTCAGCAATCAGTCACGAAACAATACTTTAGAATGCACTAGGGATGTAATATGTACTTTAGATGGAACTTGGCATGCTATCCCCTCTCCTACCAGCACCTGTTTAACAGGTGTAGGAGTTACAGTACATACTGTATTACGCACCCAGACCGTTTGCACAGGTCGCTTCAGCCTTGTATTTCAAGCTGCCTGTCACATCTTTGTATTTTGACTCCAACTTTTATAAAACCATATTTGCGATTTTTTTGTGACATTTGCTACATATATACCCCTATTGGGTATATAGATCAATATATCACCTACCTACTTATGGATGCAGTATGTGCATGGTCCATTGCATTTCTGAATTATTATTAGTTTAAATCAGTATTTCATCTAATGTGATACACATATAGCAGAGTCTCTGCTTGGAGCGGGTGTGTAAGCATGGACTTAGTTTTGATATTCACACAGTATTTTTACTAATATGTGCTTTATAAACAGAACAGTCCCTGCTTAAGTCTTTATTGTAGCGCTTGTAGTCTGCCATGGGTAATAAGGGATTCTGCAGGTTTTGTGGTGCTGTGTTATTGTCTGACCCAGAAACTGGCCCAAAACAACCTCATTATGTGGCTTTCTCTATTCATTTTGCGCAGGGTTTTATGTTACACTGTGCATTACACAGGGATGTAAGACACACTACTATGAAAGAAGAACTCTACTACGCACTCCTACTATTTGCGTTTTATTTTTGCTATAAAAAATGTCCCTCTATAGGTTTCAGCCCCTTCATGGGTCTAATACTAAGATCCGAATGTACCCAGTTTGGAACAAGTCCACCCTCAGGTAAGTTCAGAGTGTAGAGGTGGGGTACCTGGCACCAAGAGCTAAAAGCCAGAACTATTACCTGGCTGCAAATCTGCACCTCTTATTTTTTTTATACTGAGACATGCCTTTATGCATGACAAGGATTACAGCCACAGGGCCCAACATCTGGAACTAACTGCAACCACTTTTGGCCATGCTTGGTGCTCAGATGTATATATTTGCACTATTGCAGCTGTCACACGGCTGCATGACAAATAATAGCAGACCCAATTAGATCCTATCTAAAGGCTTAGGACATATTAGAGATTTGTCACAGTCCAGGAACCCTTTGTATACACCATGGACTTTCCTTTTTCTACAATGATATTTTTGTCCTGAAAATTAACACAGAAGGGTATGCAGTTCTCATTAAAGGGGGTCAAAAAACATTTTTGCTAATCTAAAATCATTTTACATAAATGTGTATTACGATTCATTCACTTAAAGCTTGAATCTAAGATAATAAATTAGAATAGATCTAATATCATGTTGGTTATGGCTGTGAGGCGTTTATTGTGGTCATAAAACTGCCATGCCTATACCCATGTGCAAACTCACCACTGATGAGGTACTGACATATTGATTGAATTCAACTTTGCAGTTGTAGACAGCCATACTGTATAAACATGATCATCGCTTTAACAAATCTACGATGATTTTAAGGAATTCTCAAGGCACAGATCCCAGTAGGTCTTTTTAAGAACCAGTTTTATTAGAAATCCTCTGTGGCTGTTTTCTAATCCTTGTGGTCTGAATGTTATTGATTATGACAGTCCTCCTAAGAAAGAATAATGGGTATTTAATCTCATTAAGTCGATAATCAGAATTGTGAAGCAGTGACTTCAACTCTGAAGACACATATTGGAGGAAATAGTCACAGTTTTACTCCAGACACATGGTACAAGTCATCTATTGTAATTAGTTAATAAAGCTAGAATCAAGATGGAAGTTCATAAAATGATATTAAACTTCAAGATGTAAGCTGATGAAGGTTAACTTATTACAGTTTATAGAATGCTACTAGAGAACATGGAACATTTTTCTATTTGTGCCGTTTCACCTGTTCAGGCATTTTCCTAAGATTGTAATCATTGTCCCATCTGAGATTTTAGTACTAAGTGCATGTATAGGATAAAAGAAAGGTCAATAAAAGCCACTTTTTGCGTTGAATGTAGACTGTATAAGACCTGTAACAAGTCTCTGTGGTTTCCATACAGTTTTAGACCCTCATGTTAAAGGCTGATTATCTGCTATGTACTTCCTTCGCTGCCTCCATAAACACTAAGCACTTCCCTTCCTGCCTCCATGAATGCTAACACTCATGGGGGTTGCTTTATGCCTCCATCCAACCATACTCAGTACCTGCACGCTCACAGAGTCATGGCTCCTTGTTTGGTTGACGCCAGACTTACACAAACCAATCTCTGCTAAAAGGGAAATCCGTATTTACCTAATATCTCCTTTGACTGGGATTAAGCATCTCTGGGCAAGGAACTGTGGGAAAGTGGACACTGGGAGTAGTGAATCTATACTTACTGTGGGAAATGTCTCGTCACACCAGCAGCAATGCATTATGGGTAGGAGACATCACCGAGCACTAAGGCCTGCCCAGGGGATCGAGGAAGGAGCAGAGAGAAACTTTGGACAAGGGATTCCGTATAGGGCCAGACTATACAATGGGAAGATATCACTATTATTCTTTAGAAATTATCAATTTAGGGTATACGACGGGGTAAAGATTACTATCCTGACATCATTTTGAAGTGGGGAAGCTCATGGATACATATTAGAATTATCCGGCATATTTTCTTCGCTCAAAATGTTCTTAACTGAGAATTGATAATTGACACTTGTAAGTGATGTGATTATGATATAATGGATATCCCAATAACATCCCTCCTTGGTGTCTTTCCCTGATGTTAATTATGAACAGTTTGACCTAAATTCATTTAAAACTCAAAGACTGAGTGATTATTTTCCTTTGGACTGAACTACCCACGGGCTATAAACAGCGCCATTCATTGGTTAACGGCCACTTAAACTCACCGACAGACACTTGATAAAAAGGACTTCTGACCGATTTGAGGAAATTAATTCATTTTCCACAGATCCAAGGCATTAATGGCTTCAACATGGCAGCTGCACATATTATCCATATTCCAAAGGAAAGAGTGAAAAAAACTGTGATTAGACTTTGAGCTTAAAAATTAACGTAATTGATACTATGTAAGATTAAATTATATTTTACAGGTTGTCGGGGTGTATCACAATGTCAGTAGGGAGATAGAGAGAGAGGGGGAATGAAGAATAAAGCAGAGTTCCTATATGACTTCTCACCTTTCTATGCTCGCTCACTACACACAGCAATATCATGACATCTGTCACCATACACTTTGGTTGACAGTTATATTAGGTTTAACCCTGTTACAGTGTATGAACCTCAATAGATCTCACAAGATTTCATGATCATTTCCCATTATGCACCAGACAGCACTAGAATTGAATTGCCTGCACTCTACCATGTATCATGCATGATGCATGACTGCAGTCCTCACAAGCTATTTATCAGAGCTACATTTATGCATGTTGACATAAAAAGGAGAAGAATGCAGTTTGCTTCTCCGAAAGGGTTAAGGCATTCAGGTGCCATGCTGTAGGTGACACAGACAAAGCTATGAGGCCACCAGTCAGTTGCTATGGCTATTTTGACACACACTCAGTTACTCATAGGGTATTGCCTACATACATTCACATAACCTCACAGCTGTGGTGTAAAACAGAAATACAGTGGTAATGAAAGGGTAACTCTAAGGCTCTCAGCCAGTTGACTGTAGTTATCTTTAGTCACCCTCTCACATCCATAGTCTTTCTATTACAATGTCATATCAATTACAAATGGCCATATCTATCTTTAAGTCGCTATGTAAATAACATATAAAACTGGATTTATGATAAAAGAAGAGGAAACTCTTTTAAAACATGTAGCGACTTAAACCTTCAGCAATACTATAGCGACTTAAACCTTCAACCCTCTATAGCGACTTAAACCTTCAGCACTACTATAGCGTCTTAAACCTTCAGCACTGCTATAACGACTTAAACCTTTAGCACTTGTTGATCCATATAGTTTTAAAAATTTACAATTTTATCTTAGCTTCTATGCTATAGAATAGAATACAAAATAGCGACTTAAACTGGAGCGACCTAAAGCAGGAGTATATATAAGGGGCCCAACAACCTCAGAACCCCCCCCTCCCCCCCAAAAAAAAATATGCATGTAACACAATTTTATCTTAGCTTCTATGCTGTAGGATAGACTTTAAAATAGCGACTTAAACTGGAGCGACCTAAAGCAGGAGTATATATAAGGGAAAGTTGTAATTTTATCAAGTTAGATTATTCATTACAAGGGGAAGTTTCCCCGGGAAAGAGGGTTTCTTTGAAGGGGCCTATCTAAAAAATTGGGGCTTGGATTTTTGGGGGAAATAGAAGGTAGGTGGCGCAGCCTTATTCATAGAAAATGTCTGTAGGTTTAGGTCGCTATGTGGCATTCATTTGACTTCATTTAAACTGTATGGGAAGTTTTCCTATTTGTGACCTTGACTGGGAATATGGGTCTTATTGGTCCAAATATGGATTCAGAGGCTTAGGTTTATTCTCAAAGCAAACTGTCTTGGCTTTCAAAAAAACACTCCTATTGTGGGAACCTGGTCATTGTATGCTGACCTATGACTCAACATAAATTATGGTGCATCATGCCGACTGGATGGCGGGCTGGGAGGGGTTTGGCAGACCGAAGGGTAAATTTCTCCCTGCAGTTTACAGTAGAGTGATAGCCACATGCTGCCTCAGCCCCCCCCCCGTGCTCCTGCCCCCCCCACTGTATTTTATATGGATAGCCCTTGCAACCAGCTTCAATATGCCACCAGTCCCATGTCTTCTAAGACCATCGGTTCACGAGATAGAAATTGATATGTTCTTGTCCAATAAAGATTGAGAAGATTATTCGCCTCATCCGCAAAACTTCAAATCAAGATATTTCAGCAACCGCTGGTCCGATTGTCTCGGGACTCGAAGCGTTGGAAAGCAAATATTGTCTACTTTTTGATGGAATGATCACGTAGCCTATAAACGTGATGTCTTAAGCTTTCTAAAACCGTTTGAATCAGACAATTATTGGCTAATCTATGAGTCGATATGTGAATGTTATATACTTTTTTTTGGTCCGCAATCTTTAAACATCGTTTTCTGATGGTTGGGACTCAGAAAAATAAGACTCGTTTTCCTAGTCAGTGCCACATTTATTTGTAGGCTATTCCTATTGAATGGTTGTCTTTTATCGAATAAGGGTCTCACTCCCTGCATTCGCTTCAATAGGTGGGAGGAGGGTGAATGTGATAGCTAATACAGGGAGGGATACCCTTATTCAGTAAAAGACAACCATTCAATAGGAGGGAGGAGGGAAGTGTGTTAGCTAATGCAGGGAGGGATACCCTTATTCAGTAAAAGACAACCATTCAATAGGAGGGAGGAGGGAAGTGTGTTAGCTAATGCAGGGAGGCACCCCCTACATATTAGGTCGCTATTGGGCACCCCAAACGGATTAGGTCGCTATGGCAGCCCCTTCCGTTTCCCTCCTACACATTCCACTTTTTCCTCCTAACCTGTGCCTTCCCATATTTAGCTGTCTGGTCATAGCGACTTAATCATTCTGGCCCTCTGAATAGCGACTTAATCCAGGAGATTGCCCTATTCTGATTGGCCATCTATTTATTTATTTATTTATTTATTTATTTTAGCCATATCATTCTACCAACTTAATACACAGCAAGTGTTATAGACAGGCTATATACTCTACAATTGTGAATGCTGATTAGATTACTCATACTATATGTGATCTATAATAGTGTTTATATATTAGAATCTACATGGAAGAGAATAGAAGAGAATTGGAGACATACACATGACATTGTCTCCTATACGTTTATACTAGGGAAGTACCATTTTGTAACAAAGAGCACTGTACTCAGACAGGCAGGCCCCTTCAGACTCTATACACTAAAGGGAACCAGGCACACACACAATGAAACCAGTCATGTCTACACAGCCACAATGAGGCCCCTGAGACTGGACCCTGACATGTGTCTACCTAGAGGCAGGCCTATGGACAAAGTAATCATATATGGCTAGTGAAGGAACTGGATTGAGTTAATCATTTCTTATCAAATACAAGGTTCCCTCGGCTATCATTTTATTTTCTGTCCAATAAAATCCCATCATATCACTGTAATACGAGTATATAGTTAGATTAACAGTGAAGTGGACCTTTTTTTAATGTTAGAGTCATATATCCACACTACTCATCCAGCCCGTTATTACAGTTATAGTTAAACTGGTTTCTCATCACTGCACGCATCATAAAAATCCTGATTTGGAGAAGGCTTATTTTTTCTTTTAAAAAGATACATTTTTGATTAAAAAAAAGGTTAAAATTGGAAATTATGGGCAAATTTGGTATCAAATTAAAGGTTACGCTATCAGTAATGCAGTCAGCTAGAAAGAACTTGCATTATGACAACTTTTGCCAATCAATAAACTCTGAATCACTAAAATGTGAAAATTGATTGCGAAAAATTCCCTAAATATTTAAGCCTAAAGTAAAAAAAATAAAAAAGATTAAAAAAGAAAAGCCCCCATCATATTTTCTACTACTTGGTGATGAGAAACAACTTATTCCTGAGTGGCCTAACTTTGGAGAATCCTATATGCCACACAGGAGGGTCTGAAAATTGCTAACATAATACTGTACTATAACAGCAAAAATCCTTGTATAAGCTGCACCGCCATCTTAGGAGGATTCTATAAGCTGCACTGGGGTTCAGACTCTTATACAAGCCCCATCTTCTACGTGAGAATTTACGGTAGGCCTCAGAGGCGGTGACTCTCGTTTTCAAATGATATGACAACCAACCAAAATACAAGGCAAAGTAAATTATCTGCTATCGTCAAAGTCCAGACATACTAGGTGATACTATCAGATGAGATTCCCTCACAAAGACAGAATATCTGATAATCAGATTGAGAACATTGTCATGCATATGCTGGCTGTAACGTGACAAAGTGTCAGTTGTTTGTGTCATGTTAGCTGTGTGTAATGACTGTGGAGAAGTGTTTTATCAGTGACTATCTATGCACATGTTAATATGTAATCAGGAGTGATGTATGTAAACATTGTATGGGCTATTCAGCCAATAATTACCCTTCAGCAGAATAAACATGCTCCTCAGGGAGCTGTTGCAGAAAACAATTTTAAAAATAGCATAAATATAGCAAATTTACGTTAATGCTTAACGTTATTTAGTAACTTGCAGTAATACTAATGTATATTTAATAATCTAAGTTAATGTATTGAAATTGACATCAATGTCTTCAAATTTACACTGTTTAGGCTAAATATCTGCACCATGTCTGGAGGTGGTGCCAATTGTTACATGAAAATGTACACTAATTAACTTGAAGTCAACAGCTTGAATATTTTCTGTAACAGCTATTTGGAAAAAGGAACTTACGTTGTTAAGCTTAAGTCGTTTTTCTGTAACACCCCCCTGGAGTAATTTGATATGGCAGCCATAAATTCTCAGCATATCATTGTGCGCATATGCCGTCCTGTTGTTCTCCCACTTAACTTCATCATCAGACAGATATCTAAAAGGTAGATAAGATTATGAGCCTCATCCCCAGTATAATGTTGTTAGGAGGTCTGGTATATCACACACCTGTGTATATGTATGTGCTGTAGCATGATTCAGCTCACAGAACCTTATGCCTCTGCACGCTATGCAGATACAAGAGACCATCATCTGGGGGATGTTACAAAACAGGCTTTACGCTAATAGTGTATTTACGCTATGCTAAACATTTTTAAAATAATTTAAGCTAATGTTTAAAAATTTACGTTAATACCAGGGAACATTTCAAATTTACACTATGGTCCTCAGAATGACTTTATTATAAACACAACTTGAAGGGAGTGTTAAGAAAAATGAGTGAATTAGCTTTAAAAATGTTCATAACGTAAAAACATTGGCAACGTAAATCTTGTTCTGTAACACCCCCCTGGAAAAACAAAGTTAAAAGATTCTTTTGTAACACCTACTTCCATTATGAAAAATTATCACTATCTTTGTTACAGCCCCCAGCTTATACTATACATCATGGCAGCTTCATGTCTCTCTGTGTGCACACCCTAATTTTCCACCCGAAACCCTTTAAGGACAGATGGCACTAAAAGATGACATTTGTTGTCATATTGCACCAATGTAGCCCCGGTGAGTAACTCGCTGCATTGGTGCCATCAACCTAAGACTGATGGCAAGTAACTCGCCAGGGCTGCATTCAAGCATCATGACGACCAAGGGCATGATGCATTACTGCACTATGCCGTCCTTAAAGCGTTAAGTAGGTTTTCAGCATTTCCCTTGGGTAGTACAGGACATAATCCTCTACACCCCTGTCTGCCCCTCCATACACAACTGCAAGTGTTTTGGCCTAATACTGCAGAAGTGGATTTAGTGCCTGTGCAGATCTACCATGGGTATGATATGGGATAAGAAATAAAGCACACAAGTGGCTCATACCTCAGGATGTGTTTGTGGTGCTGTGTTGTAATAGTGTCTCAGTCAGAGCCAAAGGTCCTATAGCATGAAAAATCTGCTTTAGTTGGGAATCTTTTGTTTTTTAATCATGCATTTTCATACCATTAAAGCTTCCTCAATAGTAAAAGAATGTAAACCATCACACTTAACAGTCTCTCTGGAGGGTATGTTTTCTCTGCTGGGTCTTCATCAGTGTTATTCTCAGATTATGCAGAGAATGGCTGATGTAGAACAGGCTTACCTAGCCTACAGCTGCATAAAAAGGCTATATTTGGGCGCTAAGCTACCTTCACATCAACCTAAGACTGATGGCTAAATTATAAGAAGACTGCCTATTGCAATATGCATAACTAATCAAGAAGTACATCTAGTGGGATTAGGGATGTTGGCAGGCAGGATAAAATATGATGTAGAACAATCATTACACATACCAGTAAATCAGGTTGGTACCCAGCGATGCACCGCGCCCCAAGCTGGCCCAATCATAAGTTCTACCTTGAACTCAGAGTTGGAGATTGAAAATATTATGCCACTCCGATCCTATTTCCGATATGCTGAGGCATTCCCGCCATGCAGTATAGTAGGTCAGACGAACGCTGTCTCCACGATTTTCCCGCGCCAGTATATCCGGCAGCGGAGCTGCTGGTGTTCTGATATAACAGCCCAAAGTTAGGGAGGCTTCACTTACTGCAGAAGGACTTTTAGAGGCTCAGTAGAAGATCATTTGGTGGTATAGAATACTGCTTGGAAAATGAGTAGATATATAGGAGGAAAAGCTGTCTTGACTATTTAAAACAAGTAGAGTGCTTTGATTTTCATAAAATGTTATATCAATGATCAATACAGCCGCCCTGTCAAGTAATGCAGCATATTAGCATTATTATGTTACCGTAAAACCTCGTGTATAAGCCTAACTCATGTATAAGCTGCACCCTGACTTTGGGCCGATCCTATAAGGCACACCAGAGATCTGATTATGGTGACTTTTCAGTAGTGTGCAATAGTAGCAAAAACTCTTGTATAAGCCACACCCTGTCCCTTTGATTAAGTGGTGGATGAATCATATAAAAGTGGAGAGACAGGTGTGTTGATCAGAATAAGTTTGACATATATACCTTGTCTGTAACCTGGCCACGCTGCCATTTATCAAACACTGGAGAAACCCAATCTGAGATTGTAGATGTGACCTTGACCTTGACCTGGGATGTCATATGACAGTGGCGTCCTATGTTGGCAGACATAGATATGACCAATTGCACTCTGGGAGGTCATAGATTATCTGGTGCAGGTGCATAAGGCAGAGAGGGGACACTGTTGGCTAAACTTACGCATGAATACAATATTTTCAGAGAGTTATCCAGGGGTACTTTGTAGTTTACAACTTATTTGTTTTATTTTAATGATGTGAAGTACTCTGGTAATGGACACTGCTGGAATCATGCAACTGTGGCTGAAAGTCTGTTCCATGGCTCTGTCACTGATATACAATATATCCATAAATCATGTAAACCAACATTTATTTATGCATAATCCCCCCCCCCCCCATATCTACTTAAGTACCAGGTGAGAAATAATTCTATTATACAGAAGTTCTTTGTAATGTTTATGCATACTCCCCCCCTCCTGTCCTTAGCCAGTATCTATATTTCAATATATTGTCCATGCAAACCTTCTCCTGATTAAGATGTCTTCCCTGACATGGTGCAGAGCCCCCTGGTGTCAGTCTGATGCCTCATGACACCCCCGTGTCTATACCATCCACTGTGGGTGAGGTTTGTATCTACTTAAGTCATCACCCAGACCCAGACAGGGTCTAGTGACCTCATCATGACTGACCTCCTATATTTGTACCAGCCCATGTTAAGGAGGTCTATATCTACCTCAATTATAGCCCAGACCCAGATGGCATCTACTGAGGGTATTTGATACAGACGTGACTGTAGGACATTAGGGCCAGAGCACCAATATGTCTAGATTGTTTGATAAATCACTCTTCTTCTCTCTCCCAAAGATCTGAAGATCTGACTTTGCCTCTGAAGTCTAGTCTAGACTAGACTTCAGACAGCCCTTTTAATGTTTAACAACAGGTCACAATAACATACTACAATGTCTATTGCAGATATGTATTGGCTTTAGATGGGAGTTGGCATGCTATCCACTCCCTTACCAGCAGCAGCTCACAATGTGGAGTGGTTTATGCTGTCACCATTCTGTGTGACCCTTAGAGTTGCTGCCTGTCATGAAGCATTATTGTTTTATATAAAAGGTCTTCCTCAGCTAGTAGGACCATAAAAAGAAACATAACAGAAAGGGATAGCTCACTATTTACAAAAAGACCATACAAGGTTATTTTAGTATAGCCTGCAATACCCACGGACACTAGCATTGTGGGTATAGGATACAAGTGTCAAGAAAGCTTTGGAAATGTGGTACCATTTGCTAGGCTACTTTGCCTCGCATTCCCCTGGGTTTAATATAGAATATATTGACTCATAAATCAATGAGTAAAAAAGAAAACTGACCCTTTTGTCCGTAACTCTCAGACAGCCCGGCTCCATCTGAGAGTTACAGCCGTAACTAGGTTTTTCATGATTATAACAACTGTAAGGATCACTAGTAGGTACTTTTAGAATCAGCATTTATCATACAATCTATTCATCTTTATCATGCGGCATCAGCTACTAAATTCTGTCACTGTGCAATAAAACTGACTGTGCCCCCAGTATCATTTGGTGGTAATACTGCTTCTTTGAAAAGGAAATGACTGGAGTAACTGTGTGAATTCTTAGAAGTGTCCCATGAAATAGGAGACTTATGAGACATGTTATTTCATTGTCTTCGTTCCAAAGACATGTTAATTCAAGAGCACTGTCTGGTGTTATTCAACTGAATGTGTCAGCTGGGTTTATTTCAGGACCCTCTTACAACTTACAACAGGAGATTCCCAGCAGAATGAGAGATTGCTGCAACAAATCAACTCTTGATAAAATCATCCTTATTCTAGTCCTGACATTTTTAAGAGCCATGTTGTAAGCTTTACAACTACCCCTATAGGAAATAATTTGTCCTTTGCTGTGAAAAAAGATGGGTAGCCTTGATTTATGAATTCAAATCAAACAAAGTCTTTTGAGTATGTGGGCAGTTGATTGCCCTGCACAGGTTTTAATTGCAAAGAACACAGGTTGATTTCATGAGAAACATAGTTTCCTAACCATAACTATAAGCATAGAACACCAATACTGCACCCCAAAATGTTTAACAAGCTTCAGACCTTAGGCTTAGTCTAAATGTTGATTTACTTCTAAGACATTTTCTGGCCAGGAAAGCTACTGCAATATTTTGTTGCAAATGTTTGCCCTTTGCATTTAGTTTCTTCTATAAGTCTTCTACTAAACCATATGCCTCCACACTTTGCTTGGCCTTAAGCCCTGCACAGATATAAAATGCACAGAAAGATGTAATTATTATTGGTCTCATATGAAATAAAATCCTCCGCTGCTAATTAGATTTATCTAAAAGGAGTGTTAGCAAAATACATTAATCAACACTGCATCCTGGCCCAGAACCGCAATTAATCATGACTTATTGCGGCACTAGGTCCTATCTCACAGCACTGTGTTATAATCTTCTGTATAATTCAATATGATAGAGGAGCAAATTCATCAGTACAAGCCACATCTGTAATATTCTCTCTTTAATTTCTGTCAGAATTAGCTCCCTCGTTGAGGTAAAAACTGCATGGTGCCTGCAGCAATGAATGTTTATGAAACCTCCCAGACCAGATCGGGGTTTATGTTTAAAAAGATCAAATAAGATTGAAAGTAGTTATGATAGGCTGTACTAGATCCCAGAGGAATCTACTGACTTAGTGGATATAATATATTCGAAAGCTTATTTTCTTTGGGACCTATTGAAATATTGGTGTTTGGTATTTAAAACATGACTACTTTTTATTCCATAGATAGTTAGGCATTGCTATTTCTCATAACAAAACTGTTTACATGTTGCCATATTTACAAATAGATATACATTAAAGCCCCATTTTTTATGGTTCTTGTTATCTTTTTATTTAAGGCTGCAAAAGTGAACACATCATTGCCATTGTAATAGTTCTACCCCAACAAGCCATAGAAAAATAGCAGCAATGTGTCATAAGGCTATCACAAAGGGGCAGTGCCCAGATGGAAGCTGGCATTTAGTATTGTGACTTAAAAGGCAGGGGGAAATGGAGCCAGTGCCAACTACCTTCCTGACATGCGACACCCCTCTCAGCCCAACACGGTTTAGGGCCTCATCACGTGATGTGAGTGTGGCCTGTGATTGGCTGAGCTCAGAGCAGCTCGCTGGTACTGAGCAGGTAATGAGCTGCTACTGGTATCCAGGTTAATGAGTCAGCGGGAACTCGGGGAGGTCAGCACGACACACTTCTAAGGAAACCGGGCCTTTTAGTCTAATTAACTGAGATGAACCGCTGCAGGTCAACACAACAACTCCTCAGGAGACTGGGGGTTGGTCTAACTATGTGTGAGATCATGTTATATCATAATATCTTTAATGATAATATATTGTTAATAGATAAGAAACAAAAACAAGATCATCATAATGTCAAACAATAGATGACTTTTGTTGACTATCAAGTGTGCCCAAAATTATTCTTGACCGACTTGACTTGACCATGACCCAGTAGTGTGGGTTGCCTCTAACCATGCCATGGTTTAAGCTACATTAACTGTCAATGTTCTAAACCTCAGCGTTTGCATGGCCAACCTACAAAACAGTGATCACGCCACATTTAAGCTTCACTGGTCTCATAGTATATTAACTACTGTAAATCCCTCAGCATCTAAAAAGGAAGTTGATGGAGAGTGTCTTCACAGAAACCTGCTCTGAATGCAGAACTAGAATGGCCATTACTTCAATTTCTTTTTTGTTTCATGCTTGGCTGCTAGCTCATTCTTATTTATTAAGGTTAAGTCTGAGGTATCCAAGATGAAGACAAAAAATAACCAGGGTCTGAGAGGTTCAACATTTTGAGGACTATAAATGAACAACACCCTAGGACACACAGACCTTAATACAATTCACGTCATAACACCCACAGCCTGCTTGGCAATTGACCCATCATGTCCCACAACTAACCAGATCATGTCGTGTCCTTTACCCAATCAGATCAGGCCATGCCCTTCACTGCCTGCAGTAACCAGTCACACTCTCCAACCACAGTAACTGAGATTGGCACTGTTGTATAATTGAGTTAGGTAATGTTGGGTGGGCATCATAAGGACTGTTGAACCAAAGTCATTAATGCTTTTCCCCAGTTGAGTATTAGAGTGCGGTAGTTGTGATCTAGGTGGGATTTCAATAATCTAATAAAAATCCTTCATAACCCACAGGAAGGTTTGTTAGTCCTTCCATGATAAACTGTTTACTTTTATTTAGGTCCAGGGTTAGTAAGCTAAGTTGGCATGGAGTGACTTTGTACATTTCATCTTTGTGAAGTTCTATTCAACATCATCATGGTAAATAGGGGCTGCAAAAAAAGAAGGAACCTTCTCTTTACCACAATGATCTGTCCCAATCATCAGTATGTATTGATAATAATTATGACTGTCACACCTCCCATGAAGCTCCTGGCATCCTAGTACACTTAACGCCTAACGCCTAACAGGAGAATTAATTTATTTAACCAAACAAATTTGTGTCATTGAACACAAAAATGTGTCTGCAGACTGTGCGTGATATCTAATCCATATTCGCGACTCACTCTGGGGCTAGATTAACAGGATAATATGAAGGAGGTAAATCTTTTGATCAGTGTGTATTGAAACCCAACTAAGGAATGGTTGTGAAATGAAGGTTTACCATCTGTCAGGATTCACCCTATATCAATAAGCATTTAAATCCGATGAGATTCGTGATAGAGCTAAGCTTCACTTTCAAATCAATCTCACAGAGAACAGTTAATCAACCAAGGGTGAGCAAAGGTGCAAACACTGTTCATGACCAATGCGTCACACAGGACTGTGACTTCTAGTTGAACAGTAATCCACCAATAGAAGTATTTCCCTGGAGCACTTTGAGTGAGAGGGTAAACATGCAGACCAATTATTTGCAGCAGACACTGAAAAGAAGAACACATAGCCCCCTCTGACCCAGCGTTTTTACCTCCTTGTGGTATAGTGTATTTTAACAGGCCAACCAGGGCAAAAGCTTCATAAAATATGGGGAAAACATATCAACCTAATCACACAGGTATCAGCTGAGCCTCTGTTATGATCCCAAATACCTCCATTATGAATTTGGACTTGGTTCTGGCTTAAGCATGCATGAAATGACTGATGGAAGCCACAGAGTAAACAAGAAGCAAAGCACTCAGGCAGAACTTATGGAAAGACACAAGATTGTTCCAATATCTGTCACAGACGGAGCAGACCAAGTATGTCCTTCTGAGTATTATGGCTTGTAGTGGTACTGCAAGCTACAGTGGCCCAGAAGGGCCAAATGGATAGAAAAGTGAAAAGTGGAAAGTGGAAATCGTAAAGTGTACACCAAAAAGTGAAAAGTGGTTTGAGGTTTGTCAACAGGTTGTGTAAGCTATATACGGTGGCCAGATAGGGTCATCGAAAAAGAAATTCACTGTATAAAATGATCTTCCCCCCACTTTTCTGGGCCTTTTAAGCAATTTCTCAAAAAAACCTTTTCACTTTTCACTTTTTGATTTTCATTTTAAACTTTTTGATTTTCACTTTTCACTTTTTGATTTTCACTTCTCACTTTTTGATTTTCACTTTTCACTTTTTGATTTTCACTTTTCACTTTTTGATTTTCACTTTTCACTTTTAAGGCCACTGTAGCAAGCAAACTTTTACTTCTGTTATAAAGACTAACCAGCCAGAAATCCCAGAAACAAAGCACCCAACGTCTTACTGTAACACCCAGCGTCCTACTGTAACACAAAGCACCCAGCGTCCTACTGTAACACAAAGCACCCAGCGTCCTACTGTAACACAAAGCACCCAGCGTCCTACTGTAACACAAAGCACCCAGCGTCCTACTGTAACACAAAGCAGCCAGCGTCCTACTGTAACACAAAGCACCCAGCGTCCTACTGTAACATGAAGCACCCAGCGTCCTACTGTAACACCCAGCGTCCTACTGTAACACAAAGCACCCAGCGTCCTTCTGTAACACAAAGCACCCAGCGTCCTACTGTAACACAAAGCACCCAGCGTCCTACTGTAACACCCAGCGTCCTACTGTAACATGAAGCACCCAGCGTCCTACTGTAACACCCAGCGTCCTACTGTAACACAAAGCACCCAGCGTCCTTCTGTAACACAAAGCACCCAGCGTCCTACTGTAACACAAAGCACCCAGCGTCCTACTGTAACACCCAGCGTCCTACTGTAACACAAAGCACCCAGCGTCCTACTGTAACACCCAGCGTCCTACTGTAACATAAAGCACCCAGCGTCCTACTGTAACACACAGCACCCAGCGTCCTACTGTAACACCCAGCGTCCTACTGTAACACAAAGCACCCAGCGTCCTACTGTAACACCCAGCGTCCTACTGTAACATAAAGCACCCAGCGTCCTACTGTAACATAAAGCACCCAGCGTCCTACTGTAACATAAAGCTCCCAGCGTCCTACTGTAACACAAAGCACCCAGCATCCTACTGTAACATAAAGCACCCAGCGTCCTACTGTAACATAAAGCACCCAGCGTCCTACTGTAACACAAGGCACCCAGCGTCCTACTGTAACATAAAGCACCCAGCGTCCTACTGTAACACAAGGCACCCAGCGTCCTACTGTAACATAAAGCACCCAGCGTCCTACTGTAACACAAAGCACCCAGTGTCCTACTGTAACACAAGGCACCCAGCGTCCTACTGTAACACAAAGCACCCAGCGTCCTACTGTAAGCTTCCTACTGTAACATAAAGCTCCCAGCGTCCTACTGTAACACAAAGCACCCAGCGTCCTACTGTAACATGAAGCACCCAGTGTCCTACTGTAACACAAAGCACCCAGCGTCCTACTCTAACACAAAGCACCCAGCGTCCTACTGTAAGCGTCCTACTGTAACATAAAGCTCCCAGCGTCCTACTGTAACACAAAGCACCCAGCGTCCTACTGTAACATTAAGCACCCAGCGTCCTACTGTAACATAAAGCACCCAGCGTCCTACTGTAACACAAAGCAGCCAGCGTCCTACTGTAACACAAAGCACCCAGCGTCCTACTATAACACAAAGCACCCAGCGTCCTACTGTAACACCCAGCCTCCTACTGTAACACAAAGCACCCAGCGTTCTACTGTAACATAAAGCACCCAGCGTCCTACTGTAACATAAAGCACCCAGCGTCCTACTGTAACACCCAGCATCCTACTGTAACACAAAGCACCCAGCGTCCTACTGTAACACAAAGCACCCAGCGTCCTACTGTAACACAAAGCACCCAGCGTCCTACTGTAACATAAAGCACCCAGCGTCCTACTGTAACATAAAGCACCCAGCGTCCTACTGTAACACCCAGCGTCCTACTGTAACACCCAGCGTCCTACTGTAACACAAAGCACCCAGCGTCCTACTGTAACACAAAGCACCCAGCGTCCTACTGTAACACAAAGCACCCAGCGTCCTACTGTAACATAAAGCACCCAGCGTCCTACTGTAACACAAAGCACCCAGCGTCCTACTGTAACACAAAGCACCCAGCGTCCTACTGTAACATACAGCACCCAGCGTCCTACTGTAACACCCAGCGTCCTACTGTAACACAAAGCACCCAGCGTCCTACTGTAACACAGAGCACCCAGCGTCCTACTGTAACACAAAGCACCCAGCGTCCTACTGTAACACAAAGCACCCAGCGTCCTACTGTAACACAAAGCACCCAGCGTCCTACTGTAACATTAAGCACCCAGCGTCCTACTGTAACACAAAGCACCCAGCGTCCTACTGTAACACAAAGCACCCAGCGTCCTACTGTAACATAAAGCACCCAGCGTCCTACTGTAACATAAAGCACCCAGCGTCCTACTATAACACAAAGCACCCAGCGTCCTACTGTAACACAAAGCACCCAGCGTCCTACTGTAACACAAAGCACCCAGCGTCCTACTGTAACACAAAGCACCCAGCGTCCTACTGTAACATAAAGCACCCGGCGTCCTACTGTAACACAAAGCACCCAGCTTCCTACTGTAACATAAAGCACCCAGCGTCCTACTGTAACATGAAGCACCCAGCGTCCTACTGTAACACAAAGCACCCAGCGTCCTACTGTAACACAAAGCACCCAGCGTCCTACTGTAACATAAAGCACCCAGCGTCCTACTGTAACACAAAGCACCCAGCGTCCTACTGTAACACAAAGCACCCAGCGTCCTACTGTAACATGAAGCACCCAGCGTCCTACTGTAACACACAGGCACCCAGCGTCCTACTGTAACACAAAGCACCCAGCGTCCTACTGTAACATAAAGCATCCAGCGTCCTACTATAACACAAAGCACCCAGCGTCCTACTGTAACACAAAGCACCCAGCGTCCTACTGTAACACAAAGCACCCAGCGTCCTACTGTAACATGAAGCACCCAGCGTCCTACTGTAACACCCAGGCACAGTAAGCTCTCAATCTGACATGACAAGCTGCACCAAGCGTCCTCTAGGTCCCCTCTGAAGGTCACTAAGACCCAATAGCCTGAGGGACTAACACGCAGGGAGAGATCAAGTATGTGTGCATGGTGGACAGCGGGTAGACTGTGATATAGAACGACATTGATATTCCTTATGCTAGAAACTTTAGTCAGTACTGACTAGGCTCCTAAGTCATTTTTCAGGCCCCTATACATCCAACCCAGGTCGGTCAGGTCAGTCAATACTGACCAACCCACCATCGACCAATAGCCTGAGGGTCTAATATGGTGGGACAGATCAAGCATGTGTGGACGGTGGACAGGGCATAGACTGTGATACAGAGCACCAGGGGGAAATAAAAACAGACGATATATTGCCTTACAGCTGTTACCCAGAATCTACCAGAGGGATGCTGATATCTCTGCACTATGGTAGAGTTAGCACTATTTAGATGCTACAGCTGACCCATCAGACCTAAAGAAGGCTTGATGATGTACATAACATGGGGACATAATCCCAACAACCCTCATTCATCAAAACATAAAAGGTACTTTCTGCATTTAGGATAGCTTTCTGTTAGGACTTGAATTGATTTTTTGCTCTAGCAAAGTCAACTCTGACTGGGCCCAATCACACCCATTGATGAGGCCTGCGCCTGTGGCAGAAGGATAAATAGATCCAGTAAGCAGCCGCTGCAGGCAAGGCTGAAACCCATCAGTTTCTAATGCTTGTGGGCATGGGTTGCAGTGACTAGGGTAAATGGACACCCAGAGAAGTGACCTGGACAAGTAGCCTACAACCACCACCACTTATATCTATCCATAGGCAGTGTTCACATTGGTAGCTCAAGGGCAGCTAAGTAGGTTGAGAAGTCTAAATCCATCATCTTGCAAAAGGATTCACAAATATGATACATAATTGCATGGGTAACAATGGTTTGCAACTATGTTTTAGGTTAATGTTTTGCCTTGAATCTGTAGTAAGCCAATCAAAGATGGCGGGTGGTTGTGTTTGTAAAAAAAACTACAGGGGGTGATTGCACAGTATTTATAGGAAGTTGAACATTGTAAAGTTATGTGTTGGTGGCTATGACCATGTATTATGTAGTGCTCTAATCGTGTTTGGACAGAATGGTCTGTAGGAGCAGGAAATAAGGTTTTTATGATATGATGACCAGGCTAACTACATACCTAGTCGCATCAACAGAGTTAGCCTAGTCTTCAATCTTTATTTCTGACTGATTTCTCTATTATTGTATTGATATAATGAGGCTAACAATTGCCTACATGACCACATATACATATAGATTCTACCAACTATTATGTAAGAGCATCAAGTATTTACATTACAAATAGACAAAATCTGTAAAGCATTGTTTGCTCACCATCTGCCATCTTTGATTGGTTCACTACAGTATCTAGGCCCAGTGTTCCAACAGTGAACATAATATCAGAGTGGAAACTGCAGTGCGCTATCCATAGGGTAATATAGTGCTATACACCAAAGCAAGAGACACAAGGCAAGTTGTTTGCTGCATATACTTTAGGTGTGTACAGATTGTTCTGAAATTATATCAAACATTGTATTATCATACTGGAGAAAAAGGTTTATTTGGAATCTTATTTAAATCATGGACCAGAAGCGTGAAAATAAAATGGAAAAAGGATTGCATTGACCCTAACTGGATCATGCATAATTTCAAACAAGATCATTTGACAAAGGTTTAATTCTTCCATTCCCTAATTTTGTCAACACAATTAAAGAAATCAATATTTCAATAAGAAATCTCATGAAAAAACATTTGGCCACCTTTTTACCATTCTTCCCCCACCCTGAAGCGGGATGAAGGGTGATCAAATTATAAAAACAAAGGGGTCCCTTAAAATACTTGAATGGAGAAGCCTGTGCATTGAAAGGATTAAAGTGTGTTTCTGGTTCACTATTTCTTACTTTAGCTCATCCCTGTTTGGCTTGCCCTTAGTCCGCTATATGATGAGAACAGTGGAAGGAGTTATAGATCTGCAATGCAACATCCTAGCGTCACTAGTCATAGGTAACCAAGGTGACAACTGCAGCTTTAGAAAAAAATGTAAACTCACAATCTACATTGGGCCCCTCCCTGGCTCCCTGCCTGCCTGCCTGCCTTCCTCCCTCCCTACGTGCCTGCCTGCCTGCCTGCCTGCCTGCCTCCCTCCCTGCCTGCCTGCCTCCCTCCCTCCCTCCCTCCCTTCCTTATTCAAATAGGGGACCTGAATGAAAAGTCATCCATGACATTGTGCGATTCAATGATGAGGCAACATACCCTATGTGGCTATTGTTGAATTTGGAGCAGTTATTGCTGGATGAACGGGCATTAAAAGGCTAAGTATGTATCATCATTTATAAAGATGGCACCCACTACATAATGGGAATAGGATGGACACTCAAAGATGCAAATCTAGGATGAATTTTTGTATTGTAGTAAATACTATTCGGTCATGTTCAAGGACCTCACCAATAACCTAACGTCTCTACAGGACATAGTAGCAGTCTGAGATACACTTAAGGAGGCCCTGCCTATACGGCTATACTGCTTTGCTCATTACTAACTTTTAAATTGGTTTGAGTCAGTGCTGTGTCTTTTTATGACCTCCTTATTCTCACATGGTAGGAAGAGAGGGACTCCTGTCAATCAGAGTGTTGGTGCAGCAGAAAGATACCATGTTCACCTCAGTCTGTGGCTACAGGGCTGTGTGGAAGTTGGGTGGAAGCTGCCTCTAAATGACCCTCCAACATCACACAGTAATCAGGGGTAGACACTAACTTTCTCAGTCATGGGCCACCCGGGCCCGTAGCTTCAGAAACCTACGGGCCCGCACCTAAAACTGTGGCCATGCAAATCAGAAGACCTAACCAAAATGGCTGTTTTCGTAGTGATTTTCTTTTTTAAACAATATACAAAAAATATTTAACATGACTATGTACAAGTAGACATATTTTTTTATAAAATTTGCTCTATCTGTTCCTGAGGGCCATCAGGGCCCATAGGAAAGTAATTCTTTAGAAAACTACTGGTCCGCACCAAAAGTTATGGGCCATTGGCTCCCAGGCCAGCGTTAGTGTCTACCAGTGCAGAAGGCAATACTCTTTTACCCCCTTTGCAGTCTTTCCAAAAAACCTTTTCACCACGCAAGACATTCGGTCCTGCCCCTTGCAAAATTTACATGCCCAGATAGATTTCCACAGGACAGTATTAACAAAAGCAAAGAATTGCAAAACAATTTCGATGAATGGTTCTATAGATAGAAATAATAATAACAAAAAATAGCTTGAATTTGCCTGAAACATTTGTGTGTGCTTCCAAGACTTTGTAACTTCAGTTCTATTTGGAATATGTGAAAAGTGCTTTCAGTTTTGAAAAGCCCAGAATATGCAGGACATCTGGGCCAGCAACACCAGGTGTTCTGCCGGACCAGAGGCATTTCCTTTAAGGTGGACATTGCCACTGCAAGGCATGTTTAGGCAAAGCCTGCTTTTGCATAATCAGATTAAAAATGTTTAAATTGTCAAATATTCAGCATCAAGCATTTGTGGCTCTCTAGCAAAACTGGAACTGATTTCTTCCCTGGTTTGATGATCTCTGACCGGGTCTAATCATACCTATTGACGAGGCCCATACTAGCACCGAAAATAAATAGATCCGGCGGGCACATACCACCAGGCAAGGCCACCATGCACCAATCAGTGCCTGCTGCTTGTGGGCATGGGCACTACACTTCGCCCAACACCAACCTTGGTAAACAGACACTCACGGGAGGGAGAGGGACAAGTTCCTCAGCCATGGATGTACTCACCCCCACCACCTCTACCCCCCTGACAGGCTCTTTGTTTGACAATCAATGTGTCAAACCTACTGTTAACCGTTAGTGCACTGTCTGCCAGCCTCCCAATTCAGCCACTCCATATAAGGGTATGTTATATTACCAGCGAGGTTTGGCTTTTAGTACAGACAGCCGGATGGGTGTGGTGTTGAGGTTAAAGTGACATTTTCACCAAGCGCTTCCCACTCACATTTCTAGTACTGTTCTAATCTGCTATGCGGTAGGTGTGAGTGGTGAGAATGCCCCTTTAACATAACACTAGATCTGAGCGCAAAATGTAGTAGAGGTGCTAAAAGCAATAACAGAGAGCCAGTCTGTTGTGTGTTCATAAGCACTGCTTTCTGCTGTTTTGAAATAACATAGCATGCATAAGAATCAAACACTGCATACATTTGTGAACTATGCACATTTCTGTGGAAAGTGTTTCCTATAATATGGCGGTTCATGTGGAAAAAAGAAGTTTCCAGGATGTTTGGATTTTTCATCAATTCATGAAAATAAAACAATGTTGCCACCACCCTCTCCTGAGCATAATAAAATAGCATGACAAGATAACTTTGACAAGAAATCTTTTTCAACACAATTAAAGAAATGATCGTTCCAATAGAACTTATAAAAAACTAGAGAAAAATGTTTGCTCACTATTCTAAAATTCTTATTCAGCCCACACTGAAGGGAAGTGAAGTGTGATGAATGATTTAACCCTGAACTAAACGCTGTTGTTGCTTAAAGTGAAATCAATGTAGTAAGAGGGTTCCACACCCCTAATTAAGGGGTCTCTGAGAACCAGTTCAGCCTCGACTCAGATTGTCACTCAGTATACTATTCAAAGAGCACAGAGGGTGACAGTAAATTAAGGAACTCAATATCCTGTCCACACTAGTCACAACCAAGCACCTAATTCCAATCTGTTTAACTGCCCTTAGTGGCATGAAGGCCTTGTCCCTGTTACCTTCTATCCTCTTGTGCTGGTTGAGTTGTTGGTACTGCACCTAAGCTTGTACTGTATGTATTCTTATTATTGAATTTAACCGCATCCAATACTACCTATAAACAAGTCATTGATCAAAATTTGCAGCTTCATTTCAGAAGCATTGTCACTATATTGTTTTTATAGAAAATATCTGAACCTTGTATACCAGTTAAATGTGCCCAAGACGCTGCACATGGTATTTTGAAATGTTACACTCAAACACAATAACTATGGATATGGAAGATCCTTGAAAGACATTGAATTTCAGGGTAAAGTAGGTGAGAATGAGTACTGGGTGGTAAAGTGGGTCCATTACAGCAATCACTTTGGAGGCCATATTAAAGTCATTACCTGCATGATTCATATTTTACCCCTGCACTTATGCCTCTGGTAGGATTATTAATATAAAATGTTAGTGTTCTTAAGTAAGTAATGAGTGACTCCTCATCTGGATACTTAATAGTACCCTTGATCATGAAGATAAGTCATTTAAAAAGGGAATTTGATAGTCATTTAAAAAGGGAATTTCTTGAAATGAACTCATGAAACACTTGGACTTATTCTCATCCCTGTGCCATGGTGGTTCCTAGTTGTTGAATAGAGTACAATTTGCTGGGCATTGAGTGGAGTTGAAGCAGGGAGCCTCTCAATTTTCTGTGGTTTGTTATATTTTTACTAGCTTTTCCTGCCACCTTTTTGGCTCACAGTGAGATAACTACCTACTTGGGTACATGGCACCATATCTTATCTTTTTTTTTCATTTTCAACCAAGAGTGCATATATAATGAAAGTTGTTTTGCTGACACAAGCTGAAACAGAACTTTATCCATATATACAAACAGGAGCATTCTGCTTATTGGGAAAAGGATGGCTTCTAGGAGGCAATCTGTTTATATAAAGGTACAAACAGGTGGTCGGGGGCTGTGGCTGGGTAGCAGCAGGTGTTTAATAAGCATTGTCTGGTGGATGCAGGGAGCCTGAGGGGAATATCTTGGGCACAGGCTTGAACTGATCAGCCTGGTTATACTGGGGGTAGATGACTGTATATGGCTCACTCTCACCAAATCAATGCAACTAAAATGTGGCCGTACATGATCGGTGGCCGTACATGATCGGTGGCCGTACATCGGAAAACCATAAAATCCCGCAATTAGGCTATGCACTCCGCTATTTAACTTATCTAACCATACTTACTGGCTGTAATGTATTCATGGGGAGTTTATTAAGAAGAAAGACCTCCCAAAATATTTATAGGGGCCAAAGGGGGCAGCACAATGTACAACCGATCATGTATGTCACATGTAAGGCAGTCAATAGATCAGTGATCATGTACGTCACAGATCATGTACGTCACAGATCATGTACGGCCAACGATCATGTACGGCCAACGATCATGTACGGCCACCGATCATGTACAGCCACTTTTCAGTTGCACTGATTTGGTGATAGTGAGCCTTATACCACAAGGTGTGGCACAGCCACCATCATCTTTATGCCCTAGATGGCCATACTGTACCATGGGTTTGGCTATACAGGGTAGCGCCATCTAGTTAGTAATAGTTATGTGATATAGAAAGGGGGATGAATGAAAACCACATCCTGCTACTCAACTGGGGTTTACATAATTCAAACACTAGTATATTAACAAAAGGGAAAAATCCTATTTAGTAGGATGGTCCCAGCCCTATTTAGCATATTTAATAACTACTTCCATAGATTACTTCAATAATGAACTTGTAGTTTCTTTCAAAGACATACAGGAAAATATATATAGCACCAAGAATAAATGAAGCAAATAGCACCTATTGGTTGTATGCAACCTTCTAAACTTTAAGAAAATATGCATTATCATAACTCTTTTAGACTACCTTGTCTAAGATATGAAACTTTTGTGTACACATTTAAATATTTTCAAAGTTGGAATATATGCACTAGGCCTAATTCATCTGATGTGGCACCTATTTTCACGTAGATCAAATTAACCTGTCACAAGTTTCCGCTATACATAAGTTCACACAGAATCTGATGTAGACTTGCCTGCATATAGCTTGCCAGGGAAAGGTTGTGATGACTGCTTGAGCCCGGTAGAGGTACAACTAAGTTGGATAAATCTAGTCTGCTCTGTGCAGACCCAAGATAACTGCACTCTGGGCAGTCATTATCCTTCTGAGATTCTTTTTCAGACACCCGTTTCTTTTTATTACATTGACAGGAAAACCCCTTCCGGAGCTGATGGTAAATTGATACCTGAGGAGTCGGTTGGAGGGATGATGGGAGATCAAGGGTTGGGTCTATACTTCTACCCTAGTTGCATATCTTATGGCTTTTATGGAACAAACAATCATCAGTAGTTCCCAATTTGATAATTAACTATGATAAGAATGCAGGTCCATATATCAGGGACGCAAGGAAATGAAAAAGCACTCATCTATACCTACAATCTAAAGACCTGTGGATCACAATCTGGACATGAATTTCTTATGGGAATAAACTTGTGATTCAAGGCTACAGAAGTACCACTGACTAGCTAGTGGTGGTTCTAATATATACCCCAAGGGCTTGGATGGTGGATAGATAATTCCTATGCAGGGAAGGGGTCAAGCTATCTCAGAGCTAGGTAATTAATCATACCGGAGAACTGTAGGTGTACAACTTATTTTCAGTACTTTATCGCCAATCATATTGCTGTGTAATGTTCTCCTACATCACCTTTATCTGCATGTGTAATAAACACAGACTTCATTGCCACAGAGCTGCTTCAAAGCCCATGGCTGCAGACCAGCAATAAGCACCACCCTGCCGTCCTGCTGCCATAGATCTAAGATACAAGAAGTCAATATGTGAAGCTGTTTATCCATTCAGAATTGGTATTAGGGATGCCTGAGGCCGTCCCGCAGCTTCATATATAAGATCCTCCCCCAGAATTGGACAGGTGGATCATGAGCGGGTGTCCTGAGAAGGCACTTTCATTGATCTTCAATACTATAATAGTGATACTGGGACCAAATTTACCCACTTTGATTTCATGTAGAGTACATTTCTACTGTCTAAAAGACAACCATCTACTAATATTTGAAAGCCGCATCTCGGTTACAACAGATTAACCTTAGCCGAATACGGCTTTTAAATAACCTGTCATATTTCATGAGTGGGGGCCGGGGCAATATCACACAAAGCCGCAGCCCCCACCATTGAAATATGTCAGAGAAGTATCAATGTAAAAGGCATTTGCATTTATTTTTTCATTTCAAGCCATTTAATCAAGGAAAGACACATTTTCTTAACCCCTTGAATACGGCTACATTGTATTCAATGGGGGCATTGAATATGGCCTTCCAAAAATAAAACAAGATATACTGCATTTTATACTGGGAGTATTAAAGGCCATGTTAATTTACCTCTAGACCAGACAGCAATATATTGTCTCGTTACTGTATCAGCGTTATGTGCCAGCTGCAGCTGTGAGCAACACAGTTATTTAAGCTCAATGTGGTACCAATGCTGCTTCATTGAAATGCTAATTGCTCGAGTAAATTTCTGAAGGTCCCTAGAAGGATGAGAGTTATGGGAAATGTGATTGTATGGTCTTTGTTTCTGAATCATCTCAACTTAAGAACCCTGTCTGGCGCCTGTGTCAGGTTTATTTCAGGACCATTCAACTTACACCTTAGTACAGCAAAGTGTCATCATAACAAGAGCTGTGTCTGAGTGTTTCCTGGTAAATTTGTGCTATCTTGAGCCAGTCTGTGGTGTTTTTATAAAAGATGTGAATTGAAATATTGTCTTCATTTGTAAAAATTAGATCTGATTTGAGGAAATAGGATATGGGAATCATGCAACATTATCCTGATCTTCAAAACATTAAGATGCTGGGGTTCCTCATTGCTGGCAGACAACCTCAAAGCCCTGAGAGTGATTTCATTGCCTGTCAGCTTGTCTGTGTAACTGTATAAATTGTTACCGATTGAAGTTAAGCATTTGTCAGTCATATTCTATCATTTATTCCACAACTTGGGTGCCTTCATCAAAGCGTTGGATCCAATCATGTTTATGTGTGCACAATGTCTTATCCCAAGTTACCAAAAATCTAATCTAATATATTTGTACAAGATTACTAGATTCTGCAGCTAGTATTATGGCGGTGGTGTCAAATCCCTAATTGTACCATACAATTTCAGGGACAGGTTCAAACTATGCATTTGGGTCCCAAAACTCGGGAAATTTGATCTCTCAGATTTCTACTCAAATACCAGCATACTTTCTTGAAAATGGTCCCAATACCTTCATATGGTAAATAATTTTTTGTGATTTCCCAAATTGTAGGACCCGAATGCATAGTTTGAGCCTATACCTGAAGAAAAGTAGATTTATCACCCCCCCCCCCCCCCCCACTAGTATAAAGGATTGCCCGTGTGACTGGAACTCCTCTACCTTTTGCAGTGGTCTCTGACTGAAGCTTATCACACCCATTGAACAGATGGTGAGGAGAGTAAATATCCCTGATGAGGACTTGCCCTGAGGCAAGGCAACCACCAATCAGTGCCTGCAGCTTGCAGGCACTGGCTGTGTAAATGGAGACTCACGATAGGGATCTGCACAAGTACCCTATGACCCAGACCACTTTGTCCCTGTACTCAGCCTGCCCCCTGACTGAGTGTGGTATCAGGCAGTGTCCACATACAGTAGTGGTTGTGTATAGAATCTTATAAGAGAACATGAAGAACAAGCTGTATCAAAAGCTGTCACTTAACACTTAACAGGCTTATCGACAAAGATATCACACAGCATCCTCATACATATTGCTATAATGTTTTGTGTTTTGATGCTCAAGGGTACCTGTCATAGGTTTATTTGCCAAGGCAAAAGGACCAATTTCTTTGGAATGGGCCACTTGACAGGGGCCAATTTACAAAAATGTCATTATCCTGAGGGCAGTTTACATACCCCGTGTAAATTTTCACACAGTATCCTATAGATTAGTGTATGTGTTAGATAGACTACACCTGGACACGGTTTTTCCATATACCCACTGCCCCACACGGTCAAGACGAGGTGTTAAACAATAAAACACAGGTGTTATATGATAAAACACAAGAAGGAGACATATCAAAAATGTCAATATAATATATTGAAATATTGACATAATAGCTATATTTCAATATAGCGAATGACATTCCTACTTTACACTAACCCTTAAGTAAGGCTTTACAATTCCAGCCACCTGTACTTAGTACCTGCACACTCACAGAGTCATGGCTCCTTGTTTGGTTATGCCAGAAGTTGGTAACTATGAACTGGGGATGAAATAGGGAAGAATGTTTATAAATAGGTAGGCCCTACAGGGTATTATTAGAATCATAAAATGAGAAATAAACTTGATAACATACATGTGATTTTCAGGGATGTAAAGGATCTAGGATGCAAAGCTCTCAGGCAGGACAGGCATTGATTTCATCCCTAGTGTAGTGATCTCTGATGGGGCATAATCTCAATAGTTGATGAGGCCTCGACCATCAGCAAAAATAAAAAGGTCCGGTGATCGCATGCCCTGAGGCAAGGCCACCACCAATCAGTGCCTGCTGCTTGTGGGCATGGACAGTGTAATGCATCCAGCACCAACCTGCGTAAATGGACACTCAAGGGAGGGAGATGGACAAGTACCCCAGCCAGGGATAGTCAATTGCTTCCCAATCACCTGTACTCTGTTCCTGTCGTTCACCCTGCCCCCTAATACACTATAACACACTCTGTGTTTGACAACCAACGTGTTAAACCTACTGTCAACCATTAATGCATTTTCTGCCATCCTCCTATATAGTGCTGCCAGCGAGGTCTGGCCTTTAGGACTGACAGCTGATAGGGTGTAGTGCTGACCTTGACATAATAACATAGATCAGAGTGGATATGAATTAAATGTGCTTAAGTATGGTGTGTATACATAAAAACTAGTTTTGAACAGGACGGTGTGGAATAATACAACATGCATAATCACCTGCGCTTGCATATGCCTGTGAACTCTGCACATTGCTGTGGAAAGCGTTTTCCATAGCAGAACTGTGGATATACATGAATGAGGGTTCTTGGATATTTGGATTCTTTCATCGATTCATGAATTGTCAGCCCAAAACAAAATTGCACACACGCTCTCCTGGCCATAAAAAGATGACAAGATCACTTTGACAAGGATTTTTTTTTAATTTTCTCATTCCCTCATCTTATCAACATTTAAAGACATTAGTTTTTGTTCCAAGACATCTCATAAAAACCTTGGGAAAAACCTATGGTCACTATTTTAAAACCATTATCCAGCACACACTGATGAGTGATGAAGCCCGATGAAAGATTCAACCAGAAACTAAAAAATGGAGGCATTTATTAGGAATCCTAAATGCTTAGGAGCTGCATAAAGGGGAACTTCAATGATGAACCTCTATTATCTGACAAGTACAGACAAGATTATATATGGCACCTAGACTAAATGAACCATATAGCAACTGTTGTTTGTATGTAACCTTCTGCACTTGTATCATCATCAGTTATTAAAACTAACTTGTCTAAAATATAAAACGATTGCATACACATTTGAATATTTGCACAGTTGGAATATATGCACTAAGGACTAATTTAATCTGATGTGTCACTAATTATTAGGTATGTTAAAATAACCTGGTTATCCAGTACTTGACGGAAGATACATTTGCTCCATTATGGTACAGATGCATATTAGGTAATTTATTGGTGTTTTAAAGGTGTTTTGGGTAAAAAAAAGTCAATCAAAAAATCCAGAAACCAAAAGTAGAGTATATATTCATTCTCATCCTCAACAGTGATGCACCGGTTCATTCTGTCCCAAACACTGAAGTCAATTCAGCATAAAGGTGTGCAAATATCAGTCAGTCATCTCAAATTATATAATCTTCACAAGTTTCCCATATACATAGGTTCACAAGGAATGTTATACATAGAATAGCCTGCATCTGGCATCCCTGGGAAAGGTTGTTATGACTGCTTAAGCCGTGCGGAGCTACAACTAAGCTAGATAAATCTAGTCTGCTCTGTGCAAACCCAAGATAACTGCACTCTTGGCAGCCATTATCCCTCTGTGGCTCTTTTTCAAACGCTTGATTTTTTATGACATTGACAGGAAACTCCTTCTGGTGGCAAATTGATACCTGAGGAGGGGGTTAGAGGGGTGATGGGGGATCAAGGGCTGGGTCTATACTTCCTAGCCTGGTTGCCAATCTCATGGCTTCTGTGGAATAAACAATAAGCAGTAGTTGCTATGTGCACTAGGGTTAATTTAATCTGGTTTGTCACTATTTTTCATATACCGCGTGAGATAAATTTGCTCTAATGGTTTTAAGTGTGAATGTACATGTTATTTGACTGAAAATTAAAGTCACAGTTCACCATAATATTCCGCATGCACACTAAACACAGACTTGATTGCCTAAAAAATGCAGGCCATCACTGAGCATCACCCAGGGGATCAGGAGCACTTGTCCTTAGTCTGTGCCTACAGGACTGTGTAGAGGTTGGGTAGAAGCTGCATCTAAATAGTCCCCTTACAACACAGCTAGACACTTCTCTTCCACCTCTTCATGAACAATCCTCAAACTTAACCAATTAGGTTGCCTTTCCGAGCAAAGTACCAAAACTGTAAGAGGTAAGAGCTCTTTTTATTCAAAAACAGCTTAATCAAAAATGTCAAATGACATGTGTTAACATGAGACTTTGATTATATGATGTAGTTTAATCTAGACAGGACAGAATTTCCCATGTCATGTTCATTCATGCCTTGATATATTTGTTATTTTCTAACTTAGGCAACTTTTACAGTCCTGGGTTTTGCTGGCCGCAGTCTGAGGAAGGTACTTAGGGACTGCCCTTTATTATCAGGATTTGGTTTTGCTAGGGTAGAGGTAGACCATTAATGCGGTTATGAATGCATGATATTTCTAGAAGGTGCATATCACACAGTAGAATAAGAAAGCACATGTAGGGTAAATCTTGTAGAGGGTGAAGAGAAAATGCAAAAACGCTTCAAAAGCAGCATATAAAAAGATTTGAATCACAGATTTGAGAAGAACAAACAGAATAAATAGATAATTATTAAATTTCTCTATCAAGCTGTGAGTGGAAAATATCAAGGTTACAGATAGGAAGAAGAGGGGGACTTGAGGTTATACATGAGGCAAATTTGAGGGTTGAGGCCTCGAGACAATAACATGGTAGTGAGGTGCCATCTCTGCCTGACAGTGTGATATTTCAGATCACTATATGTCCCTTGGTCTGGGGTAAAATGTGTAATGATTGACTGGCAATAGAAGTGTGGCCACCCTTCCTCCTATTCATCATTTTAAAGCTTCATTATACATTGACTATACCCACAGTTCTATCTACGTCGTCACCACTCCTTACTTCCAACAAGAAGAATCACCTTACCTCTCCCATCACTGTCAACTTTCTCTATTTATAATGCACCTTCATGATTACGATCTAACCCTTCCTGTTAATTCTGCACATCTCACATCTCACCAGCCCATTCCCCTCCTCTAACGAACCATGCCTCTATGGGATAAGGAAACATATCAAGCCCCTTAAGCTTCTGGCTGAGAATTATACACAGCTCAGCTCTCAGCATGCAGGGCACTAAGTCCTCTTAAGCTGGGTGTTATGGACAAGGGATGAATACAAACTTCATCGTGGGCACCAAGCTGAGTTATACTAAATCCTAGACTAGCATATTGACTCAGGGTTAGAACCCACTGAGGAAGAAGGGCCCCACCAGCATCCAGGCAGTGAAGACCACTCTTTCCAGTCAGTGCTGATCTGGAATTTTCCCAGAATAACTTGTTGTTGGTGTAAAGATATGGCTTCAAATCATTAAAGGCACTCATGATTGGTTCTTTGTAATATCTAATATAAATAATTTAGATAGGTTTAATAATCTAGAAGAAACCTAACTCTGTACTAATCAGAACTAAGGGCAGTTGGCTACAATGACAAATGCTACCCAGGGGGAATTTTGAAAAGGAGTGATTGATCTAAAATGATAATAATGCTACTAAGGAATTCCCAAACATATAATCTATGATATCTATGATAATCTATAATATGTTGTTCATCAATGTGCATGTGCATGTTCTGCTTTCTCTTAGCATATTCTCTTCTTTCCTGTACACTGCTGCACCATGCTGAGTTCGGCCTTCCTTATTTTTACACTCTAATTAATTGTTTCTCCTTAACCACATTGCTAGTCGTTTCCAGCCTCTTTTCCAGCCTCTGTTCTTTCAATTACTTGGTGGTGCCTTTGACATGGGGTATTCTGAGACACTAAAGGGCTTCTGTTTGTTTTTTAAAACACTAATTAGTTGTTCATTACCACCATGGTAAACATCCTGTTTCCCCTCGGGATTATTGCTTCAGCACCTCCTAGTCTCTGAGGAAATACACAGAGCAGACACCAGCCATAACTCAGAGTAAGAACCCCACAATTACCACTAAAGTATTTTTCCACCCAGTGTCTGGTGAGAGGAGGCAACTGGTTCCCAAATCTGATTATTGAGTGGATGAGATTGAATACCCATCCCCTGTTCTGAGTAGTGTTATGATAATTTAAACCGATATGGCAAGGACTAGATTCACTCCAGATTTGGGATGCAAGTCTAACAATCACAATGTGATTTTAATTATATTTTGTTGGCCTATAACCGTTAATGTTAAGGGAATCATAGATTTTATTTCAGCAGTTAATCACAATTTAGCTTAACATTTTGGTGATGCTATGAGATGCAGACCAATAGGATGACGCTTGTCAGGAATCCATGATTATAGCTTAGGATAACATAAGAATATTGTGCAAAGATTATATCATGATATGATTGTCAGATATGTGGTTGATCTGCTTTTTGCTGCTTGTATAATCAGTAAATCAACATTCTCTATGAAACTGAGAAATATTAATTTGTGTTGGGCTAGACAGAAGGTGACGGAAGGTGAGAGGAATTTAGTTGTGTATATTGGTTATGAACTATTATATGAACCTTTCCTAGAAACATAAATAGCAGTTACAATCTATGTTCAGATTCACCTAATCTGAATCAGTTAGCCAACTCTAGAATATTCTTAAAGCACCTTATCTTTATTCAGGCATACAAATGTTGACTAGAGAAATCATTGCTGGGAGAGAAGCAGACCAATCTGTCTTGTCTTTAACAGGTTGGGGCTTTAAGGTGGGTGAGTGGCAGCAGGTATATACTATTATTTTATATAATAGTGGAGCTTTCTCTCCCTCTCTAATACCCATGTGTATCCCTCTTGACTCACATTTTTTTTATGTAATATCCATATTTAAGCACACAGGTACACAGCGCACTATCTACACTGATGCTCATCTAGATAATACCCAGGAGTTCTACCTCCCTGATACCCATATTTAACCACCCTGTCCCTCTGAGGCATCGCTTCTGTGTTGACTCCACTTATGGCTCAGATTCTTGTCTTTATGTAAGGCATGCTATCATTGAGCTCTATAGCACCAAACAGCATGTTTGAGCTATTTAAGCAACCAGATTGACTATGTTATTTCAATTTGCATCAAAGTTGAATGGTAACTTGGTTTGAAAGAACAAAGTTGACGCATCAATTTCAACAAACTGAAAGTCAAATAACTGAGTATTTTCGTGAATTCTTCATAAAGATCCTCATAAAGGAGGAAGGTTATGGGGAATGCTGTTTTCTGATCTTGCCATAGGAGCAGCAGCTGGTTCTTGTAAACAGGACATGTCGGCTGGGTTTATTCAAGGACTATTCATCTTACACCTAATACAAGGGAGATCCCACCATAATGAAAACTTTCTTAGAAGTCATTTCTTGATGAAACTGTTATTTCACCTTTAGTCTGTGCTCTTTTATATCTGTTCCGGAGGTTCCCACCTGGCTCAGGGGACTTGTAATTGTCCTGTCCTGTAAAAAGAGATGAGTATTGTGTTATTGTCTTCATTTCTGACTAAAAATGACAAAGAACAATCATAAGCACACAGACTTAATGTTATAAGGTTCAGATCATTAGAACCTTTTTGAAATGAAGCTAGGCAAAGACTAAAGCATGAAGCTCATGAACTGAGCTTTATGCTCTAGGCTTTGCCAGTCACTTTATGCAGTGGTCGGAATTCATGGGGGATTTTGCAGCATTCAATTGAAAGATTCAATGGCAAATTTCTAGGAGAAAAGATGTACATTACTTTTAAACAACACATTATTCGAATATGGAAATATGTATCAGTCACAGGTGTATGGATTGGAAAATCATAAGATCTATGATCATCAATTACAACATATTCTACACAAATGCTGTGAGAACTTGAAACGAAACAAAATGGACGACTGTGACATTGCTGCTCTCATGACGTCACAGTCAGAGCAACGTTGCTATGTCAGCAAGCAAAGACCTTATGTTACCTAACAGCGGCCACATACTGCGCAGTCCATGTTGTTTTAATTTAGTTTGGCGTGGAAATGGGGCACAATTTGCTGTGGAAAAGGAACATAGTTTGTCGCTGGAAAGAGGCACAGTTTGATTTGGAAATTGGACACAGTTTGCCATGGAGCTTTCCATAGAAACCATGAGTCAAGGGCCTGATGGGGGGGGGGGGCTCACAATTTTCCGGGGACACTTCCAATTGTAATTGAGGCTAGGTTTCCTTGCAAAGGTTAAGGTTTGGAAAACAACCTTGAAGCCCTAATGGAGATTTCACTGATTGTTAGCCTGTCTGTATAACTGTAACAGGTTCATGAAGTATAATGACTGCTTTATTTTCTGTGAGAGGATATTGAAGCATAAGTAGGATAGTTTTATATGAATACCATGCTGATGGATGTGACTTTGAATAGGGTATGGATCAATTATGTGTAATGGTGCTCTCAGCATGACAGAATAGATTGTAAATGGTAATATGTTCCCTATTGGGGTCTGGCTGCACATTGCAAAACTAGACTTTGAGATAGAGTAGTATGCCTTTGACATTAGTATAAGTGAGCTACGTCAAGGTTAAATAAAGTGGCATGCATGATGAGATCTGTGGGTAGATTGGACGCCCATGTCCACATTAACTGTGACATCTGTATGTCCTAGTGGCAGCGGTGTTAGGAGGGCACTGGGGACTAATACCACCAGGTCAGGCTGCATGGACAGGTCAGGCCCTGGGGGGATGTGGGGAGCATGATGGCTGGGAGGTATCTTGATGCAGCATAAAGCAATGTGAACAGTTTGTCAGGGTCCAGGTCTTTTAAACATTGGCAGACAACCATCACACTTGGTGTTAAAAACATTCCAAAAAAAGTCCTTCAAATGGGGAAAAACAATGTATTCAACACTAATGTATATATATATAAATGTTTCCTGCCCAGGTCCTTGACTTCAGGGGTGAGTAGGGTAACATACATATGTGATGTCACAAATGGAACAGTATTAAATAATATAGCTCTAGTTCTATCAGAGACATTGCAAGAATATCTTTCCTCATCGATTGACCATTAAAGAACAGCATCTGATTTCCTTTTAACTTATTCTGTTTATATAATTTCATTACAAAATGTCCCCAAAAACAAATGAATGAGCTTTGAGATTATCATTCTTCTGTATTTCACTTTTGCCAATGATAGAAACAGGGAGATAATGATTCTAAATACAACCCAACATGTAGGAATCTCACTGCTCTCTCAAGTCTATTCCCAGCCTGGTATTAGTGGGGGGTTTCACGCTCAGTGTATGTCAGTGATTTACCGTCTCTAGGTGCTTGTAGCTGTCATGTTGTTCACCAAGCCTCACTGACCCTTGGCACATCCTCACTCCCTGTCCACTCACTTCTTAAGACACACATGTCGGTACCCCTCCAGCAACACTTGTAGTGGAGTCAGGACAGGTACTCAGCCCTATAAATAGGGGCTGTGGGGTTTGACCTATCATCACCGACCCCATAACCAACCCACCTGATGAAACCCTTTATCAAATCAATGCTTCAAAGCCTATATTTGTTAAGCAATCGTTACCCTTTTTCTGACTTCTAAGTATTTTTTACCTCAGTAATTCAGGTTTCCTTGCACGCACCATTTTCAAATGTTGGAATGAATTAAAGAGTAGAAAATGCATGACAACTGACCAAATTTACTCGAAATAATTTCATACATTTTGATGAAATGTTAATCTTTATAATCTATACACAAGTCATAAAGGCACATTCAGTGGGAGACTCTATATTTTCCCTAATGCTCCATACTGCACTATTGCACGTAGAGTAGAGCAATGCGGGAAATAGGCTGATTCAATGTAAACAAGGTTGTGTGAATACTCAGGGACAGAGTAGATTTGAAATAATGGCAACTTAAATTGAAGAGGACAGTATGCTCATGTTATAATGGAAACCCTTCAGAGATGCTTGTTTGTAATGTAGTTCCTGATTGGGAACTATGGAAACTGTAGGGATGTTTACAACATATGTATTTTTTCTTGCAGGCTATATAGAAGTAACATATCTCTTATGAGAGCAACTATGGGTGATATGTTTCAAAGTGAAATTGTATACGCCCTTCGGGCTTGAAGCACAGTTGTTATGAGGCACATCATAGATTAAAATGAAACACGACTTTTGTAAAAGGTCTGCTGTCAGATATTGATATGTGTGAAACTACTCAAGTCAAAGTGTGCAAATCAAAACAACAAAGAAAATACTTCTTCCTTTCTCAGCATTGACTGTCACACACACAGTTTATATTATGTACCTGAATCAGTGTTCAAAGTAGCGAGATATCCTTGACATATACAAATGCTGTACGATATTGTGTGATTACATTGACTTTCCAGAAATCATGCTATCACTTATGTTTTAACAACTAGTCATAGCCCTACACAGGACTCCCTCTACATTCTCTATCATTCTATGTTGTTGGTATCTACTTCCACACAGGGAAGCCTCCTCATCCTCACTAATCACCTTAAGTGAGTATAACTGATGTGTGAGACAAAAAAAGTAAATTTCCCTAATAATAAGAATGTTCATGTATGACATATTCAACTTTTTACATATTCCATTACCTCTCATTCACTATGATTTTGCTCAAATTCCATTTCTTCGCTTAATATATGTTCATTTTCATTAGAAAAGCCGATTGTTGGACCACATGAGATATATTTCTGGGCTCTTACTGTCCATGGATACCATTTTAATGGGCCCAAACCCATAAATAATACATTCATAAAAGTATTTAAAACATATTAATGTACGATTTAGAATTTGGTTTAAAATTGGATATACCCACTTTAACTGTGCATGTCCAGAGAGCCCCAGGAGGCATGCAGCAGCTTCTCCCCTGCAGCCCTCCCCATGTGCTGATATCTAAAGCCTATCCTGCTGTGTGCCTGCTGTGTGCCTGCTGCTCTGTAGTTGAGTTGCTCACTGAGACATGTACACATGATTACTGCTTTGTAGTTCTTTCCCTGGGCAGCACTGCAACACTGTCATCACTGAGGCATGGCGCACCTCTCTTCATATCTGATGAATTGTATCAGAAGTCTTCATGATATTTGGCTTCGAATATGAATGCTTCTGAAATTCAATGTTGAGCCTTAGACTGGCTAATTAATGATTTAAGTAGAACGCCTTTATTTCATGGTGAATACGGCCTATCAAGGTTAAAGCAATGGGAGTGTAATTCCCGATGTGGGCGTGCAATAACCCTGGGTCGTATTGCACGCTGTGGTCGTATTGCACGCTCCTAGGGGTCACTATGGGGTCGTCATGGGGTCGCTATGGGGTCGCTACACTACCGACGGTCACGTGACCTGTGCGGAATTCAAAATGGCGGCCGATGGACGTAAACAAACACCGCTGAAATAAACAAACATCGTGGAAGTAAGCAAACATGGACTGGCAATCTGTTTTAGATTGAAATACCATGAAATAAACACAGGGCGTCACTTAAAAGTGACATCTTCACTGGTTACTGCACTTGCAGTGCTTGGTCAGTATTGCACTAGGCCTACGGCCAGCGTGCAATACTGACCAAGCACTGCTCGTGCAGTAACCAGTGACTCGGTCACTTTAGCGTGCAGCTCTGTCTATTTATTGTACACTCCCCTGCATGGTTCCATCTACACTAACTCTCGAGGGAAAGCTTTACATCTCCATCCACCCATACTCAGTACCTGCACGCTCACAGAGTCATGGCTCCTTGTTTGGTTGATGCCAGACTTACACAAACCAATCTCTGCTAAAAAGGAAATCTGTATTTACCTAATATCCTGACTGACTAGGATTAAGGTGCCACTGGGCAGAGAACTGTGGGGAAGTGGACACAAGGAGTAGTGAATCTTTACTTACTGTGGGAAATGCATTATTGGTAAGAGACTGCATATCACTGAGAACTAGGATCCATTCAGGTCTACAGGGAAATGGGAAAAAGAGTATTTGGACGGGGTTCCATATAAGGGACAGATCTAATACAATAAAGCTTTCATGGAAGAGGTGCAATTCCATAACGCAGATTGGGAAGCCAACAGGGTTTGTCCATACAGAAGGCTTGCAATCTGACCACTATCTAATGGTTCCAGGACAAAAAAACAAACTTGCAAGAGATCATCATGATGCACTGATGCATTGGTTCAGTGGTGTACGATGAAAACAATTACATTCCACCTTTGGGAGATCATGCAGTCATTGAGGTCAATATTATTCCCAATAGAAATGGTGCCCAAAGTGTACAAAATGTATATAATAGTAGTATAGTATGTATCGGAACGGGACTATAGTTAAGTACTGTTTATTACTCAATCGACCTGCAGCCAATCAGAGGCCTCCCTTTTGGCGGGAAATTCAAAAGCAGCCAATGAGAGGCCTCCCTTTTGGCGGGAAACTCAAATAGGTCACGTGACCGGAAGTGACCTACTTCCGGTCACGTGGACCGGAAGTGACCTACTTCCGGTCACGTGACCTTTGGGCGGGAAATTCAAATAGGTCACGTGACCGGAAGTGACCTACTTAAGAGGGTCACGTGACCACCATGTTGGCGGGAAATTCAAATAGGTCACGTGACTGGAAGTGACCTACTTAAGGGGGTCACGTGACTACTAGGTTGGCGTGAATTTCAAAATAAGTCACTTGAGATTTTTATGGATAAATAAATTTTAAAAAAGAAAAAGCAAGCTGAAAGCTTGCTAAAAAATAATTTAAAAATGCGGCTCTTTTTTTTTAGGGGGGGGAGGGGCACTCTGGGGGGCACTCTTTAAGATGCATGGGGGGGGAGGGGGGGAGGGGGGGGAGGGGGGAGGGGAGGGGAAGGGTTTTTAAGAGTGAGACTCGCTTCTCTGCCCTCTCTTTTAGAGGGCAGAGAGACGAGTCTACTGGTTCGTCTACTTACAATGAAATGTATCATGATTGCGTTTATGATGATGTGCATCATGATGTGACTATCTTACAACCCTATAAGAAATAAGCAAGGTCTCTCTCCTATACATGGGCGTACTTACACTGGCTATTTGTAAACTAATGAATGCGACTTCCTCGTTAAAATCAGTATCTACAACTCTTTCAATCCTAAGGCTTTTTTTTTGAGTTTATTCTTTTGTTCAATTTTGGGCCCACCTCAAAAGAGGAATAGGCCCTCGCTTGCTCATCAGAGCCGGGGTGTAGAAGGCCCCTGCCCTGTCGGGTACGTTCTGAGATAGATCGCCCTCTGGTACGTTTTGGTTGGTTTGGAGCTCCCAGTCGACTGTCTTATGCACCCGAAAAAAACCAGACTTTCGGTGTCTCATGATAAAACTGGTGCGTTATACTAAGTGCTGGATTACTTTCTCATTTTTTTATTGTTCTATCAGATGCTTATTTAATTTTTGCACTGATAAAAACAGCTAGCTTGTACAAACACGTGGTCTATTTAAGCGTTAAGTGTAGAAAATGAACAGAACAGTGCACAGAAAATAGAGCTACCGACTACATTTCGCCCAGTCACTCAGCGGAGAACAAAAGAACAACTGACGTAGTGTACCCGCTATTCCGACAGTTGGCGCCACCGTTCGAATCTTTATACTTTTCCCGCGTGCGACATGAAGCCCTGGGGTGGGTACTGGCTGTTTGGTTGTAGGTACTGAAACATAAAAAACTACAGCCAGCCCATGTCATGGTGAGACAGCTCTCTTATTCCCCCTTGAGTAGCGTCCGTAGGGCCTATGACAAAACCTAGTCCCGTACACTGAGCAGCTTCAGGTCTGAAGGCTCATACAGAAAAATGTGTGGGTGTGTGGGTGTGTGGGTGTGTGGGTTGCTTTACGCCTTAGTTAACAGCTATGGTCATTTCAAGGGCGGTGATGGTGATCGAATCTATGGCCCTTTTACCGAGACAAGGGTTTCTTTTACATCCCACACTACATAGGGGTGTGTGGGTGTGTGGGTCTGTGTGTGTCTGTTCGGTCTGTGTATGCACGCGTCTTGCACTCCGGAACATGTTCAGACACGTTCGAACTTGCTCGGACGTGCCTGGACAGGTCTCACACGCCGACCGTGTCTGAACATGTTTTCACCTTATAGCTGCTGCCGATGCTGCTACCGCTGCTGCCGATGCTGCTGATGTTAGTAGTCGCGTCGACAAAGAATCGTCATTTGTCACACTTAAGCCTCTAGTTAAATGCGCGATGGGTAGTAAGGCTACCAACGCGACGACCGGATCGCTCTCTTGCTTAAAGGTGCACCTCAACTCAGTGCGCCTTTAACACCCGTCCCAAATAGGTAAAGTTCCTGACGCAGCACAGCACCTCCCACCAGTAGCCAATCAGCGCGCCGAACGCCGGACACACCCCCACCGTGTGAGCCTCTAAGTAGGTCACACGAACCATACTAAGATGCCGACAGGACTAATTGGTCCGTCCGCGGTGGCTGCAAGCGCTGTCTAAATTCACTGCCATGATTGGCAGAGGGGGGGAGCTGATTACCCCTCGTCGGATGAATTGCGGCGGAACCACAATCAATTTTTCGCAGTTTTAGATAAAAAGAGATCCAGAGCTATCCGCTCGTCCAAGAATTATTTTTCTATCAGCCCAGGATCACCCCCAAATTCAGGCCTAAAGTCCAAAAACCCAACATTTTTTTCCTATGGGATTTTAAGGTTGAAGCGTTTTTTGTGACCTCAAGGAGCAGCTCACGGGTTCGAACCCTGTAAACGCCTTGACGCGCTTTCGTCGCCTAAGGCGCCTGTGGCTAGACGTCTTGACTAAAACTTAGTGAGGGTTCGAACCCGGAACGTCTATATTAGCCGCCTAATTTCTACTAGCCCCGAAAACGAGAGTATCACATCTATATAGGTCACCCATGTTAGCCTTGGTTTAAGTGCGTGCAGAACCGTGTATTGTGCATTTATGCAGCATACAGATATGGAGACATGCTGCTACAGTGTCAAATTGATCGACATTGTATGTAACTGGACATGAAGAAGGATATTTTTACTTAGTTTTCTAAAAAGAGGGTAGTTCTCGGTACTCCTCCAGCAGCAGTGGTAGGGGAGTCGGACAGGTACTTAACCCTATTTATAGGGGCGCTAAGGTAGGGAGTTTGATAAATTTTTGAAAAATGAGTTAAAAAATACATAGTGGTTCCATTAGTATAGATCTCTATGAGAGCTTTTCAGATCTGCTTAGATCCAGAAATATCATGGTGAATGCATCTGAACATATTTCCCATTTCTGTGATCTAGGCAGGAGAGGGGCACTTTCACAGCAGTTAGGGGTTCTGTAGCTCTAGCCCTAGGCACCCTTCTAACTCAGACAGAACAGGTTTACTTGAAATGGCTAGGGTCATTGTTGGGCAGAGGCACATACATCTGGATTTCACATACGTCTTCAAGAACACAATTACCAACATCCCCATGGTAACCAAGTTTTAACAACTCATATTTATTTATTACATTTTGACATGAAGAATGTCACCATAATATTGTAGGCTACAGAAAACAGAGACTCTTATCTTTCTCCACTAATGACTCCATTCATGTTGACTGCCATGATATTGTGATTAAAATGAGGGGTTTGTGTTTTTTTATAGCTCAAGAAATGAGGTCAGGAGGGCTATTTTTATGCAATGCACCAGTGGGGGTGCTATTAGGAAGGGTGCATATTTGATCACAGAAACGGGCAGACTACAGCGGCAGCGCTATTTTGAACTCTCTAGAGGCTAAGGGTTTGAGATGAACGTGTCCCATGTCGCATGTCGATTTTTAAGAAATGACCATGTCACATGACCCTAAGTGAAAAAGGCGTTGTCACTAGTGTCACTAAGGGGGAAAATGTAGGGGCACCGTAATTGATACAATCGGACTCTTGGGACCATAGTCTACTAAGAATTTTTTTTTAAAATTTGACCACCCGCAAGGCCGGAATTTGAAGGAAGAGTTGAGGCGCCTACTTATACAGTAATTGAGAATTTTTTATTCATGTCACATGTCGATTTTTAAGAATGGTCTAATGACACAGATAGCGCTAAACTTAAAGACCTACTCCCCGCTCCCTTAGTCTTTCTATACTGAATCCGGGACTTGCCGGCAAGGCCGACAAAGGGCTGACCTAATGAGCTCACAGCTGGACTAGATACCCAATGTTTTGGATTGGAGAAATCAGCAGAGCAATAAAAGCGTGGTGAGGCTGGTGTTATTTTCAAGGGTGGCCCCTGTGAGTTGTAAAATTGGTGCTAAATGTGGTAACCAAGAGGATGCTAAGTTTATTGATATTGTCCGTTAATGATACTTAAGGTGGGTGTTGTCTAAAGTTTTAATTGATATTACCAATGTGGCCAATAATGACTTCACAGTTGGGGCCTTCGCCCGCAGGTCCCAGATTCAGGGTATTCTTTGTTTATTGTGTGGCCCCTAAAGAGGGGCCGACTAACTCCTTAGAGTTAGTTAGATGCTGCCGCTGTGCTATGCAACATCAGCGTAATTAATTACGCCTCATGTTGGGCAGCATGGATCACTTGATGGGTGATACCTCAAAGCACAAACACGGCAGAGCCGTGTGTGGCATGCGAGGACCAGTGGGTCAGGGGTGATCCGTTGCAGACAGAATACCGATCCGTGTGAGGTTCTGACTTTCTATAGCTTTTTATAAAGCCTTAGATATGGTGTGGTATTTTTCATCTCGCTATAGTTTAGTTGGTATTTAAGGAAACCGCCTCATTTCTATCAGAAATACACAATATTGAATTGTTTTTATATTATAATATATTAGAAGCGCGCTTTGTTGCCTATATAGCTCATTATGCGTTGAAATGCTCGCGAGCATCGTAGGAATGTACAAAACCCCTATTGTGGCGCCATCTGACGAAAGAGCGGGGAACTATACTAGCGCGTTCGTTATTCACATCTTTGACAGGGACTTGGTTGGTTGTTGGGCTGCTTTACGCCCTAATTAACAGCTGAGGTCATTTCAAGGGGAGTGATGGTGATCGAATCTATGGATGACTGAAGGTGGAAAGCACACCCCTACACTTTTACCGAGGCAATGGAGCTGCTCAAAGGGTGTGGCGAGCTAGACTGGAGGATGTAATAACTAGGCGGCAGAGGGGACAAAAAGACAATCTCGTAGTAGTAGGTCTACTTGGATCTTGAGTAGCCGCCCTTGTGGTTATAATTACCTAGACTAGTTGGCTCTGCCAGCCCGGTCAAGTGAAAATTGGTAAGGAGACTATGAACTAAGCTAAGCTCGGATTTTAAAATGGTCTATAAAAGTATAATAAAACTATAGCGCACCCTCTTAGATTTGATGATAAGACACAGCCTACTAGGTATACGCATTTGTACAAGGGTATCATTGTGTATAAAATGCTCTTTTGGTACATCATCCCGACTCTACACGAGCACCATTTTCAACGACAGATAGTGCTGTAGTGAATTTCCCATCTCAAGGCGAGCCCCGCTAATTATGGAGACCCTGGAGTAGGATTAACATTATATCCCAATGTCTGTGGTGGTCATTTATGACATGCAGACTGCACCCTGGAGGTGATAGATCTGACCACAGGCCCGCAATATGGGGCTCCCCTCTGAGAGTATCAAGGTTTGCGTATAGTCTCCTGCAGTTTAAATCTGTTACCTCCCCCTTTGTCGGCCTCGCCAAAATCCTGGGAGATTCACTTTAAACTTAAGGCTTACCCTTTTTTATTCTTTGTTTATTGTGTGGCCCCTAAAGAGGGGCCGCGGTGTTGATTAATTACACCACATGTTAAGCAACATAAGATCAAACCTCCCTCAAAAGCGTCAAGGCTCAAAGTCCTGTTGGACGGGAACCCTGTGTGGCATTTGAAGACGAATGGTTGAGTGATCTGTTGCAGATGCCGTTCCGTGAGAAGTTCTGACTTTATATAGCTTTTATATCGCTTTAGTTATGGTGTAGTATTTTCAATCTCGCTATAGTTTAGTTGATATTTCAAAGAATCTGCCTCATTCTATCAGAAATACACAACGTTGACATGTTTCTTATATTCAATATATTAGAAGTGTGCTTTGTTGCTTATTATAGGTCATTATGCGTTTAAAATGTTCGCGAGTATCGTGGAAATGTACAAAAACCCTATTGTGGCGCCATCTGACGAAAAGAGCGGAGAACTATACTAGAGCATGTAATCGCCAGACCAGCAGGCGGCAGCAGAGTGGTCAAAAGACAATCTCGTAGTAGTAGGTCCACTTGGATGTTGAGTAGCCGCCCTTGTGGTTGTAATTACCTAGACTAGTTGACCCTGCCGGCCTGGTCAAGTGATTTGGTAAAAAGACCGCCCATTAACGTGCTCCACAGTCTTTAGACAGTTAAGCCTATAGTCAAGACCGGAGAATTTGGCGAGACGCCCCTCTGGGAGGTCATAATCCTCAATGTTAGGTGTTAGCTCATTAACATCAGATACCATATTAACAACCCATTTAAAATGGTCATTTTAAGAGCAACTCACCCTATTCTGACAAAATCCTATTAGCAAGTAACCTCTGTATAATCCATACTGCAAACATCTGCTACTTCGAGCGTCTGCCTCGTGACTGATAGTGTACAACAAGACGAAGTGGGCAGAGATAAAAAAAATTGAGGCTCTTTATATAGCCGAGAGAGCGGCTAATCTGGATGGTCTAAGCTTGTTTTCACCTAGAGCCCCACCCTCTTCCAGAGAGGAATCAAATCCCTTTTCACCTGAACCCTTCCACCCCTAATCCCTCAGCATGAAAAGAGAGATAACGAGTGTAACGTGCGCTACATGTATATGGGATTATAGCTGGTGAAGAGATAAAGCCGGGTCACCACCTGCGTATACAAAGACTACAGGGGGTGATTAACGACAGGTGTGACGCGCCAGCCCGTGGACGGATTATCTTTTAAGCTGACGCTTATTCAACTAGCCAGCCGACGTCCCGCGCCACTCACTGCGGCAAGAGGAGGTGCTTTTGTTTTACACTTGAGCCGCTTACCACATCGTCTCTACCTCACAGACAGACACATGCCCCCTGTAGCTTTTTTTTGTATACACACTCTAATCTCATAACCTCCTGATCCGTTATACAGGTAACGGGTATTCTCTTTTAAATAGCTGCCAGTCAGCCTGCGGCAGCTGAAAACGACGGTAAGTAGCTTAGCTCTAGAAGCAAGAAGACGTATATAAGGAGGCTGACACGTGTATAGGCGCCTTATAAGTCGGCAAGGGGTAAATACTAGTGAAAAAGGAAGGCAGGTGTGCAGGTAGCTTTCTAACAGACACGTGTGTGCACTAAGCTGCTTAAGTCTAAACCCACCTGCAGTAGTCAAGTAGCATGTGAAAACTTACTTAACAGATCACTTAATTGAGTAGAGACTCTGTACTGAGAGAGTCTTTTCAGCCGTTTAAGAGGATTATCTAGGACAGGGTACATAAGGAGTGAAACGCCGCTCTCACCCATCACACTTTCTCGACCCGCCCTTCATCATCGTAGCATCGTCCACTCCACGCTCGCTCAGCATGTTATGAGGGTTATTTCTACCTTTACAGCTTCTTTTCTTATCGAAGTGTCGACGCTACAGAGCATCGAAACTCTCCAAATGAGTCCAAGAAAGAAAAAGCAACTCCCACTAGAAGCAGGAAGAGAAACAGTGCCCTATGATGCATGTGAGGTAAAGAAACATTGGAAGGACGTCACCAAGGAGCAATGGATAGAAGCATGCTTCAACTTCATCGGAACGGAAGTAGTTTCATTTGGACAGAGGGAGAAAATTTTGTTGGAGCTATTTTTCTTAGCTCCGTATAGTTGGCCTGACTGTAGTGGTGAAATTCCTTCAGGTTTTTCAGGCTTCGGCATACAAGTTATCTGGTCTTTGAAGGAGCTTCGATATATGCAACGCACTCACGAGGAGATTGTTCAGAAAATGACGGAATTCGAAACAGGAGAAGACACAATATGGTGCGAGGAGACGACATATGCGGACGATGATCTGGAGTACATCATTTGTAGCCCGTTGGAACATTATGTTAAAGACTTTGAGGACATGCTAGCCAGCACTGCGATGACCCCGAAAGAGAGATCCCTTTTTGCACAGAAGGAGGCCAAAGCTGTGTTGGAAAAGCTCAAGTTTGGTCAAGGATTCACTCTTCAAAGCAGCTGTGTGAGTGTGATAAAAGGTCTTGTGTTGAAACATCCGGACATGAAGTTTTCGCGTGCTGTCGACACACTTCCTTGCCTGAACTGATGATGAACATGATCGACCCCATCATACCAACATGTTTCGACTCTGCCAATTGCCCCATGTATAAAATGGTTTCAAGTTTTGCCTGTGGCCGATGGCTAAACGATCCACTGAAGTCAGAAAACCTCCTTGATTTAATCGACTGACTAAATGTATTTTCTCATACAAGTATTAGTAGCATTAGTAATAGCGGCTACTCGGTCTCGTGCAGCACAAGCAGCAGCATCTGTCAGCAGCATCCGTGACATCGTCAGCAGCAGCAGCACGAGCAGCACAAGCAGCAGCTGCTGCAGCAGCTGCACAAGCAGCACAAGCAGCAGCATCTGTCAGCAGCATCCGTGACATCGTCAGCAGCAGCAGCAGCAGCAGCAGCTGCACGAGTAGCACAAGCAGCAGCATCTGTCAACAGCATCCGTGACATCGTCAGCAACTGCAGCAGCTGCACGAGCAGCACAAGCAGCAGCAGCTGTCAGCAGCTGCAGCAGCTGCACGAGCAGCACAAGCAGCAGCACCGACAGCAGCAGCAACAGCAAATCAGCAGCAGCAACAGCAGCAGCAGCAGCAGCAGCAGCAGCAGCAGCAGCAGCAGCAGCAGCGGCAGTGTGGACCGCTAAATTCGAGATGGTGACATACCTGTTTCTTAGAATCGACATTCGACATGAGGCCTAGTGACATTTGACATGAAGCTTGAAAAACATAGTGACAGGTGACATGAGCAATTCTTAAAATCGACATGAGATATGAGCATAATTAAGCGACATTGACATGCGCCATAGCTATTTTTTTATTTCTTTTGAAGACAACCGCCATAGCCTCCTCATCCAGACCTCCACTAGTAGTGCTCTATAAGCGCAAGCTTTGCCTTAAGAGAGCTGTGGCTGTGAACCCTCTCCTCCCTCCGTACACACAGGTAAATATCAGAGTCAGCCAATGTCGCCAATACTACTCTCATACAAGGGCCAAGCGCTGCTGGACTATAATAGATGGGCCAAGGACTGTTCTACTGAGGGTCAGGCTAGGCCGGACATTCAATAACGGGCTGGACTTTGGCAAATTTGCTTGAAAGTCTGGCCAGCAAGAGATGCACATCATCATAAACGCAATCATGATACATTTCATTGTAAGTAGACGAACCAGTAGACTCGCCTCTCTGCCCTCTAAAAGAGAGGGCAGAGAAGCGAGTCTCACTCTTAAAAACCCTTCCCCTCCCCTCCCCCCTCCCCCCCCCCTCCCCCCCTCCCCCCCCATGCATCTTAAAGAGTGCCCCCCAGAGTGCCCCTCCCCCCCCTAAAAAAAAAGAGCCGCATTTTTAAATTATTTTTTAGCAAGCTTTCAGCTTGCTTTTTCTTTTTTAAAATTTATTTATCCATAAAAATCTCAAGTGACTTATTTTGAAATTCACGCCAACCTAGTAGTCACGTGACCCCCTTAAGTAGGTCACTTCCAGTCACGTGACCTATTTGAATTTCCCGCCAACATGGTGGTCACGTGACCCTCTTAAGTAGGTCACTTCCGGTCACGTGACCTATTTGAATTTCCCGCCCAAAGGTCACGTGACCGGAAGTAGGTCACTTCCGGTCACGTGACCTATTTGAATTTCCCGCCAAAAGGGAGGCCTCTCATTGGCTGCTTTTGAATTTCCCGCCAAAAGGGAGGCCTCTGATTGGCTGCAGGTCGATTGAGTAATAAACAGTACTTAACTATAGTCCCGTTCCGATACATACTATACTACTTATAATGAATCATATCTCTATATATGTGACCTGATATCTCAGTCAAGAGAGAAACAATTGAAAAAAGGCATGGCCTTAATCAGAGCATATATTAAAAGTAAGCTGGTAGAGATTAACAAGAAGTTAATGAGATGCAATAGTGTGGTGGATATGTGTCAGATGAGAAACAATATGGTAAAATATTCCCCAAAATAAGTCAAAGTCTTTTTATAGTTCTAAATATTATCTTCAGACTGTGCTGCCATCTGTCAACCACTGCAGAAACCCAATTTGATATAGTAGATGCGACCTTGACCTCAGAGTAGCTGCAGCTATCATATGACACTTTATGGTGTACTCTGTTGGGAATGTAGACTTAACCAACTGCATTCTGGAAGTCCATACCTCATCTGATACAGAGACAAAGGGCAGAGAGGGGACAGAGGCAATTGGACTCTTGCATGAAGTATACAGCATATCCTGAAGCTGGTATCATTGGATGTTGATAAATGGGTACAGGGCATTCATAAGAATCATGAAATGTAAAATGAACATTTATTACTTGCTTTGACATTACACCGTAGCTGTCTCAATGATATATGTTAATCCTAGCATACTACTGAATACAAACATGTTCTGACAATTGCTTCAATTTTCACAATGTGTATAAATGAATTCCCTTCAACGTCTTTTTGAATACCCCCTGAGACATGCACTTTCCCAACGTGACCCATCTGACATTCCCATAGAGAGGGTCTGAGAGTTGGGTAACTGGCCTATGGCTGTGTCTCACGACCCTGGGCCAATGTTTTTGTCTCTGACCGGGTGCCTTCTCTGACTGGGTGCCGTTTCTGAACGGGTGCCATCTCTTCATGGCTGTTGTTATGTAATTATAATTAGCCACCTGCTGTTGGTAGAAGACAACTAAACTCCCAAACTAGCATGCGGTCAAAGACGGCACCCGGTCAGAGACTGCACCTGGTCTGATACGGCACCTGGTCAGAGAAAAAAAACATTGGCCCAAGGTCGTGAGACACAGCCTGATGTCTGGCCAATCCTCTAAGCACGCAATCTGGCCCCAACTCGTCCTCAGACGCATCTGAGCGACACCGCTAGTATCTGAGGGGTCGCTTGCCCGAAATGTTGGGGGGATCCCTACGTGGTACCCATCTACACTTTTAATACCACAGCACCAAGCGCACCAAAACTACTTTAACCAGCAACCTTTGGTGCCAGCGATGATGCTTGGGAACAGAGGTCGAGGTGGGGCCAGCTTGCTAAGCACGCTGGTGTCTCAACTATACCTACTTCCCAAATCGCATTAAAAGGAGTTAAAGGGTGGGGGGGGGTTGACCTCTTAACCCAGGGGGGGTGGACCCCTCATTGGGATGGGGGACTATTCCTTTCATTGCAGTAGTGATAACTTAAGTTTTTTTTCATGCCGTTTTGACCAGGGATTCTACTGGGAAAAAATCAGCTACAGTGGAATCCACCTTTCGGGGACTAACCGATAGCATTAATGATCACAGATAAGTTACAGAAGTATATCCTGTGATGTCGCTCAATCGTAACAGTGGTGACATACCATGACCAACCTAGTTATTAACTCACCCTACATAATAAGATTTTAAATGTTTGGGATTATTTAGGCCAGTCATTATACTCAGCAAACCGTGTCGGCTGCACGATCTTTAATCTAAACCATCCCTTCAGTATTCATTCTGATCACGACTCCAGACCACTTTCTATCAAAACACACAACTTCAACGAGGTACGTTTCACAAGCAATCATTTTACAAACTTCTCTCAGATATATGAGCCAAACAGATTTTCACTTCATAATGAGTATTTTATGTTGATTCTGTGTGTACACTTATAGGGTTATGCCTAGTCTAGATCCAACTTTATCATTCAGGTTTTTTGGGTTGTTCAGATGATGCACTGGCTTGGTCTCACGAGTTTGGTACAGGTGTGAGATGTAACATTTCTGACAGCAACAATAATAGTTTAGTTAGGACCTTAGCAAATACACACTAGTGGTAAAAGATCTACATAATATTCTTCCTCAATAATTCTTCTGCAGTTCACAATGCAAATTATGGAGAGGAGTGTGATCCTTGTGGTTGTGGTCATTCTGGCCATTATACTGCTGGCATCGGCAGCAACTGAAGGTAAGTCTGTTTTCATCTTTCGTGTTTTGTAATAAAATATTGTTTGCAAACTATTTCATCAAATAGCAATATATTATACATAACATCAAAGCATACTGATGAAATATACTTATATTGGCTAATGCCATTGCCATGAGGAGCCAATAGTGGTCATTGTTCCCATGAGGGTAAATCTGTTCAGATACGGGACATGCCTAGACTATTATCCTGTATTACCTATTACCAGTAGAATATACCAATAAATCAACAAGAAAGTATAAATTTGAAAGGATATTTAGTTATTTTCACACTATTGAAAGGTGATATAACCACACTATTGAAATGCGATATAACTTTATTGCAGAGCTGCCTTGTATACCCGTAAGTGCGCTTTGTTTTCTCTTTCTGACAACAGTGTGTTGTAGAGCTTCAAAAGCTGGCATTACATTGTACTAGTACAACAGTAGTCATATTCCCTACAAGTAATATATAGTATACGCATCAGTATTCAGATCTGTGAGAATATGCTTATGATAAAACTTTACAATACATTGTAATTCTTGGACCTCACTAACTGTGATGTAAACCTCTGTAATAATGTATTGAAACGTGTATCTGAATTTAACTATTTGGGTGTATTAATTGACTCTGACCTACAATTTAAAGCACAATGTAAAAAGGTCCGTTCGATGGCGTTCTCCCGCTTTGTACAGTTGCAAAATCTCAAGCAATCGATTGACAAAGATTTATCTTTAATTATTTACAAAACTATGATTATGCCTGTGATGGATTACTGTGACTTTGTTATTGACGGAGGCCCTGTAGCTAATATTCGAAAGCTCCAAACTCTCCAGAATAAGTGCCTCAGGTTATGTATTGGGATCCGTGACCCTCGTGATATCACCACTGATGCGTTGCATGAAGTGTGTTCTGTTGATAGGTTGGCTGAGCGCCGGAGACGTCACTTACTAGCGATAATCTATAAGAGATCCAAATGTGCCGACTGTGTTATTGCACCAGTAAGAGTTTTGCGTAACAATGCTTTGGTAAAATTGAAAGTGAGTAGACCGATACTTGAGTCATATAGGTGCAGCCCCCTTTATAGAGGGAAGATCTATTGGGACCGCCTGGGTGCTGAAGTGCAGCGGTCTGCGTCGGTGGATATTTTCAAAAGTAAAATCTAACTTAACTTAAATTATATTGTAATCAATAAACCAAGGCAACTGTGATATGGTATTATTTTTCTCAGGCTGAGCTGTATTGATTCGTTATCAATGTTCAATGTTAAATATCCTTGGTGCACCGTGATGTATCTTACCTACCACTCGTGGAAACCACTTTATAACCGCTCTTTACTCCTTGTGAGAGACCCTTTGGTGTGATTGCTATTTTCTGTGTCAACTATTGTATGATGTTTTCTATGATTGTTATATATATGACTGTATTATGAAGAGCATCATTTCTGCAATGAATTATGGTCAATAAACTTTTCAAACTTCAAACTTCAAACTTCAAACTTAAGAATTATGAATAACTACGTTGACAATTTAACATTTTCCTTGAAATATGTTATTCATTTTGAAAGAACAGCTATGGGTTAAACCTTTTTCTTTGCTTCAGTATAAACCAAAATGCCCCTACTGGTGTCATGAAGAAAATGTTGCGAGAGATTGCGATGATGAAGGTGAGTGAAGAAAAATCATTGTATCATTTTTAATAGTTCTAATATTTTGATCATAGAAGAGGTATCCGCATGTTATTGCAGTAGAGCATATTACAATGAACATTTCCCCACCAACGAAGCTTATCTTATATGATCTTCAGAAACAAGCATCATTATTCTTATTGATGGGTATTAACATAACTACCCTCAACTGGCACAATTAGGCAAATCATTAGTGTCATTAGCGGAAAGGTTCAAATGTATTCCTCAAATATATTTAATTGAATCAATAAACAATATTAGGTCTTGATAGACATATGCTACTGTACAGAATTTTTTACTTGAGGATAAGTAATAATCATTTATTGAGTACTGAGAAATCTAAAATATGATGTGTGGTAATAGGAATAACAAGAATAACATACAATTATAAGTCAGGAACTACAAATGTCTAGAGGTTAATAAAAAGTCCTATTGTTTATTTTCTAGCACCAATTCACTAAAAGGTCAGTAAATTTTGTGTTTTTATCAGTCATAGCAAAGACAAATATGGCTTACATCATGGTAAGAGTGTCTGGTAACTCGAACTTCATAAACCACAAAATAATACTATGAACCTCATGTAAATACAGGGCCTCCCTAGTCTGTATCACCCCCCTGTCTGAGGAGAGGAGAGTTTATGTTTTTCAGACATGATACATGGAATATGATACATTGTTTCTCCCGCTACAACCAAATATTAGGGTATATTTTTTATGTGTTATCTTTTTAATTTCTTAACAAACTCATTAATGTGATATCATCGGATACGTAAACAAAACATGTATAAGTACTTATAATACATAGTGATTTTTCAACCTGGTTGTGATACTATATGGTTACTGATAGCATTTCGGAGTCGCTGTACTACATAGTTATTGTAATAACAGGCCCTCGAGTACAGTGGCCCAAGAGGGCCAAAAAAAAGTGATTTTGAAAACAAAAGTGATTTTGAAATAAACGCTTTTTTGAAATAAAGACTTTTTTTCAAATCACATAATTTTCTGAAAAGTTGCTGTCAACTGTCAACTTGACAGTTGACAGCAACTACTTTGGAAAAGAAAGTAACCTGTTTTACTTAAATTAAAGGTTAAGAAAATTAAATGCCCAAAGTCCTGGTTTTTTTTTCGAAAAAGTTGCTGTCAACTGTCAACTTGACAGCAACTTTTCTAGAAAAAAAGTGATTTGACAATAAAAACATTTTCAAATACTTGGTGTCAAGTGTCAACTTGACAGTTGACAGCTACTTTTCTAGAAAAAAAGTGATTTCAAAAACATCTTTTTTCAAAAACATGGTGTCAAGTGTCAACTTGACAGTTGACAGCAACTTTTCTAGGAAAAAAGTGATTTGAAAACACAACTTGTTTCAAAAACCTGGTGTCAATGGTTAACTTGTTAGTTGACAGCAACTTTTCTCGAAAAAAATTGATTTGAAAAAACATCTTTTATCAAAAAATCTTTTTTTTCAAAATCACTTTTTTTTGGCCCTCATGGGCCACTGTACTCGAGCTAGCCTCATCGCTAAACTGCAGCCCTTCTTAAAATTGTCAGCAAAGGATATTTTTTGAACCTCAGGAAAACTTATGTCAAAGCTTTTGAGATATACTTACTTTTTGTAAGGTAACGACTTGTCATGAAAGATAAGTGTATTAATAACAAAATAAAGATAAATCAAACAAAAAAACAAAAAAACATTCAGATGTGTCATTTTATATCAATGAGACAGCACATTAGGGTTTGAAGTAAATACTAAGTAAATCGTCATATTGGGCTACTGACATGGGCAACCTCCTTTGTTATCTTCTCCGATCATTGATTAACAACATGGTTGGTGTTAGGAAATCCAAATCAGTATCAATTTGGTATTCATCTAGTCTGAATTATCTTTTGCAGAAACAAGAATATTTGAGGCAAGACTTATCGGCAACCTCCACAACCACTCACAGACACTTTTCCATGGCAATAGTCATACAGCTGAAATCCTTTTTTTTAAATGCTTTTCAGATTGATATTGTTATTCAAGCAATTAAGACATTGCTGACACTATAAACAACGTAGTCATCCTCTCATTTGTAAACATGGAGATTTTCAGATACAACAAAATGTACCTCTGAAGGCCATATATAGTCACACCATCAATTGTTTAAAAAGAATATACACATATAATTTCTCAGTACACAACATTTGAATCGATGAAAGATTAAGATGAAGTAGATAACATGCATTATTATGTACAGCTGAACTCATGCCTTCCACAATGACTACAATGTATGTCTGTTCACACGCTGTACTTTTCTGTACTTTTTCCATTTCAGGAAATAAAAAATGTTTCCATGCAAATCTTGTAGCACTTATTTGTTAATTCTAATAATAGGTGGTCATGAGAAGAACAGAGGGGTAATCAAATAAATGTGGGAATAAATCCAAATCCTCCTTGTGTTCAGAAAGTCAGGAGGCTTGGTTTTCTTGCACAGGCTCAGTGTTGTAAGGTGACCTGACATCCTGGAGGTTGATTTCAGTAATTGTCCGCCTGTCTGTGTAACATTGATAACATCAAGTAGCATGAGGAGCCACAGAGTGGAATAAAGTGTTCTCTGTTATAAATCAGTTTTAATTGGGATTATGTAAATACATAGACAAATGCCAATGTCCATTGATACCGTCTCTGCCGTATTTCACGAGTGGTGGCTGGGGCCATACCCCACAAAGCTGCAGGCTGAGTGGGATGCCCCAGCCCCAGAATTGCCCATTGAATATGTATATATTGTATATTGTATTCAATGGGGGGCATTGAATACGGCCCTTCCTATAGTAAAGCATAGTGAATTTTGTATTTCACAAAAAAAAAATTGGATGTTTCACGTATATTTTCCATAACCAGAATCATGCCAAATGATGATCTAGCTGTCAACTTTGCCACAACACTGAAGTCAGAATGAAAATAGAGCATATTTGTGTTAAACACATTAAAATATATGGGAGTGGTTAGACACCACTCTTTATATTGAATGATGAACACTACCTTACAGGCTGATGGTTGGGGTCATTGATGTTGATACCATGATAACTCTTCAAAATCTTTAATATTAAACAGGTTGGAGGCTGACCAGTTTCTTAGTACGCCCTAAGATTGACTGACAGTCCCCAGAACACAGGGTGTACCAAGAACTTGGTACACTCATTTATTGCCACTTTTCACATATTTCCATGCCAAAATGCATAATTCTGATGCCACCATAGGAAGCAGAGGTCTATAGTTGATGTATGCACACTTTTTCATAACTAAAATCGGAATATTATCTAAGAAATGGCTTTATCTGCATATTTTCCTTCAGTAAATGTTTAGTAAAATCAGTTTGCTAATTTTTTGTTAAATCTGCTAATGTAAATGAACCCACAGGATGAAATCATAGATAAAGGCCCACAAAATGACGTTTTTGTTTTAACTTAGTGATGTTTGATAATGTAGTAAATAAGCCATATAATGTAAATATAAGTATGAAACAGTAGAGTGGTTTCCCTATTCCCACCTGTGACCCCAGTGACCCCACTAATTACATGCAGAGGTAAGGGTCACAGTCCACTGAGCACAGGTAAGGTACATGCGTACTGGGCTGTGATTGGCCCATTTACCTGCATGAGCAGGGGTCATGGTCCAGTGAACACATTAGGTGTACCAAGATTATGGTACAGCCCAAGATGGTGCACAGTACCATGATCTTGGTACAGACCCAATGGAAAGGGTGTACTATGTATTTAGTATGTCCTAACAACATGGTCCCGGCCCCAACCTGTTAAACGTTGTCCTTATTACTTATATTCTGATACGTAGAAGACAGATAAGTAGACAGTATTAATGCTGGTGACTTTGAAGGTGAAGTATTAAGTTGAGATTTTTTAAGATATCAGTCTAGAATAAAACTTTCAATTTAAAATTAGAGCAACAGATGTTTGGGATGTCAGACAGCATTGACTAATATATCAAATCAGTGACCAAATTCAGAAGAATCAGACCAAATGAATTAATATGCCCTTGCATTAAGACTTGTACCTCCAATAAATCATCCATAACAAAAAGCTGTATCTACATTCATCTGCTATAAATAAATCATATATTCTGCCATGATATAAAACCAAATTTATCAGACAGTGAAAAGTTCTGTAACAAATCTCTCCTGATTTGTCTACCCTTTTTGGCTGTAATGAAAAGCACTCAACATCTCTTGACCCCCCCTCTCCTTCTCTCAAGTTTAACTGTAATACAAATCATGCATTTAACAAGCTTATGATTTCCCTGATGACACTGACAATTTTGATAGAAGTATAGCGTATTCACCTGTTGTTTTATTTGTATCTGTATTATAACTTAAAACATTTACAGGGTTTTACATTGTCCCTTTGTAAACTCCTTTCAGATGTTGCACACAATTGACACAGGGGTAGCTGCGTGTGCTAAAAAGTAAACTTTTCACTAAAAGCCATTTGACCCCTTCATCTCTCTCACAAGGCCGTGAGAGTTTGAGAGGCGGCCTTTTGAAGTTAAGTCTTGACATATACCTCTCTTACAGACACAACAGATTATGTTCAGCATTCAGTCACGAAACAATACTTTAGAATGCACTAGGTATGTTATATGTACTTAAGATGGAAGTTGGCATGCTATCCCCTCTCCTACCAGCACCTGTTTAACAGGTGTAGGAGTTACAGTACATACTGTATTACGCACCCAGGCCGTTTGCACAGGTCGCTTCAGCCTTGTATTTCGGGCTGCCTGTCACATCTTTGTATTTTGACTCCAACTTTTATAAAACCATATTTGCGATTTTTTTGTGACATTTGCTACATATATACCCCTATTGGGTATATAGATCAATATATCACCTACCTACTTATGGATGCAGTATGTGCATGGTCCATTGCATTTCTGAATTATTATTAGTTTAAATCAGTATTTCATCTAATGTGATACACATATAGCAGAGTCTCTGCTTGGAGCGGGTGTGTAAGCCTGAGACCCAGTCTGCTATACTAGGCTTGTGTGCTCGGAGAGTGTGAACAACCTGAAGAAACACCCTGCCTGTAAAGACTCCTGGCCTGCTAAACCAGCCTGGCCAGCCTGCACTAACAGGCTGCCTGGAAATACGGGCCAGGCTCTATACCTGGTCCCGTCCTCCACCTGTTTAATGATATAACTATTCTCTCTGACCATTAGAGGCCTTCAGTGATATCATTCTTCAGGGGGAGGGGGTGAACAAAACTGTAATATGCAATTTTCAGATGCTAAATAAGGCAGTTCAAATCTTAATGCACAATAAGTGTCAAGATAGCAGGAGGTTGGATTATATAATAATCATTCCATGGGACTGATGTCAACAATTATAATAATTATTCATACTTTTATGCACATTACAACACTATGAAGATCAGTACAAGACTTTAAATTACGGAAATGTCATTGTCTCCCTCTCAACCTATCGTGGTAAAGATAACATGATTCCCAAACAGAATTCTCGAGAAATGTTATTTAATCAGTGCCACAATGTGAAGTGTGAATGAAATGTACTGTCATTGTATCCATTTCATATTTTGTTGGGATCAGCATATTTTGCTTGTTAATTTTTATGGGTAAGATAAACATCGCTAATGGCATTTACTTCAAGACCAGCATGGACTTAGTTGTTATATTCACACAGCATTTTTACTAGTATGTGCTTTATTAACACAACAGTCTCTGCTTAAGTCTTTATTGTAGCGCTTGTAGTCTGCCATGGGTAATAAGGGATTCTGCAGGTTTTGTGGTGCTGTGTTATTGTCCGACCCGGAAACTGGCCCAAAACAACCTCATTATGTGGCTTTCTCTATTCATTTTGCGCAGGGTTTTATGTTACACTGTGCATTACACAGGGATGTAAGACACACTACTATGAAAGAAGAACTCTACTACGCACTCCTACTATTTGCGTTTTATTTTTTATGCCGAAGTGGTGGCGTAGCCACCTGGTGGTGCCGCCAGGCACCACCAGAACGAGGTATATGATGTTTGCACTTTGCCAGAAGTCAGAACGGGCGCCGCCATCTTGGATTGTGACGCCATCTTGGATTAAGGTGTCACAACACAAATTTATGCTATGTGATAACAATAATATAAATCAACCTTTGATAGTTCCTGAGGTTGATTATAATCATACCTACCCCCCCTAATATGAACCCAAGGAATTCAATTGTTCTATTGGTTTGTTGCTCATACAGCTGGTTGCCTAGCAACGGCTATTCTAATTGTTTATCTGCCTAGCAACACACATTTCCATGGTCCTGAGGTTGATTATAATCATACCTACCCCTCCTAATATGGACCCAAGGAATTCAATGGTTCTGTTGGTTTGTTGCTAATACAGCTGGTTGCCTAGCGACGGCTATTCTAATTGTTTATCTGCCTAGCAACACACATTTCCATGGTCCTCAGGTTGATTATAATCATACCTACCCCCCCTAATATGGACCCAAGAAATTCAATGGTTCTGTTGGTTAGTTGCTAATACAGCTGGTTGCCTAGCAACGGCTATTCTAATTGTTTATCTGCCTAGCAACACACATTTCCATGGTCCTAAGGTTGATTATAATCATACCTACCCCCCTTAATATGGAGGCAAGGAATTCAATGGTTCTATTGGTTAGTTGCTGATACAGCTGGTTGCCTAGCAACGGCAATGCTAATTGTTTATCTGCCTAGCAACACACATTTGCATGGTCCTGAGGTTGATTACAATCATACCTACCCCCCTTAATATGGACGCAAGGAATTCAATGGTTCTATTGGTTTGTTGCTTATACAGCTGGTTGCCTAGCAACGGCTATTCTAATTGTTTATCTGCCTAGCAACACACATTTCCATGGTCCTGAGGTTGATTATAATCATACCTACCCCCCTTAATATGGACGCAAGGAATTCAATGGTTCTATTGGGTTGTTGCTAATACAGCTGGTTGCCTAGCAACGGCTATTCTAATTGTTTATCTGCCTAGCAACACACATTTCCATGGTCCTAAGTTTGATTATAATCATACCTACCCCCCTTAATATGGACCCAAGAAATTCAATGGTTCTGTTGGTTAGTTGCCAATACAGCTGGTTGCCTAGCAAAGGCAATTCTAATTGTTTATCTGCCTAGCAATACACATTTCCATGGTCCTCAGGTTGATTATAATCATACCTACCCCCCCTAATTTGGATCCAAGGAATTCAATGGTTCTGTTGGTTAGTTGCTAATACAGCTGGTTGCCTAGCAACGGCTATTCTAATTGTTTATCTGCCTAGCAACACACATTTCCATGGTCCTCAGGTTGATTATAATCATACCTACCCCCCCTAATATGGACCCAAGGAATTCAATGGTTCTATCGGTTTGTTGCTAATACAGCTGGTTGCCTAGCAACGGCTATTCTAATTGTTTATCTGCCTAGCAACACACATTTCCATGGTCCTCAGGTTGATTATAATCATACCTACCCCCCTAATATGGACCCAAGGAATTCAATGGTCCTATAAGTTTGTTGCTAATCCAGCTGGTTGCCTAGCAACATCTATTGTAATTGTTAATCTGCCTAGCAACACACATTTCCTTACCCCTAACATGGACCCAAGGAATTCATAGGAAATGCCATATTTGAAGTAATATCATCCTTCCCCCTTATAACCCCTTCCCGGCCCTGCTCTTTTGGTGTCTTGAATGGGTGCCCTTCAAACATACCAACCATGTAGACATAATGTTTCTTCGAATGCAAGAATTGCGGTTGTTGCCACGTATAAAAATGCCTGAGGCATTTTTTTACGCGGCAACAACCGCAATTCTTGTTGCTATAAAAAATGTCCCTCTATAGGTTTCAGCCCCTTCATGGGTCTAATACTAAGATCCCAATGTACCCAGTTTGGAACAAGTCCACCCTCAGGTAAGTTCAGAGTGTAGAGGTAGGGTACCTGGCACCAAGAGCTAAAAGCCAGAACTATTACCTGGCTGCAAATCTGCACCTCTTATTTTTTTATACTGAGACATGGCTTTACGCATGACAAGGATTACAGCCACAGGGCCCAACATCTGGAACTGACTGCAACCACTTTTGGCCACGCTTGGTGCTCAGATGTATATATTTGCACTATTGCAGCTGTCACACGGCTGCATGACAAATAATAGCAGACCCAATTAGATCCTATCTAAAGGCTTAGGACATATAAGAGATTTGTCACAGTCCAGGAACCCTTTGTATACACCATGGACTTTCCTTTTTCTACAATGATATTTTTGTCCTGAAAATTAACACAGAAGGGTATGCAGTTCTCATTAAAGGGGGTCAAAAAACATTTTTGCTAATCTAAAATCATTTTACATAAATGTGTATTACGATTCATTTACTTAAAGCTTGAATCTAAGATAATAAATTAAAATAGATCTAATATCATGTTGGTTATGGCTGTGAGGCGTTTATTGTGGTCATAAAACTGCCATGCCTATACCCATGTGCAAACTCACCACTGATGAGGTACTGACATATTGATTGAATTCAACTTTGCAGTTGTAGACAGCCATACTGTATAAACATGATCATCGCTTTAACAAATCTACGATGATTTTAAGGAATTCTCAAGGCACAGATCCCAGTAGGTCTTTTTAAGAACCAGTTTTATTAGAAATCCTCTGTGGCTGTTTTTTTATCCTTGTGGTCTGAATGTTATTGATTATGACAGTCCTCCTAAGAAAGAATAATGGGTATTTAATCTCATTAAGTCGATAACCAGATTTGTGAAGCAGTGACTTCAACTCTGAAGACACATATTGGAGGAAATAGTCACAGTTTTACTCCAGACACATGGTACAAGTCATCTATTGTAATTAGTTAATAAAGCTAGAATCAAGATGGAAGTTCATAAAATGATATTAAACTTCAAGATGTAAGCTGATGAAGGTTAACTTATTACAGTTTATAGAATGCTACTAGAGAACATGGAACATTTTTATTTTTGTGCCGTTTCACCTGTTCAGGCATTTTCCTAAGATTGTAATCATTGTCCCACCTGAGATTTTAGTACTAAGTGCATGTATAGGATAAAAGAAAGGTCAATAAAAGCCACTTTTTGCGTTGAATGTAGACTGTATAAGACCTGTAACAAGTCTCTGTGGTTTCCATACAGTTTTAGACCCTCATGTTAAAGGCTGATTATCTGCTATGTACTTTCTTTGCTGCCTCCATAAACACTAAGCACTTCCCTTCCTGCCTCCATGAATGCTAACACTCATGGGGGTTGCTTTATGCCTCCACCCAACCATACTCAGTACCTGCACGCTCACAGAGTCATGGCTCCTTGTTTGGTTGACGCCAGACTTACACAAACCAATCTCTGCTAAAAGGGAAATCCGTATTTACCTAATATCTCCTTTGACTGGGATTAAGCATCTCTGGGCAAGGAACTGTGGGAAAGTGGACACTGGGAGTAGGGAATCTATATTTCCTGTGGGAACTGTCTAGTCACACCACTACCAATGCATTATGGGTAAGAGACTACATATCACTGAGCACTAAGATTCACCCAGTCTTGATGCTACTAGAATCTATGGACATGATTTAGATATAGATTTAGATGGTCAGCATTTCAGCTGACAAAGGTTTATGCCTTTCTGCTGGACACTTTTATTATCCATTATGACCCATTATCATCTTATATTCCAGTAAATTTATAGATCATGGCCACTCCAGCAAAATCTCTGCTTCATGTCTGTCTGTGACTATATCATATTTCCTGCCTGTTAAGTAGTTCTTAAGTATTTCCCGTGGGCAGTACAGAACATAATCCTCCCTGCCCCTGCCTGTCCACCATACAATACTCTAAGTGCTCTGGGAGTCGATTTGGCTGGCTTTACTACCTTTGCTGATCTACTATTTACATTCATATCAAATAAGAAATATAGTGCACAATTCACTTAGTTATCTGTCCAATGGGCTAATATCTTAGACCTGACCCTGTGCTTGTGGTGCTGAGATATGATTGGCTTAGGCAATACTTGAGGCCTCGTAGCATGACATAGCTGCCTTTTTAAGGCTAGGGGTGTAAATTCAAGTAGATAAAATGAATTGTCAGATGACTAATTCCTTCTTAATAGACAGGTAGGCAGAATTTCATTGTCTTCTGCAATACCATATCTATGTACAGTCAGTTTTCAGCTAATATATTTAATTTGCATCTTTATTGTTTCTAAAGTCCCTATGAATCAAGGCATGTCACTTTCAAATTTTCTTTCATTTTCAATATTGATCTTTACTGTCTCCCTCCTTCCTACCCATTGTTTGTTTGCATTGTAGTACTATCAGAACTATTTTTTTTGCAACTGACTAGAATGCAAAAGGGACATACCAGCCTTCACAGAGCCCTGGTCCCTAGTCACACCCAACTCACTGTCCTTGAATAATTCAGTATCTCCATACAGTGGCAGACTATTGAAAAGGACCTGACCTGACACTAGTGTGACTGGAACTCCTATCTTCCCTAAAGGAGTGTTCTCTGACTGAGCATAATCACCCCCATTGAAAGGGGGCACCCCTGGTGCAGCAAATAAATAGATCTGGTGACCATGCACCCTAAGGCAAGGCCACAACCAATCAGTTGTGGCTGCTTGAGGACATGGGCAGACCACTAGATCCCACATCAAACTGGGTAAACAGACACTCAAAGGAAAGACCCAGACAAGTACAATACAACCACCACTAACATCGCCTTCCTTTAACCTATTACTTTACCGTGCATGCACTATCACTCAGCTCTTCAGAGTAAGATTTTAAATAGAGGGAGTCAATTGTATTCTCACATTGTAACAGATTACGCCCTAAAGGATTGTCTTTGCTAGGACAGCCCCTTTGACTCTGTATTGTGTTCATGTATTTTTGCCTTGGAAATTGCAAATATTTGGGATCTTAAGACTATTCACCAGTCCCACCTTCCACAGCAATTGCATACCCAGATCCTTCAATCATACCCTGACCAATAATATAACCTGAAAACAATAAAAACCATTTGGCTTTCATGTAAACGGAAATCCCATACTGTTTATAGCACCTTCACTGTATTTCACTATATCCAATGCCTGCAAATGGTGCGACGGTCAGACTATATTTAGATCAGATAGCCCAATTCCCAGTGGCAGCTGGCTGGTGAGTGGGATAACCTACCCAGATGTTGTGCAGCCCTCAGTCCCCTGACTCAATATATCCCACCATTCCTGCGTGGCCAATGAGATTGGCTGTCATTTACACCCCAGGATCTAGAACTGCATCGGGCACTTGGTATCAGCAATGAGCATCTATTGAGGACTATTACAGGAGTAACATGTATGCCATACAAATATATAGCTAGTATTGTATGATGGGGTCATGTTGGTAGGGGATGTGTGTGACCCTAGCATACAACAACGATTTATTACACAAACAACAGACATATATGTCAGCCCCTACTCAATTTAAGTTGGCAAGTTTTCATCTGAAATTGATGAGTTTTCATCTTAAATCAGTGAGATGTTTATTGCTGCTATTGTCTGAGGATCACTTGGCCAATATGCTGGTTTCTGTTTGGTCTAGAGCACCAAAATGTGTACCACACATAGGTGTGGTATGGAAAGTTACCACATCAAACATTAGATTGTGTAATAATGATTTGTTCCTGATCATGTGTGACTTAATATGGTATTAGTTGTGTTCTAAATAAATAACACAAGGATACTTTAAAAGAACTAGCTTTCCAGAGACTGCAAGGCCGCTTGAAACAGAATAATTAATGATGCAAATATCTAAGAGAAATACTGGAGACAGTACAGTCCAAAGGGTGTGCTTATTTCTGCCAACAATATTTTTTGAAAGTTAGCAAGTAAGCTTGAAAACAGACATGGCATATTTGCAAGTTGTGATGACTGCTTGAGTCCTGTGGATTCACCATTAAGTCATGAAGATCGAGTGTGCTCTGTGCAGACTCAAGATAACCTCACTCTGGGCAGCCTTTATCCCCACGCGGCTCTTTCTCAGATGCCTGCCTCATTTTATGACTTTGACCAGAAAACCCTTCTGGAGCCGATGGCAAATTGATACCTGGGGAGGGAGTTAGTGAGAGGATGGGGGATCAAGTGCTGGGTTTATACTTCCTAGGTAGCCAATATTATTGCACTTCCATGAAACCATACATGGTAAATACATTTGACATCATCTTGGTGATATTCTCAGCTTCAGGGGTGTGGCAAGCAGTTTCAAAGTAGGGGGAACTGAAGGATATTTTGACCCTTTTGACCCCTTTTCACCTTTTTGGTTTGACCTTTTTTGGGGTTGATCAAAAATGGGGGGACACGTCCCCTCTGGTTGCCACGCCCCTGAGCTGTTTCTGATATTGTTTTTTTCTCTCTATTTTTTCATATTCTAATTTGTATTATCAATCCTGGATGATCATATAAATATAATTTATTGTTTTGAATGCCCAAGAATGAAATATGAAAAATTAAGCTAAACAAGTTTAAAAAAGAAATAGGCTTCTGGAAAACACAAAGGGTTTAATTGGCAGTTATCATTGACATGCAAATTCTCTTACACTCACTTTCTGAACCCTACTGTTATGTAACCATCCTGATTCACATGGTGAAGTACATTGATATGAGGAGGACAACTTTAGAATATGAGGAAGAAATTTATTCAACTTGACATTCAACTTGGCAGCTGGATGGTGTGGATATATATACGGTCATGGTAATCCTGCATTAGAGGCGCTGCTCTATATGAGATCTCCACAATTAATTGCTGCATGCTAGTTATGATGTGGTGGGGCCAGATAAACACTTACAGCAGTCACTGCATAGAGGTGTCATTACTGAAGACACCCTGCTGCACCTGCACATTCAGGAGTCTATAATTTACATCTAATTCCATGACAATCTCCTCATCCCAGCACCATCTAGCAGTATGCCTACCTTGTCCTGTCAATTAGTGTATGACTATGTATGTTGTTGACTCAAAGTCGACCCTCAAAGTCGACTCTTAGATAATTATGGGGGTAGATTATCTAAGGTACATCAGGGAATGATCTCACTACTTAGTTGATGAGGTTAATAGTAAACAGGTAAAATATGTTCCATCTGATACATTTTGTTAGAACTAAATAGTTTGTCTCCCAGAATAACAAATGAAGACCTGCATGTTAGACTGTGAAGCAATGTATATGCATTTCAACTCCCTGACTTCTACTAATAGAACAAATTAAAACCACAGTCAACTTCACACAGCAAATAATCCATAAAACAGGCTCTTTATCACACCAATATAGTAATGGTCCATGGGACTAACCAGCTAATATAATTATTAGTTCTTTTCTTATGTTAATGTGACTTGGCCCTTAAATCAGTGACATGATCATAGGGATTACTCTCAGGATACAAATTTACCATGCTGTGTCCTATAACAAGTACTGTTCTAGAATCTATGGTAGTAAAAACTAACATAAAAGAGATGAGGTTATCAATTCAGATAATGATGCACATTACTTAACGGAGCCTCCTAAACCTCATTGATCACATGACTATGACATGTTGATTTGTTTATAATTAGCACAATCAATTCTTATTGTTGAAAATAATCTGTTGCATATTTTGTAACAGGTATTCATGCCCTTTAAATGTAGGAAAACAGCATTAACATTTGGCCTAACAACTAGATAGGTCCACACCCACATATGCAGTTCAAATACCATGGTTGTCTCTGCTGTATCCAGCACAGATGCACATGTCATGGTGTCCAATCTAATCTGACAAGAAGTTGGCTGTGTAGGTGACAAGTCACTTTCCTTATATACCTGTCACAGTGTCCGATCCCCATCCTGCCTTTCCCACCAGCATCCCATCATCAGACCACTTGTATACCAGCACTAATCAATAAGTGACATCATATCCTACCAATATTTGGCTGTTTTGTGTTCATAATGACATCTTAATTTAAATAGTTTAGTTTGTGAGACACAACCATATAGGGGATGTGATGAGTTGGAACATTAGTAGGCTATCCATATTCTTTTTAACCTTTTTTTTTAGAGAAATGATATATATTAAATTAAATTATCTATTGAATCTAACATGTGCATATTGCAATCCCTTCACTAGGAGCCTTATCATAAGTATCAACTCTGATTAGATGTACAATCTTATACTGATATTGATGGAGAGATTGGAGATTGGATAGATTTGCTGACTGATCCATATGTATTGCCATCAGGATCTCCAAGGCAGACTATAGCCTGCGCTCTATATAGTGAGCTATTTCACAAGTGGTTTAGTGAACTGCTCTATCCACGTATCAACACAGGCCCTAATTCTATCATATCTACATGAATATGCCCCCAACACTGCATAGCAAGGATCATGTGGTCATTGGACATTTAGATTACATTGACCACCATGTCCGACACCAGTGCTGACCACTTAGTTCCCATCAGACCCACTCAGTGCTGTGAGGCTGACTGGTAGAGGTGTTGGTAGTAGTACTGTAGGATGGATAAAGGCTGAATAAGGGAGTGGTCATTTATTAACAACAGGGGGGTCGGTGGATTTTCGCACAAGCAGGTCGAAAGATTGTTGGTCCCCCGCACAAGCCTGGTCCTGAAGGCAACTCTTTTGAAATAACAAATAACTTTAAAATGTGCAACCCCCTCCCCTCCATGCGAATAAGAATGCAAAGAGAAAGAAGGCTGATGCAGTATAAGACACTCTGACCATGGACTGAGAAAAAAAGATGAATTATACTTGACACCCAGTAAGCATGTATTAGAAATACATTTATTTCATGCAAAAGAAGAGACACAATAAAATATTCTGATTTTGGCTCTCACACCTTCCATTAACCATGTGCTAACCTACTGTGGATTCATGAGCGGCGTGGGTGGAGGTTTATCCATAATATCTTACTCTATGCAGTAGATTGAGTGAGTCATTGATCTGAGGTTCTCCAGGGAGACAGAGTGGCCGCAGAGTAGGACATAAAGGGCCTACTTGTTATGTTTCCCATGGGATCGATGGTGCTTAATAAGAAATTTTGCCTGCGTTTCTATCAACAGACATATGCATTACTAAATTCTCTTTTCAGGTATTACACTTTCGATGATGCTTCCTGTGAACCCTTTCAATTATAAGTGTTTTGAAAAAAATGATAAACCATCCCCCTATCAAAAATCCTGTTGGCCAAAAAAAAGTAAAAAGTAAACCAGAAAATAACAATCCATAGAGGAACAACCTGAACAAATCTATAAGGAATTAAAGGAATCCAATGCAAATAACTGACGCTGGGCCGTCTAGCCTCTGAGCCTCTAAGAGCAGTCTTTACCAGATCTCCTTAATAATCTTGTCCTTGTGATCTGAGTGTAAATCATTCTGACAGTCCCCCTTTGATAACTTTAATACAGAATAATTGTTATGCTATCTGTTTGAGGTGATGATCAAATTTGAAAACCGATGCCTTCACTCTGAATACACTGCATTGAAGAAGTTATTACATTTTACTCTTTACTGATGGTACCCATTGTTTATATTTATTATATAAAGAATCTTGAATCTTCAGATCTAAGTGATATTGAACTGGATGTTCATGGTGGGCATTACATGATGACCGATACTGAATGCTCTATAGAATATAGAATATAGACATGAGGGCCCATGTTCACCCTGACATCCTTTTATGCAGGATAACATATTATTTTCATTGGTGTACCTCTATGAAATGTGAAATTCATTTCACCTGGGCAAATAACGGTATCTCTCAATAACATCCTATTCGATATAAAAGGGGCAGCATTTTTCATGAGATATTATCAGTAAAGACAATATGGAAGTGGAAGCCTTCCTTGTCACAATAACATTTGATTGATTGGTCATAGAGGCTCATACTCCATGACCTTAAATCTATCTAACATAAGCTGCATGTAAACATTATAGCAGAAAGACATACTCAAAATCATATTCATTTCACAGAGCTCTCACTAAATGCTGAGGTTATGACAGAATATGCTTTTTTTTCAAAGCAAGGCTAGGAATGACTTTTATGTATTGATGTATGTGGCTCTGAACGGGGCATGATATGAATTGACTGCCATTGGATTTTCCACACTTTGCATCACAGATGGCAGAACAGGATATGTAACAGCCTAACAAAGTATGAGAGCTTCTGATGTCAGACACAAAAAAGGATATGTTAAAAAAAACAGCTTTCAGACCTATATGAATAGACCACAAACAACCATACACACACTTTGATTCTAATTGTCTGCTTGGCAATTGACCCATCATGTCCCACAACTAACCAGATCATGTGGTGTCCTTAACCCAATCAGAGCAGGCTGTGCCCTTCACTGCCTGCAGCAACCAGTCACACTCTCCAACCACAGTAACTGAGCTGAGAAGTGTTTGGGATTACAAACAGATTGACAAGTGTTGTAGCTCACAGAGTAGTAGAGTGAGTTGTGCTACAGCTTAGTAGAATATTATCTGAGCAATGATATCAGACCATAAGACCTGGCATTATGGAAGATAGTGCTAAGTATACATATAATTGAGTTAGTCAGAATTGAGAATCATGACCCTCTGACTGCCTCATTGCTACCCTTATTGCTTTATCGACCTGTCTTTAATGATTTCAATGATATTGAGACAAAATGTAAAACATAACAGCATCAATTTTGTTGTTTCAAGAAAGAATACTCCATTTGTAAACTCACTTAATTTTGTTGCAAAGTCGTATTGTCTATAATGAGTTTGTGGTTCTTGCTGTGAGCTGCTGGCTGCGGCAGATGTTTACATTCACAGACTAAGAAGATTATAAAACTAATGTAGGTTTTAATTGAATGTGTCAGGTCTGCCTGGCTGGCATCCCACTTCTATTGGTGTTGTGTACCAGGGCCCCTGTTTCTTCCTCTCCAATATCTAATCCCCTGTGTTTAAATTGATACAATCACAATGCAGTACAACAGAGGTAATTTAGTTTAGGATGTAGATATATGTGAGGTACTGTAGTGCAGAAACAGATAGACCTAACTGAACTATACTATCTTACTTCCAGCTACAGCTATACAGGCTATCGGTCTTGGTAAAGGTAATAAATAATATGATCACATTGTATTTATATAATTATAAAAAAGTTGTCATAAAGTAGTTATCTAACCTCAACAATGTGTGAACACTTCTCTCCGTTCAACATGTATGAGAAGCGAAATGTGATGCAAGAAGGATTGCTATTTGGTGCTTCGTGGTCGCTTATGTTTGCTGCAAGTTATTTGTTAGTTATTAGGGGACAGTGTCCGTTTTATCATAATTTCTAAAATTATCTAAAGCATGCTATATTCTTAAACAAAAATGACTACAGCCATGCCCTTTCACAAATTTAGGCTATACTTTCAAATCTGATGTTTTAAAGAGTTTAACAAAACTTGCAGCATTATATTTTAGAATGTTAAATCAGGACAAAAAAAAAGGTTTGTTTCAGGTAACATGGCAAGAAAATGTCAGGTCGGTAGGTCGGATTATTTCTATGTTATTTAACTTTTTTAAACATGAAAGTACTACCCAGCCAAAAAAAGGGTAAAAATACAAAAAAAAAATGCATAAAAAACGTAGGGTCGGCCCTGTTTTGATAGGGTTCGTCGGGTGACCAGAGACAAACTAATTTTTTGGCAGTCATGGAGGTCATACAAGGGAATGGACGATGTAGAAAAATATAAAAATCAAAATAGAGAACAGTGTCTGCACACAGCCAAACCTCTCCTTGATGAAAGATAGCAACACTTTGTGTGGTTTCAACCAGTTCTTTCTGACTTTGTTCTTCCCGATCCCTTGATGTATGTGCCACTAGTTTGGGTCTGTCTTCAAAAAGCTGTCCCTGGACTTTGCATATAATTCTCTCCCAGTGTAACGTATCATGAATGGATGGAGTTCCAGCATCCATCATATGTCATAAAAAAAAACCTCTACCACAATCTATTGATTCACAATTTTCAGGGATAATAAATAATCCGAAATGTTGCAACATTAAGATCAATCAACAACAAAAATTCAAAAAATCCTGAAAATATTTTCAACCTTGAAGACTTCAAAATAAAAATCGAAAACAAAGGTTCTTGTGTTGGGTTTTGTGTGATTACTAATATGATTACTATCATACAGTTCTTTTAGTCTGACAGATTAATGAACGTTGGATGGTCAATATGGAAATACAGTAATGTGGATAAAAAAAAACCATAGAGCTTACGTATATATATATATATATATATATATATATATATATATATATATATAGTCCTGCTGCTGGATCTTCCTCAGCCCATGTCACCGCATCCACTCCACTTGTCCCAGGGGTACAGCACTAACAGCTGATATATCTCCCTCTCTGCACATGTCACAGGCCCACTTACTACTACCTCACCAGACACCAGGGGACACCCTGTATCAGCCCCCGGCTCTAGGTGGGGTGTTTATTCTGATAAGTGAAAGAATCCACAGTGAAGTACTTTATTCTCCCAGAATGTGAGATATCAACATAAAAATTAACGGGTAAAAATACAACTGGATGTGTGATGACGAGTTCGGGTGTGCCGCATCGCACAGTGTGCACGACTGCCCAACAGGGGTGCGCACCCTATGATGCAGCACACCCTAACAAGTTGTCATATATCCAGTTCTATTTTTACGAGTTCTTTTTTTTTAATATTATACCTAGTATATGACATTACAATAATGACGACCTGTATTGCTCAATATCTGTCAATATCTGTCAATATTAGTATTTAGCTGCTGTAAGGTTGAATCTTGGCGGCGGTCACCTTTTCTGTATTGCACATGTAACCTGTCCGGTGCTTCTAGGTTGTAGGAATAGGCATGTCATATGCTAGGTATAATAATTACCAAGAATCATCCTCATAGAAACAGCAGTAAATTACCAATTTCTCCTGATACACCAGACATCGATCAGCAATTACCCTCCTTTCTTTGTCTCCCTTTCAATTTTTGATAATATATAAGCAGAACATAATATTGAAGAAAAACGCCACTAAGAATAAGCAAGATGTTCCAATAGCATCTGATTAATCTACATGGCATCTATCATAAACAGACCATGTACCACTATTCAACTTTCTGAAATCCTTAATATCTGAGCGGATTAGCATGAAAAAAAACCTGTACAGTTGATTGTTGATCAATATCTGGAGTATGTCTGATAGAGCACTTGATCATTCTTTGACTGATCAATACAAGCCTAGTCAGGCTAAAGGCCTTATGCAGGTTATAGTATGTAAGCATACAGTGGGGATATAAACCCCTGGATGTGATAGGGTTTTATGGGGTGACTATGGGGTGATTAGGATTCAATATTTATTTGCCCTGGTGAGGAGCTGTAAGTGTAAGTGGACAATGCTGTATATCCCCTGAGAGAATAGACCGAGACGGCTAGTGAGCTGTCAATAATCTACCATAGCCTTTCTCCCATTTTCAGTGATTTAGTGATTTTGATACACAATATTAATGATATTTTGATACACTCCTTTACGCTGTAGTAAAATTGGAGAATATTTTGAGGACCTGTGCTGAAACGGTTGGCTATCCACAGTGTGAAACAGATTGAAGAGGTTTCTAATGAATGTTTTAAAACAACTCTGTAGAGGACAGGTTTGCCGACATGATCTTGCCAACATTAACCTTTATTTTGTAATTGCATGATGAGTCTTCCTAGAATCCAATATTTCTTCACAGACACTCAATCATACCAATCAAATAAACAGTAACATAGTTGTACGGTTCTTCTCATAGTTAATGAAGAAAGCCAAGAAAGTCATGTGCCCGGAACAAGATCAATGTTGTTTCAAATATTATTGAATTCATTTGTATAATTGGTTGTCCAGGCAGCCAAAGCCCAGAGGACAGGGTAATAGATTATGGAGAGGAAGGATTCCTGGTACACTACAGCATTAGCACTGGCGTGAGAGGCGGGCCTACTTAAGACATTGTGGAAATATACATCCAATAAAAACATTGATTAGTTTTGTAATCCTCTTAGTCTGTGAATGTACACATCTGCGGCTCACAGCAAGAACCATAAACCTGGTATAGAAAATGTAGTGTAGCAAACCTGATCTTGCCACACATATAAGTAGGTTTTCAACTGAAGCATTATTCCATGTAAACAAAAAATATTTGATCTTGTCACCAAGCTTGTTTTCAAATCGGGGTCCAACAATATTTGTTTTGTCAAATAACATAGATTCATTAAATGCATATACATATCTGACTTAGCAAGGACTGGGAAAGAATTTCTTGAAGAAGTTGGGTTACATACACAATGCCCGCCAGTAGTTGCTATACTTTTGTCAACACCACCTCATGATTACCTTTTTAAACTGTGAGATAAGTAGCTGGTGCTCCACAATTACCAACATCAGATTAATAGAGAGTCAAGAGGGGTGGTGGGGCAAAAATAGTTTGACCCTTTGACAAGAGGAGGGGGGTGTAAAAATGGTAGGAGGTAACGGACATTAACCTGTTTTGAGCCAAAAAGCTGCTCGCAGCTATGCTTCAAAGGGTGCGGGCATGAGCCGTTTTTTTACCCTAAGGGAGATTGTGACTTGCTGCAGGCAGTGAAGGGCACGGCCTGCTCTGATTGGGTTAAGGACACCACATGATCTGGTTAGTTGTGGGACATGATGGGTCAAGTACCAAGCAGGCTGTGGGTATTGTGGTGTGGGTGCAGTCATGTGTGGTATATTCAATCAGATCTGGACAGTGTTGAACGTCTCAGACCCTGTCTTATCCTAGTTTCTGAGCATTCATGAGACCACAAAGTGAACCTCTCATTTAACGGTCACATTTTCTTCATCCTTCATAAGAGTCAGAGTAAGCAGCAGGTACCTGGTGTCACAGTGAACTTAAAGACCCAATGCCCCTATATATAGGGCTGAGTACTTGTCCTGGCTCCACTCTGACTACGGCTGGAGGGGTACCAAGATCTGCACCTTCACACTCATGACCTCTTACCATACCCACAATGTACAGTTCTTATGGCAGGGGCAATCACTTCAACCAAATATTATTAGAGATATATTGGATTTATATAGCCATTTATTTTTTGTATTTTGAGGATGACTGTCAAGATGATTTACCTTCACATCACAAGGACAAGAAGAACACTACAACAACGATATGGTCAAAGAGGCCATTCTTATGGGGCCAAATCAGTAGGGCCTTATAATGAATCTTCGCAAATATGTTATATGGGGGTTTGGGGGTCATCCTACTAAATCCTATGAAATCGGGTCTATCCCCTTGGTAAATATGTTCCCTTTGGCACCTAGTCGAGCTCAGGTGGGCCGCCAGAATGTGATTTGCATTCATCCCTCTTCTATACCACACAGCTTAAGAGGACTTAGTGTCCCGTTGGCACGTGAGCTGCACTGTTTATGAGACTTGAAGGGCTTGATTTGTATGAGCATCCCACAGGGTCAAGGTGTGTGAAAATGAGCCATTATCCAGATGGGGTATAGCGAATGGTGGGGTGACAAAACTGGGGCATAGTGCGGTTTGTAGGAAGCCAGCCAGATATGAAGGAGGAGTTAAAGGGAAAAAAGAAGAGTACTATTCTAGTGAGGAACAGGGTTACTTGCTTTTAGGAAGAACGAACGAGCTATTGTAATAACCAATTAACGCAGGGCTTACTTAATGCTGCACTGATTTCTCTTTCAAAGCATTTTGACCTGCCCCTTCCATTTTACTTTTATGAGCTTCCTGATTTTCTTGAGCATTTTGTTACATCATTGATCATGTTTCATCTCCCTTCATTGTAGGCAAGATGAGAAGGTGACCACAGGTTTTATCTTGTTTTTCATGAGATATTAATCAAGATATTGACTTCTGTAACTGTTTTCATGGAATTAGGGGGAAAAAGTAATAGCTACTTCTTGTCAAGTGATCTTATTTTGAATGGTCATGAGAAGGTCAGGGTGATTGTATTCCCATATCAATGCTACACTTACTGTTTCATTTGATAGGTACTCTGGCATAATGTCATATTAGACTGGTGACAAAATGAGAAATTCTCCCACCAAGGGGCATTTTAGAGTACAAACAGGCAAGATCACTTTTTGGGGTAATTTGGGTGTGCTGAATCTGAATATCACACTTGCCAAGCTCAAAAATGGCTGGTTCTATATGAAAACTTCAAAACAAAATGTCTACCATTAATTTTTTAGAAAACCTATGAAACCTAAGTTATTTATCATTCCTGGTTATGTAATACATCAAAATGAAGGGATTTTAGAGACCAGACTGTCTGAGACACCTGCCCAGCTGGAAAATCATTTCCTGAGAGTCTCAAAGCCAAAAATTCAAAATGGCTGCCACCGTTTTTTGAGAAAACCCCAAAAATGTATTATTCATCATTCCTTGTCATGTTGTACCTCAAATGAAAGAGATTTGCAAGCCTAGTCCACTCTAGGCCATTGCCAAGATAAGCAGGGATTTTGCAACATGAAACCCCTCCCCAAAAAACAAAATGGCCACTAGTAATTTTTTAGCACAGTTCATTTCAGCCTATTTCCAAGGAAGACGGACGTGTTTAAAAAAATTGAAACCTTAAAAAGGGCAACTCTGTTAGCCTGCCACCCCTCCCACCTTCCATCAACATGTCAATAATTGTTTGCACACCCTTTTATGTATTCAGCCTGCAACCCCACCCACCTTCCATCAACGTGTCAATAATTGTTTGCACACCCTTTTATGTATACTGTAAAACCCCACCTATAAGACTCTAGCATCTATTTTGGCGTTTTTCATTTGCTATAAGCCAAATTATTTTTCTAAAAATTAGGGTTCTAATTATAGGTGGGGTTTTATTATATTATATTAAAGAGAAAATCATTTTTAAACCAGTAGTTATGCAGTCCTTTTCACTGAAAACATATGGCTTTTTGTCCAGTTAGGAGGCACATCCCATCATGATGCCACTAAATACTATGTACAAGGGTAGACATTAGTATTTTTCTGCTGTGGGCCAACATTGCATATAGCCCGAAAGGTCTATGGGACCACACAAGTGTAACTATTTAGGGATAAGTAGTGACTGTCCTCACTCAAAAAATTATTTTCTGATTGGAAGCCCTCCCGGAATCAAGTACCTAGAACATCTGCACCCAATGCCAGGTTGTCGGGATTCAATTCCAAGTCCTAGGAGCCAGATAGATATCTATGCATTTTATCTTGAGGAAGTTTAGGGGATCTGAATTCTAGTCCTGGGGACCTGATATTGGGTGTTAGGGATCTCCATTTCAAAGGAGACCTCCTCAAGCAACACTAACCTCTCTTTGAGGGTTGTCAATCTTCCATCCAGATCATCCATCCTTTCCTTACCCCACCCCTCTTATCATTCCAGGGTTTTAACCCCTCTCACTGTGCCTTTACTCCTCTTCCCAAGGCTCCCAGCCCTCCTCCCTAGGGTCCTGACCCTTCTTCAGGTTTTCAATCTCTCCTGTCTCAGCTCTAAATGCTCCTCCCAGGGCTCCTAGCCCTGTTCCTGGGCTCCATCCCCTCATCTTCTGGGGCTTCCACCCAACCTTTCTGGGCTTCCAGCCCTCCCTTTGGCATCTTTTTCCACTAAGTTTCCTCTTTTCCTCCCCAAGCCCCTACCTTGTATCTCATTGCTTCCCTGTACAATGATCTCATGCTGCTCATTCCCTCCCACTGCTCTATTCCTCTCCATTCCGATTCTCCTGCCTCGTCCCAAACCCTTTCTCTCCCTTCCCTTTACCTCACCCTTTCCCACCCAACTCCCATTTACTTCCCCTCTATATGACCAACTAATTGCTGCAGGGCAGAACACGGAGGCAAAGTGGGGAGATAAGAGGAGGAGGTAGGGCTGAGTGCATTTCACAGGGGTGGAGAGGATACTGGTTGGTAGAGGTCATATATTATGAGTCTTGGCGAGAGGATAATACAGGGGTAGGGCAAGGCTTGACTGGGAGGATAGGATATGGGAGTAGGCAGGGAAGTGGACAACAGAAGGGTATCTAGGAAGGGATATAGGGGAGAAGAAGAAAATCACAAGGAAAGTGGATATGGGGTATGGAATGTATCAAGGTTTGCTAGGAAGGGGATATTAGAGGTCTGTGGTAGGACAGGGACCACACGTCCCTTCCACCTCACCATGTCACCCTATCCCTATCCTAACTATAACTACCTCCATCTTCAACACATAAAAGTCCTGGCTTGATATTGTAAGGGAGAGATTGGGACCCTGGATGGAAGATCTGAGACCCTGGAGTATGAGATTGTATGAAGCGCTAGAGAACAGGTGAACCCCAGTGAGATGGAATGGAATGACAGAGAATGATGCTCTAGATGAGGAATAATGAAGGCTCAAAAGAGGTCAGGGTTGCTGAAGGAGGTCTCTTATGAAATGAATATGAGATCCTTAGGACTTGGTATCACTTCCCAAGGACTAGAGGTCCAATTCCCTAGACTTTCTCACAATTACATGAACATCTTTTGCTGAAGTTAAATGATAATGTAGGGCCCTATAGCATGTAGAAGTCACAAGTCCCTGAAAGTTCCAAACGAGATACTATGTTACAGCTCCTGATGCATAGATATCTTGGAACAAGGACTTCCAAGCCAGCATTGCTTAGTGAGACCCATGTATTTTTACTTGGGCAAGCTGATTTGCCCATGATGGGTTTTGGTCTTTTTTGTTCAGGGCTATAGGTAGGAGCCCAGATGGGCTGATTCAAAGTGCCCAGCTCAAGCCAAGAATTATTCCACTTTAGCACACACTATTAGTATCTATAATGTATTTTCATGAAAAAGTTTTCCTGGGCTGGCCCATTTGGGCTCCCACTTTTAGCCCTGGACAAAAAGGACCATAACTCAGATATGGGCTAACCCAGCTGGCCCAAGTAAAACACAAATGGGCCCCAGGGACTAATGCTGACTGGGTTAGATCTTGAGGATTTGCCATAGGGTACTAAGGAGTTGATTGTGGGGTGGGCCCCGATCAGAATGAAAGTATGTGAGGGGAACAATCACTTTCCATAAATAGCCACACTAGTGTTCGCTCATTGGGCTACTTGGTTGGCTAGCCAACAGCTGGTTAAGTGTTACAAAGGTCCCTGTTCATCTTGGTAATGAACTAGAATGGACTAGGCTTGCAAATCTCTTTCATTTGAGGTACAACATGACAAGGAATGATGAGTAATGCATTTTTAGGGTTTTCTCAAAAAACGGTGGCAGCCATTTTGAATTTTTGGCTTTGAGACTCTCAGGAAATGATTTTCCAGCTTGGCAGGTGTCTCGGACAGTCTGGTCTCTAAAATCCCTTCATTTTGATGTATTACATAACCAGGAATGATAAATAACTTAGGTTTCATAAGTTTTCTAAAAAAAATAATGGTAGCCATTTTGTTTTGAAGATTTCACATTGAAGGAGCCATTTTTGAGCTTGGCAAGTGTGATATTCGGATTCAGCACACCCAAATTACCCCAAAAAGTGATCTTGCCTGTTTGTACTCTAAAATGCCCCTTGGGGGGATTAGAATGATATTTGTGAAGATTTTGCCCAGTCTATATCGGGCCAACATTAGCTAGATTTGCAACCATAATATGCATGACTATTAGTGACAATACAATAGGCTATTAGGTGTGTAGTTTGGGTTTCTTGTACATACATACAGTGTAGATGTTAACACCACTGCAGTACTACCAAGTATAGCTCTCTAACCAGCTCTGGGGTAGGCTGCTGTGTGTATTCCTTTATACTCAAGTGATAGCAGAGTGCCACTGGTGGTGATCATAGGTATTAGTTAACTAGTCTAGACATGCATTGTGCTTGATGATAATCAGCCATAATATAGTGTTATATGGGTGATCCCCTATATGTACATGTTTATCTATAGCCGTTAAGTCTTCATAATATAACAATACTGCAGATGAATGTGTCATGTGTCCTAAACTGAATTAATGTTGTTTCAGATGTGATTGAATTTGTTTGTATGATTTGATCTCTACAGACCTGATAGCCCAGAGGAGCAGGGAAAAGATGTGGGACGGAAAGTCGTCCTGGTGCACTACAGCATTAGTGCTGGGGTGCAAGGCAAGCCTACGTGAGACATTGTTGAGGTGTGCATCCAATTACAACATTGATTAGTTTTATAATATTCTTAGTCTGTGAATGGTAACATCTGCCGCAGCCGTCAGCTTACAGCAAGACCTTTAACCCAAGTGTAGACACTGTGAGGTAGCAAAACTAACTTTGACATTTGTATCAAAATTAATGTGTGCATTTACAAGCTATTATATGTTAGTTTTTTAAAGTTAAAAATCCGAGCTACCGACTCTACATTTTCTTGTTATGTTACATGTAACAAACCTTTTTTTTTGCCTTACTAGGGAATATGTTAATCCACGAATTGACTGGTTTAATTAAAATTGGTATTGACCAGGAAAAAAATGAGCCCTTTTCCACGGCAAACTTTGGCCACTTCTCACAGCAAACTAAGGCAACTTCTCACGGCAAACTATGGCCACTTCTCACGGCAAACTATGGCCACTTCTCACGGCAAACTATGCCTGCTTTTCACAGCAAACTGATACAACAAAATCAAAACAGGCACCGCTAAAGTAGTGACATCATTGCTAGGTGAGATAGCAACGTCGCTAGGTAACATAGCAACGTTGCTTAGTGACGTAGCAACATCGCTAAGAATAAGACTGTGACGTCACTGGTGTTGTGACGTCAATGTCGGCCGTTTTGTTTTCTGAAGTCTTTACATCATTGTGTAGAAATCTGTCGTGATTTATGACCATAAATCTAATTATTTCTAAATCCATCTTCAGGTGAATGATATATCTCCATAATCAAACAGGGGTTATCAACATTTTAAAGGGTGACATCATTGGTAATTGAATGTTGCAAAGCCACCATAAATTCCGACCACTGCATAAAAGTGAGGGGGAGCTCACTTTTTAAAAATACGGAGAGGCTGTTAACGCAGCATTGCAGTTGTCACCTTGTTAAATGAATATTGAAATATCACATACTACCGTAAAACCCCGCCTTTAAGACGGATTTTATTTGGGATTTATTTTTCCCTACACAAGACGGATTATTTTTCAAAAGTAGGGGGTCGTCTTAAAGGTGGGGTTTTATTATATTAGATTAAAGAGAAATCCATTAAAAGGCTTATTCCTACAAGACGAATTTTTTTCTCAAACTAGGGGGTCGTCTTAAAAGCGGGGTCGTCTTAAAGGTGGGGTTTTACGGTAGCTCAAATAGCTTGGTTATTCAATGATGATTTAACTGTATGCACTATCAATGATTAACACAATGCTGACACTGTAGCTGGAGGTAGCGGTGAGGTCCGTACAGGGACTTTTGGCTAATGATAGCTATAGCTGTATTTCTTAAGGGGAGGGGCTAACTCTTTAAGGGCGAATGTCGCTAAAAGATGACATTTGTCGTCATGATGCACCGATACAACCCCGGCAGATAACTTGCCGGGGCTGCATTGGAGCATCATGATGACCCTTTGGGAGTGTCTCCAACCCATAGGGTCTGCATGATGCTTGAATGCAGCACTGGCAAGTTACTCACCAGGGCTGCATTCTTGCATCATGACTACCAAGGGCATGATGCATTAAGGTATCATGCCACAGTAATCATAAACAATTAATTGCCGATCAAAAAAGCAGAACCTGATTAGCCCCCCATACAAAGGTACCACCAAGAAATATAGAGAAACAGGCAAAGGATGGGGGAGGTAGCATTAGAAAATATATATAACGAGATGGTCTAATAGAAGGAAGGACTTAAGCATGTTGTAGTAGGCTCTAGGTAGTGGTCATTGTAGCCAACCGCTCTTGGTTTCCAGTAAAGACCAGTGTATTAGACTTATATAATCTGCAGAAACAACCAGTGACTTCTCTGTTGAGAAGGAGCTGGAGACGTCTAATCTCCTTTAAATTTTATAGTTCTTTTTTTCCCTTTTATATTTCTTTAACCAGATACAATGACAAAAGATTTTGCAGCAGGCATTTCACACACCTCTGACAATGGAGACACTTCTGCATATTCTGCCATAGTTTGTCTGTATGTGAGAACCCAGTCTGATTGTGTCGCGCAGTATGTCATGTCTCGAGGATAGCACATGCCACTATCTGTCTTTTGCCTTGGAAAGTTGTCATTTGATTCCGAGCCAGAAAGGCTTCTCATCAGAGCTAAGTTCATACATATGATAGGGTAAGATGGGGATTGTGCATGTCAGTCAGCACAAGTAGTTTCTTAGATGTATTTTCCTTTCACCCCTCAGGAAGAATACATCTTATGACCCTAGATTTTAGAAACTTTATATGAAAGTTGAATATCCTATTCAGTATTGGAATATGATGTTAGAGGATTTGAGTGTACTTTCAATGAACACTAACTTAGGTACTTTTAATCCTCTACCTTAGAAGAGAAATGATAAGCAAATTAAAAAAAAGAATTGAACAGATTTCATTTCCCATTATGCGATGGACTGTTAGTGGTAAAGATCAAGATTAGAAGGCCAATATATAAAGAATTACATTTCAAACATTCAGAAAATGGTTTTATAGAAAATATTCATTCATTCCATATGCTATATTGTGTTATTTACTGGTGAAAAGTCTATTTTCTCAAACCCAAGAGTTATGCATCCAACAATTAGGTTTCCCTTTTCCAAATCATGAACTACATACAGTGGTTTGCCTTCTAGGTCAATCTAGACCTAACTAAAGAAAGAGATCTATAAAGGGGTATGCCATCACAAAAAGCTGCAAAAGGTAGAAACGGTGAGTTTGCACTGCTTTTTATAAAGGTGAACTCTTTTAATTGTCCTAAAGTTGTAACAAAATGATTATATTAAGAACCATTATGATATGACCATTTTGTCATAATGAAACGGCGGGAAAAGGTGTTTGTGATGCACAGAATAATTTTTTTTCTGAAACTCAGGGGGGTCTTTTTATAACAACTTTAAACATTTTAATCCAAGCCTATCACGGACAGTTCCTGATCTCACAGTTAGGCTGATCTATGTTTATATTTCATTCATTCATACCAGAAAAATTCAACACCCATTTTAATAGGATTCCCCCTCACTCACAAAAAATACCTGTATTCCCACTGGCATTGTTTCCCATGCGTCATCATAACAAGTACAGTGGGAAAAAAAGAATGATTTGAAAAACAAAGTGCTTTCTATTTTTTGTGCACCTCCAAGGGAAAAGTTACCTTTTCTACAACTTCTAGAAGCTCCCATAGTTATACTTATCCCTGAAGCCTGCGTTCCATCAACGATCAATTTACTCATAGCCAAGCCACAGATCTCTTACCTCCACTGCGCTTTGATATTCTATACATATAAATTCTATCAGGGCCAGCACAGATTGGATCCTAATTACACACAGACGAGGGGGTTATTGTGATCAAAGAGAGTATGTGGTGTTTTGGTTGGCATCCATATGTAGTCAAGGTCCATGAGGATAACAAGACACTTAAACAGCCTTGTCTAGGCACAGATTGAAATCACCTTGACTCGTTTGAAGCAAACCACCCCAACAATTTTTGATAGCCTAGAGCATGCAAATGTATATATAAGTAGTTTCCCTGTTCATCAGTATATGCTACGGTAACGGAATATAAAAAGTGTCTTGATCATTGAGCTTATTCTCAAGATTGATACAACAGAAAGAACATAAGCCTTTTGGTAATATCTAGACTAATAACTTGAAGCAATTATTTTAACCTACTTAGATTCAGAAATTGAGAATACCCTCAGCTTCCTTAGGACATTTTCATAAAACATGTAACATTTTGAACTTCAGGTCAATAACCCACTTAATCTACTGCATAGAGTAAGTCAATTAAAGCTCAACCTCCACCCACACCCCTCAGAGATCCACACTAGGTAGAAGAGGTTTAAACAAAGTTAATGGAAGGTGTGACACCTAAACTTGATTATTATTGTGGTATCTCTTCTTCTGCATGCAATATGGGTGTTTTCTCCCAATTCATCACACATTTGGGAAGCTCCTTATCAGTGTTTCATAATTGGCATTAGCCTAATTCTTCTTTGCATTCTCTGGAATTCAGTATTTCTTTAGCTAATTTCAATAGAATTATTTCATTAGAGCCACAATTATGAAATAGAAAACGAGACAAAGGATCTGTATTTGGTAGGGGGAGGCTGGCAGGTCAGGTGTGAGCCCGAAATTTTGTGTGCTTTGTTCTCGCTCTTTTTAAAAACGAAAATTGATTGGTTCAATTAATGATTTTATAATAAGAACACAAAGAGCGTTTTAATTGTTTTTATTAACACAAAGGTGTCTCGCTGCCGTCCTTTTTTCTACCCTCCAGATTATAGTCGCACTGACATGGTAAAATAGGAAAAACCCTTGATGTTTTTGTGCAAGTTGAAAAATTGCACTCTTTTTTTTTCTGGAAATGTTGAGAAATTTCTGAACTCAATAAAAATGATACTAAATTGCGAGAGTAGAGAAGCAGAAAATCACATTGATTTTACACCATATGTAAGATTTGTGCTTATCAGAGATGAGAGGTAAAGCTTCTATGCCTGTAGCATGGTTGTGTTTTCAGTAATGATGAGGAGAGCAGACAACCATGAGTTCCTGGCTAATTATAATTACTATAGTTACATTCAATAGCTTACTAAACTAGCAATCACCTCATCCACGGCCTGCACCCTAGTTCACTATGACTAGATTGAATGGCTATTTTTGGAAATTCTCATAAAGGCTACTCAGAAAGCGGCTTACAAGGACAGAAGTGACATGTTAATCTATTTGTGTTTAACATTTACTGTGGTACTGTGGTAAGTACCATTCTTCATGATTCTGTTGTTCTTGCATTTCTAGAATAAATAAAATCATTTCATGTGGAGAAACAAAGCTACCATGCTTAAGTTCTGGAATGGCTGTTCTTCACCCCCCCGTGGAGAAACTGATGCTCATTCTCCATGGGCTGTTTCTCCATGATGATGTTACTACAATAGCTATGAAACCAATCCCTAAATGTCATTTTTAGATATAATTACTTGAAATAAACACAGAGATCCACTCTAATCAGTCTAAATACCTGGTTTCTCCACTTGTGGTACCATGGATTATATCACACTCGGCTCCGCCTCATGTGATCCAAGGTACCACTCGTGAAGAAACCTGTCATTCAGCCGAGCAATATAATGAGCAAATTGGATCTTCTGATTGAACGTAAAATTACATGTATATCAGCCAAAAATTAAGGAGAGGAAGCCCCTCACCCTCCCTGTAAGGTATTTAAGGTTGTTTTTCCCTGTTACGCACCCAACCAGTGTCAAGCCAAGCAGTGAGTGTGAATAACTGGTATGAGAGTGGTCTGACAACACCAGTCATGGATATGGCAATCAAGGTTATTTAAAAGTCAAATTACCTCCTTGGTCAGCAGTATGCCTCGAGGATTTCCATGAGCGTGTGATGGAGTTAGGGATGCAGTTGATTATTGGATAGAGCAGTTTACTGAGTTATTTCACCATAGACAGTTTAACTCCATTGAATTGTGATTTATGCTATAACACCAAAATAAAACAATATCATATCAACCGGTACATGTTGAAGCCCAGTGTATAAGGACACATTGGTGTGAACACATCTACTGACTGATACATTAAGGTACCAGTATTACCGTACGGTCGTGTTTAAGGGCCCCGGAGCTTATAACTCTGAAGGGGTGTTTACCCCCGGCACTTATACAAGACAGGCGCTTATTCAAGATCCAGTTTTATTGCTTAAGAGTAATTTCAAGACCCTCATACCCCGGGGCTTATACAAGACCGGCGCTTTTTCAATGTCCCAATTGTCCTTACTTCCCAGGCTGAAGTGAACTGCCAAATTCCGATTATTTTTATCAAAGGCTATATCAAAAGCATTGCACAAATTGGAAAGTTCATTATTATATGAGGCAGGTCTCACAGTACAGAATATAACATATATCTACACAAACACAAACACAATTACATTTTTTCATGCATGCCCTATAAAACAGAACTCAAGGATGGTTAACATTCCTAGTAACATGTTCAATAGTGATATGTATTTGCCAGGTTTCACCTGTTAAAAAAACAAGACAGTTCTAGAAACATGCTAGATTTTTCCAGTTTCGCCTAATGAGAAATTCCACGGAATATGACATGAGAACATGTCTAAGAAATGTTCGCAAAATGTTTGTGAAGATTCCCTGTGAATGACACAAGTTCTGCTTAAGATATTGTCTGCAGGGTGTCTACTGTATTAGTTGGTAGAGCGAAATGAACTTTGCAGTAGACTGCTTCATGCTGGCATTCTACAGGGCATTCATAAGAACCAAAAAATGTAAACTTAACATTTATTACTTGCTTTGACATTACACCATAGCTGTCTCAATGATATATGTTCATCCTAGCATACTGTTGATTATAAACATGTTCTGACAAATGCTTTAATTTTCACAATGTGTATTTATAAATGAATTCCCTTCAATGTCTTTTTGAATACCCCCTGAGACATGCACTTTCCCAACACGACCCATCTTCTTGCAGCCACTGACATTCCCATATAGAGGGTCTGAGAGTTGGGTAACTGGCTTATGGCTGTGTCTCACAACCTTGGGCCAATGTTTTTGTCTCTGACTGGGTGCCGTCTCTGACTGGGGGCCGTCTCTGACTGGGTGCCGTAATGTCTGGCCAATCCTCTAAGCCCCCAATCTGGCCCTAACTTGTCCTCAGATGCATCTAAGCGACACCACTGGTATCTGAGGGGTCGCTTCCCCGAAATGTTTGGGGGATCCCTACGTGGTACCCATCTACACTTTTGATACCACAGCACCAAGCGCACCAGAACTACTTTAACCAGCAACCTTTGGTGCCAGCGATGATGCTCGGGAGCAGAGGTCGAGTTGGGGCCAGCTTGCTTAGCATGCTGTTGTGTCTGGTGTCTCAACTATACCTACTTCCCAAATCGCATTTAAAGGAGTGAAAGGGTGGGGGGGTTGACCTCTTGACCCGGGGGGGGGATGGACCCCTCATTGGGCGGGGAGACTATTCCTTTCTTTGCAGTAGTGATAACCAAAGTTTTTTTTCATGCCGTTTTGACCAGGTATTCTACTGGGAAAAAACGGCTACAGTGGAATTCACCTTTCGGGGACTACCAGATAGCGTTAATGATCATAGAGAAGTTACAGAAGTATATCCTGTGATGTCTCTCGATCGTGACAGTGGTGACATACCATGACCAACCTAGTTATTAACTTACCCTACATAATAAGATTTTTAATGTTTGGGATAATTTAGGCCAGTCATTATACTCAGCAAACCGTGTCGACTGCACGATCTTTAATCTAGATTTTGATCACGACTCCAGATGACTTTGTATCAAAACACACAACTTCAACGAGGTACGTTTCACAAGCAATCATTTTACAAACTTCTCTCAGATATATGAGCCAAACAGATTTTTACTCAATAATGAGTATTTTGTGTTGATTCTGTGGGTACACTTATAGCGTTATGCCTTGTCTAGATCCAACTTTATCATTCAGTTTTTTTTGGGTAGTTCAGATGATGCACTGGCTCAGTCTCACAAGTTTGGTACAGGTGTGAGATGTAACATTTCTGACAGCAACAATAATAGTTTAGTTAGGACCTTAGCAAATACACACTAGTGGTAAAAGATCTACATAATTTTTCTTCCTCAATAATTCTTCTGCAGTTCACATTGCAAAATATGAAGAGGAGTGTGATCCTTGTGGTTGTGGTCATTCTGGCCATTATACTGCTGGTATCGGCAGCAACTGAAGGTAAGTCTGTTTTCATCTTTTGTGTTTTGTAATAAAATATTGTTTGCAAACTATTTCATTAAATAGCAATATATTATACATAACATCAAAGCATACTGATGAAATATACTTATATTGGCTAATGCCATTGCCATGAGGAGCCAATAGTGGTCATTGTTCCCATGAGGGTAAATCTGTTAAGACACGGGACATGCCTAGACTACTATCCTGTATTACTTATTACCAGTACAATATACCAATACATCAACAAGAAACTATAAATTCGAAAGGATGTTTCCTTATTTCCACACTATTGGAAGGTGATACAACCACACTATTGAAATGTGATATAACTTTATTGCAGAGCTGCCTTGTATACCTGTAAGTGTGCTTTGTTTCCTCTTTCTGACAACAGTGTGTTGTAGAGCTTCAAAAGCTGGCATTACATTGTACTAGTACAACAGCAGTCATAATCCGTACAAGTAATATATAGTATACACAATTCAGATCTGTGAGAATATGCTTATGATAAAACTATACAATACATTGTAATTCTTAAAAATTATGGATAACTACTTTGACAATTTAACATTTTCCTTGAAATATCTTATTCATTTTGAAAGAACAGCTATGGGTTAAACCTTTTTCTTTGCTTCAGTATAAACCAAAATGCCCCTACTGGTGTCATGAAGAAAATGTTGCGAGAGATTGCGATGATGAAGGTGAGTGATGAAAAATCATTGTATCATTCTAATATTTTGATCATAGGAGAGGTATCTGCATGTTATTGCAGTAGAGCACATTATAAAGAACATTTCCCCACCGACAAAGCTTATCTTATATGATCTTCAGAAACAAGCATCATTATTCTTATTGATGGGTATTGACATAACTACCCTCATCATATTTTTGATGGCCTGGAGCCAACACTACTGGCACAATTAGGCAAATCATTAGTGTCATTAGTGGAAAGGTTCAAATGTATTCCTCAAATTTATTTCATTGAATCAATAAACGATATTAGGTCTTGATAGACATATGCTACTGTACAGAATTTTTTACTTGAGGATAAGTCATAATCATTTATTGAGTATTGAGAAATCTAAAATATGATGTGTGGTAATAGGAATAACAAGAATAACATACAATTATAAGTCAGGAACTACAAATGTCTAGAGGTTAATAAAAAGTCCTATTGTTTATCTTCTAGCACCAATTCACTAAAAGGTCAGTAAATTTTGTGTTTTTATCAGTCATAGCAAAGACAAATATGGCTTACATCATGGTTAGAGTGTCTGGCAACTCAACCTTCATAAACCACAAAAGACCTCATACTATGGACCTCATGTAAATACAGGGCCTCCCTAGTCTGTATCACCCCCCTGTCTGAGGAGAGGAGAGTTTATGTTTTTCAGACATGATACATTGAATATGATACATTGTTTCTCCTGCTACAACCAAATATTAGAGTATATTTTTTATGTGTTATCTTTTTAATTTCATAACAAACTCATTAATGTGATATCATCGGATACGTAAACAAAATACGTATAAGTACTTATAATACATAGTGATTTTTCACAGCAACTTTTCTAGAAAAAAAGTGATTTGACAATAAAAACATTTTCAAATACTTGGTGTCAAGTGTCATCTTGACAGTTGACAGCAACTTTTCTAGAAAAAAAAGTGATTTCAAAAACATCTTTTTTCAAAAACATGGTGTCAAGTGTCAACTTGACAGTTGACAGCAACTTTTCTAGGAAAAAAGTGATTTGAAAACACAACTTTTTTCAAAACAATAGTTATGTTATGAAAATGTGTGTATATCTTTGGTATAGGTCGTTGTTTGTCATGAAAGATAAACTCCACACTACATAACTCTGGAAAACTTATGTCAAAGCTTTTGAGATATACTGACTTTTTGTAAGGTAAAGACTTGTCATGAAAGATAAGTGAATAAATGACAAAATAAAGATAAATCAAACAAAAATAAACAAAAACATTCAGATGTGTCATTTTATATCAATGAGACAGCACATTAGGGTTTGAAGTAAATACTAAGTAAATCGTCATATTGGGCTACTGACATGGGCAACCTCCTTTGTTATCTTCTCCAATCATTGATTAACAACATGGCTAGTGTTAGGAAATCCAAATCAGTATCAATTTGGTATTCATCTAGTCTGAATTATCTTTTGCAGAAACAAGAATATTTGAGGCAAGACTTATCGGCAACCTCCACAACCACTCACAGACACTTTTCCATGGTAATAGTCATACAGCTGAAATCCTTTTTTTTAAATGCTTTTCAGATTGATATTGTTATTCAAGCAATTAAGACATTGCTGACACTATAAACAACGTAGTCATCCTCTCATTTGTAAACATGGAGATTTTCAGATACAACAAAATGTACCTCTGAAGGCCATATATAGTCACACCATCAATTGTTTAAAAAGAATATACACATATAATTTCTCAGTACACAACATTTGAATCGATGAAAGATTAAGATGAAGTAGATAACATGCATTATTATGTACAGCTGAACTCATGCCTTCCACAATGACTACAATGTATGTCTGTTCACAGGCTGTACTTTTCTGTACTTTTTCCATTTCAGGAAATAAAAAATGTTTCCATGCAAATCTTGTAGTACTAATTTGTTAATTCTAATAATAGGTGGTCATGAGAAGAACAGAGGGGTAATCAAATAAATGTGGGAATGAATCAAAATCCTCCTTGTGTTCAGAAAGTCTGGAAGCTCGGTTTTCTTGCACAGTCTCAGTGTTGTTAGGTAACCTGACATCCTGGAGGTTGATTTCAGTAATTTTCAGCCTGTCTGTGTAACATTGATAACATCAAGTAGCGTGAGGAGCCACAGAGTGGAATAAAGTGTTCTCTGTTATCAATCCATTTTAATTGGGTATTATGTAAATATATAGACAAATGCCAATGCCCATTAATACCTTCTCTGCTGTATTTCACGAGTGGTGGCTGGGCCATATCCCACAAAGCTGCAGGCTGTGTGGGATGCCCCCGCCCAAGAATTGCCCATTGAATATGTATATATTGTATATTGTATTCAATGGGGGGCATTGAATATGGCCCTTCCTATAGTAAAGCATAGTGAATTTGTATTTCACAAAAAGAGTTGGATGTTTCATGTATTTTTTCCATAACCAGAATCATGCCAAATGATGATCTAGCTGTCAACTTTGCCACAACACTGAAGTCAGAATGAAAACAGAGCATATTTGTGTTAACCACATTGAAATATGTGGGAGTGGTTAGACACCACTCTCTATACTAAATGATGAACACTAACTTACAGGCTGATGGTTGGGGTTGATGATGTTGATACCATGATAACTCTTCAAAATCATTAATATTAAACGTTGTCCTTATTACTTATATTGTGATACGTAGAAAACAGAGAAGTTGACTGTATTAATGCTGGTGACTTTGAAGCAGAAGTATTAAGTTGAGATTTTTTAAGGTATCAGTCTAGAATAAAACTTTCAATTTAAGATTAGAGCAGCAGATGTTTGGGATGTCAGACAGCATTGACTAATATATCAAATCAGTGACCCAATTCAGAAGGATCAGACCAAATGAATTAATACACCCTTGCATTTAGGCTTGTACCTCCAATAAATCATCCATAACAAAAAGCTGTATCCACATTCATCTGCTATAAATAAACTACATATTCTGCCATGATATTAAACCAAATTTATCAGACAGTGTAAAGTTCTGTAACAAATCTCTCTCGGTTTGTCTACCCTCTTTGGCTGTAATGAAAAGCACTCAACATCTCTTGACCCCCCCCCTCTCCTTCTCTCAAGTTTAACTGTAATACAAATCATGCATTTAAGAAGCTTATGATTTCCCTGATGACACTGACAATTTTGATAGAAGTATAGCGTATTCACCTGTTGTTTTATTTGTATCTGTATTATAACTTAAAACATTTACAGGGTTTTACATTGTCCCTTTGTAAACTCCTTTCAGATGTTACACACAATTGACACATGGGTAGCTGCGTGTGCTAAAAAGTAACTTTTCACTAAAAGCCATTTGACCCCTTCATCTCTCTCACAAGGCCGTGAGAGTTTGAGAGGCGGCCTTTTGAAGTCAAGTCTTGACATATAGCTCCCTTACAGACACAAGCAGATAATGTTCAGCAATCAGTCACTAAACAATACTTTAGAATGCACTAGGGATGTTATATGTACTTTAGATGGAACTTGGCGTGCTATTCACACAGCATTTTTACTAATATGTGCAGTCTGCCATGGGTAATAAGGGATTCTGCAGGTTTTGTGGTGCTGTGTTATTGTCCGACCCGGACACTGGCCCAAAATAGCCTCAATATATAGCTTTCTCTATTCATTTGCGCAGGGTTTTATGTTACACTGTGCATAAAACAGGGATGTAAGACACACTGTTATGAAAGAAGAACTCTACTATGCACTCCCACTATTTGTGTTTTATTTTTGCTGTAAAAAAATGTTCATCTATAGGTTTCAGCCCCCTCATGGGTCTAATACTAAAATCCAAATATACCCAGTTTGGAACAAGTCCACCCTCAGGTAAGTTAAGAGTGTAGAAGTGGGGTACCTGGCACCAAGAGCTAAAAGCCAGAACTATTACCTGCCTGCAAATCTGCACCTCTTATTTTTTTATACTGAGACATGGCTTTATGCATGACGAGGATTACAGCCACAGGGCCCAACATCTGGAACTGACTGCAACCACTTTTGGCCACGCTTGGTGCTCAGATGTATATATTTGTACTATTGCGGCTGCCACTTGCCAGAAGCACGGCTGCATGACAAATAATAACAGACCCAATTAGATCCTATTTAAAGGCTTAGGACATATTAGAGGTTTGTCACAGTCCAGGAACCCTTTGTATATACCATGGACTTTCCTATTTTACAATGATATTTTTGTCGTGATAATTAATACAGAAGGATACAGTTCTCATTAAGGGGGTTCAAAACACATTTTTGCTAATCTAAAATCATTTTACATGAATGTGTATTCTGATTCATTTACTTAAAGCTTGAATCTAAGATGATAGATTAAAATAGATGTAATATCATGTTGGTTATGGCTTTAAGGGGTTTATTGTGGTCATAAAACTACCATGCCTATACCCATGTGCAATCTCACCACTGTTAAGGTACTGACATATTGATTGAGTTCAAGTTTGCAGTTGTAGACAGCCACACTGTATAAACATGATCGTAGCTTTAACAAATCTACTATGATATTAGCTAATTCTCAAGGAACAGATCCTGTACAAGCAGGTCTCATTAAGAACCAGTTTTATTAGAAATCCTCTGTGGCTGTTTTCTAGTCCTTGTGGTCTGAGTGTAATTGATTATGACAGTCTTCCTCAGAAAGAATAATGGGTATCTAATCTCATTAAGTCGATAATCAGATTTGTGAAGTAGTGACTTCAGCTCTGGAGACACATATTGGAGGAAATAGTCACAGTTTTACTCCAGACACATGGTACAACCCATTCATTGTAATTAGTTAATGAAGCTAGAATCAAGATGGAAGTTCATAAAATGATATTAAACTTTAAGATGTAAGCTGATGACGGTTAACTTATTACAGCTTATAGAATGCTACCACAGAAAATGGAACGGGCATTCCCCTGAGATTGTAATCATTGTCCCATCTGGGATTTTAGTACACAGTGCATGTATATGATAAAAGAAAGGTCAATAATAGCCACTTTTTACGTTGAATGTAGACTGTATAAGACCTGTAACAAGTCTCTCTGTGGTTTCTATACAGTTTTAGACCCTCCTGTTAAAGGCTGATTATCTGCTATGTACTTCCTTCGCTGCCTCCATAAACACTAAGCACTTCCCTTCCTGCCTCCATGAATGCTAACACTCATGGGGGTTGCTTTATGCCTCCATCCAACCATACTCAGTACCTGCATGCTCACAGAGTCATGGCTCCTTGTTTGGTTGACGCCAGACTTACACAAACCAATCTCTGCTAAAAGGGAAATCCGTATTTACCTAATATCTCCTTTGACTGGGATTAAGCATCTCTGGGCAAGGAACTGTGGGAAAGTGAGCATTGGGAGTAGGGAATCTATACTTCCTGTGGGAACTGTCTAGTCACACCACTACCAATGCATTATGGGTAAGAGACTACATATCACTGAGCACTAAGATTCACCCAGTCTAGATGCTACTAGAATCTATGGACATGATTTAGATATAAAATTGAGGCAGGATGGTCAGCACTTCAGCTGACAAAGGTTTATGCCTTTCTGCTGGACACTTTTATTATCCATTATGACCCATTATCATCTTATATTCCAGTAAATTTATAGATCATGGCCACTCCAGCAAAATCTTTGCTTCTTGTCTATCTGTGACTATATCATATTTCCTGACTGTTAAGTAGTTCTTCAGTATTTCCCTTGGGCAGCACAGAACATAATCCTCCCTGCCCCTGCCTGTCCCACATACAATACTGTAAGTGCTCTGGGAGTAGATTTGGCTGGCTTTACTACCTTTGCTGATCTACCATTTGCATTCATATTAAATAAGAAATATAGTGCACAATTCACTTAGTTATCTGTCCAATGGGCTAATATCTCAGACCTGACCCTGTGCTTGTGGTGCTGAGTTGTGATTGGCTCAGGCAATACCTGAGGCCTCGTAGCATGACATAGCTGCCTTTTTAAGGCTAGGGGTGTGAATTCAAGTAGATGAAATGAATTGTCAGATAACCAATTCCTTCTTAATAGACAGGTAGGCATTGTCTCCTGCAATACCACATCAATGTACAATCAGTGTTGAGCTAATATATTTAATTTGCATTTTTACTGTTTCCATTGTCCCTATGAATAAAGGCACTGTCACTTTCAAATTTTCAATATTGATGTTTACTGCATCCCTCCTTCCTACCCTTTGTCTGTTTGCCCTGTAGTACTATCAGTACTGTCTTTTTTGCGAAGGGAAAACAAACGGGACCTTACCAGCCCTGGTCCCTAGTCACATCCAACTCACTGTCCTTGAATAATTCAGTATCTTCATACAGTGACAGACTATTGAAAAGGACCTGACCTGACACTACTGTGACTTGAACTCCCATCTTCCCTAATTGAGTGGTCTCTGACTGAGCATAATCACCCCCATTGAAAGAGGCACCCCTGGTGCAGCAAATAAATAGATTTTGTGACCATGCACCCTAAGGCAGGGCCACAACCAATCAGTTGTGGCTGCTTGAGTTCATGGGCAGACCACTAGATCCCACACCAAACTGGGTAAACAGACACTCAAAGCAAAGACCGAGACAAGTACCATACAACCACCACTAACATTGCCTTCCTTTACCCTATTGCTTTACTCAGTATGTATTATCACTCAGCCCTTCAGATCAAGAATTTAAATATAGGAAGTCAAGCTGTTTTAGAATTGATAATATGGGACATTTACAGCGCTAAGCTTTTCTCTTCATTGATCAGTCAAAAAGATAATCACATAGTGTCCTTTGAAATTAATAATCCAGATATTGATGCAAAATCATCAATGCAGTTTTTCTCTCACTTACCCACTTCAAGGCTTAGGAATTAGAAAAAATATCATGAATACCGACGCCCTAAGGTTTATACAGATACAACAGCAGCCATATTTGAGCCTCCCTGCCTGCATTGCAGGGAGTGTGACTTCAGGTGATCATCTGTGTAACAGGATGTGCATTTATTTACGGTCTGACAGATTACACCCTAAATGACTGTCTTTGTTAGGATAGCACCTTTGATTCTGTTCTGTATTTTTGCCTTGGAAATTGCTCAAAGTGGGGATGTTAAGACTTATCACCAGTCCCAACTTTCACAGCAATGGCATACCTAGATCCTTCAGTTATACACTGACTAATAATATAACCTAAAAATAAATATAACACATGGCTTTCATGTAAACAGAAATCCCATACTGTTTATAGCACCTTCACTGTATATCCCCTTATTATACCTAGGACAACAAAGCATACAGGATCCCTATCTCTTAACTATAGAAGCTGCCGACGGAGTATTTATGGCATAAAATCAGCTGTACGCCACTCTCAGGCTGTGGGAGTGGCGTACAAGGTCTAGTAGTGGCGTACAAGCCGTGAGCGTGGCGTACAAGCCGTGAGCGTGGCGTACAAGCCGTGAGCGTGGCGTACAAGCCGTGAGCGTGGCGTACAAGGCGTCAGGGTGGTGACCCTGGTGGCGTACAAGCCACCAGGGTCACCAGCACCAACCAGCGTTGTGTAGGCTAGCCTCTGGAAGCAGCTCTGTGTACTCGCCCCGATTTTAGGCCTACTTATAGCTATATCAATTCAATTCAATTCAAAGTTGTCTTTAGGTCTGTTGACATTTGAGATTATAATATACATAACTTTGTAGACATATACAACTATTGATACTTATGACTTGAGTGTAAGTGTCATTGGCTTATTTAGTTATTTAATGTTAGTATACATATAGCTTAATGGATTCAATAGGGATGTGTGTGTGTCTCATAGAAAGGTGGAGTAGCTGATCGTGAGAAATAATCTCCTCTCTTGATCAAGTATTAACTTGGGGGGGACTATACCCCTAAACATCTGGACATTTATCGTTATATACGAGATTTGAAGATACTAACATGATAAAATTTTACATTTCTTGGACTGGTTCTTAACCACGATTTTAGTCCTTGAGTTTTGGGTAAAAGGGTCGTTTCTAAATTGATTAAACCCAAAACAAAAAATACAGTGCGGCCTGATTCTGGTGAAAATTTGTGGTGCGATTTATGTCTTCTTCTGTCTAGTTTTCTGCCTTCTTCTGTCTAGTACAAGATAGGACTAGGTATAATAAATCCAAAACAGCACACTGTTTGCATACTCGTGGTTTATTCAACTGCTGTACGCCACAGCAGCCACTCGTTGGCTTATGAAGCAAGTGGCTGCTGTGGCGTACAGCAGTTGAATAAAACCACTCGTATGCAACCACAGTGCCGTTTTGAGTTAATATCTAATGCCTGCAAAAGGTGTGAGGATCAGACTATATGCAGGTCAGAAAGCCCTATCCCAAGTGGCAGCTGGCTGGTGAGTGGGATTACCAACCCAGATGCAGGTACTCGTGGTGCAGCCCTCAGTCCCCTGACTCAATATATCCCACCATTCCTGACATCAGTAGGCATGGTCAATGAGATTGGCTGTCACTTGCGCCCCAGGATCTAGAACTGCACTGGGCACTTGGTATCACCAATGAGCATCTATTGAGTACTATTGCAGGAGTAACATGTATGCCATACAAATACATAGCCATTTTTGTATAATTGGGTCATGTTGGGACGGTATGTGTGTGACCCTAGCATACAATAAAGAATAATTACACAAACAAAAAACTTTTATATAAGCCCCTTTTCATCTGAAGTCAGTGAGATGTTTGCATTGCTGCTATTGCCCAAGGTTCCCTTCCAAAGACTGCAAGGCTGCTTGAAGCAGATTTTTTGAAAGTTAGCAAGTAAGCTTGGAAAGACACACATGGCATATTTGCAAGTTGTGATGACTGCTCAAGTCCTGTGGATTTACCATTAAGTCATAAAGATCCAGCCAACTCTGTGCAGACCAAGATAACCTCACTCTGGGCAGCCGTTATCCCCATGCGGCTCTTCCTCAGACAACTGCCTCATTTTATGACTTTGACTCGAAAACCCTTCTGGAGCTGATGGCAAATTGATACCTGGGGAGGGAGCTAGTGAGAGGATGGAGGATCAAGTGTTGGGTCTATACTTCCTAGGTAGCCAATATTATGGCACTTCCATGAAACCACCCATTGTGATAATATTTGACAGTATCTTAGTGATAGTCTAAGCTTGATGTGGTATTAGGCCACAGGGTGAGCCACCAGAATGTGAAGTTCCGTTCCAATGAAAGGGGCACTAAAATTCGAAGGTGGTTTCATATAGCTATTGCCCCTACCAATCTTAGAAAAAAAGTTCTCCGCGTAAAATTGCACCGTTTGCCCGTGGGGCAAGGTCAAAGGTCAAGGTCATTCAAAAATAGGGCGAGGCCAGAAAATTTACTTATTTTTGAACTGCTCTGTGAGTATTAACAGGGCGGGTCCAAAATTTTATGTCAAGGTAGGATGATATAAGACCTTTATCCATGAGAAATTGAAATGACCTTGGCCAAGGTCAAGGTCACTGTTTTCAAGGTCAAATATTGAAATTTGGCCCAAAATAGCTATTATCCTTGGTTTCAATAGCTCTGGTAGTCAGGAATATCATCATAAGTATGACCTATGCTGCTCAAATGATGAGGACATGTCATAGGGACAATTTCTCCTTGAAATTCCCAAGAAATGGCTGCAGTTTCCATGGTAACCAGTACCTATTTCAATGTTTGATATAATAAATAGCTGTAATGAGAAAGTCCTCATGGTGACGTCTAGAGCTTAATTTGTATTGAATCACTTAGATATCTGGCATGGATATAGAACATGATGACTGCCTTGTGACAATTTCTTAATATGACCTCTATCAAGGTCAAGGTCATAGGAGCAAGGTCAAATATAGGAATTTCTGTCTTTTTGGCCGTGTTTGCTATATTTAGAGGGTAATCCAGTAAGAATACAATGATGTCTCTGGGCATTATTTTTTGGGCTTTGTGTTTTTGAATAGCCAATGGCCCTAATAAATCTAGGCAAAAAGTTCTCCACTCAAGGTCATGCAGTTTTCTTGCAGGATAAGGTCAAAGGTCAAGGTCACTCAAAAAGCAAAGAGAGTCATGCCAGAAAACATACTCATCTTTGAACTGCCTTTTCAATTTCAACATAAGGGGCTAAGATTGCATGTCAAGATAGAGTTGTATAAGACTTTTGTCCATGAGGAATTGAAATGACCTTGGCCAAGGTCAAGGTCACTCTTTTCAAGGGCCAAATATTGAAATATGGCCGAAAATGGCTATCATCCTCCGTTTCAATAGCTCTGGTGATCAGGAATATCATCTTAAGTATGACATATGCTGCTCAAATGATGAGGAGATGTCATAGGGACAATTTCTTCTTAAAATTCCCAAGAAATGGCTGCAGTTTTCATGGCAACCAGTACCTATTTCAATGTTTGATATAATAAATAGCTGCAATAAGAAAGTCCTCATGGTGACCTCTAGTGCTTAATTTGTATTGAATCACCTAGGTGTCCTGCATAGATATAGAACAGGATCACTGCTTTATATTAATTCCGTAAAATGACCTCATTTAAGGTCAAGGTCATAGGAGCAAGGTCAAATACAGGAATTCCTGCATTTTTGGCCATATTTACTGTATTTAGACATAATCAACTAAGAATACAATGTTGTTTATGGGCATTATTTCTTAGGTATTTGTGTTTTTGTATAGCTAATGACCCTAAGACACCTTAGCCAAAAGTTCTCCACTCAAGTTCAAGTAGTTTTCTTGCAGGATGAGGTCAAAAGTCAAGGTCACTCAAAAAGTGAAAAGAGAGTCATGCCAGTAAACATACTCATCTTTGAACTGCCTTTTCAATATCAACAAGAAGGGGCTAAGATTGCATGTCAAGATAGAGTTGTATAAGCCCTTTGTCCATGAGAAATTGAAATGACCTTAGCCAAGGTCAAGGTCACTCTGTTTAAGGTCAGATATTGAAATATGGCCCAAAATGGCTATCATCCTTGGTTTCAAATGCTCTGGTGATCAGGAATATCATCTTAAGTATAACTTATGCTGCTCAAATGATGAGGAGATGTCATAGGGACAATTTCTGTTTGGAATTCTCAAGAAATAGTTGCAGTTTCCATGGCAACAAATGATTATTTTAATGTTTGATATGACAGATAGCTACATTGAGAAAGTAATCATGGTGACCCCTAGATCTTAATTTGTATTGAATCATGTTATTATCTGGCATTGATATAGAACATGATGACTGCCTTATATTAATTCCTCAATATTACCTCTACCAAGGTCAAGGTCATAGCTGCAAGGTCAAATACAGGAATTTCAGCATTTTTGGCTATGTTTGCTATATCTAGACATACTGCAGTAAGAAAACAATGTTATCCATGGGCATTATGCCTTGGGCATTGTGCTTTTGTATAGCTAAGAACCGTAGGCCAAAAGTTCTCCACTCAAAGTCATGTACTTTCCTTGCATAATGAGGTCAAAGGTCAAGGTCACTTAAAGAGAGAGTCTTACCAGAAAGCATACTTCTCAAATTAGAGCTGCTATTTCAACATCAACAATGTAGGGCTCATTAAGATTTCAATGACAATGATTTTATTCTTGAAATACTCAGAAGAGATACACGTTGTATAAATCCTTTTTTCATGAGAAATTAATATGACCTTGACGAAGATCAAGGTCATTCATTTTTCTCATGGTTAAATATTGAAATATGGCCAAAAATAGCCAGAAACTGTGGCTAGTATGCAAGTCAGATCACCATTGGGACACATAGGATTGGCCCAGAGTCAGAGTGTGGTTTACATGCAAGTTTTGAATTCTTTCGATAAAGCTTACAATGTACTCAAGGGATGGGCTTTACAAAAACAGGTAGTCATGGATTTCCCTTGCTTTATCCTTTGAACTTTTACACCACCAATGTATTCTTCTGCTTGATCTGGTGAGACAAAGCCTGATGTGTATTAGAAGGGAATTTATATATTAAAAAAGAGAGAAATAAGTTCTATCCTGCGCATCATAACTACATGGAGGAAAAAATCCATTACACATATTACAATTTATTAATTATTACTCGTTACCATGGAAACAGTTGCCATTTCTTACAGATTTCATACAAAGATTGTCCATATAACCTATTATCTATTGAGCATGAAAGGCAGTGATATTTTTAATCATTGAAGCTACTGAAACAAAGCATTATGGCAGCTTTTGTCATTTCTTTTTCAATTTTGACTTCAAAAGAGTGGCCTTGAGCTTGGTCAAGGTCATTCTAATTTGTCTTGTATGTAAGTGTTATATGGTTCTATCTTGACATCCAGGCAAGTGGAAAGGGGTATCTAGGGGGAATAATAAAAGCTTGTGTCGAGATCTTTAACATGAGATATTATAAGCCAAGATACTACTTGTAGTCATGCAGGAATCATATATATATTGAAGATGGGTTGTTATGTAAAACTGAAAATAAGCTTTAAATGCGCTCTGTCCCACAAAATAATTGATGTAATTCCCGAGAGATGAGAACCAAAATGTTCTATTTATGATGATTGATGGCTTTCATGGCAACCAGAAAGTGGCATATGTGCAAATTGTCCCTAGAAAAAATTCCAATTACATTCCTATCTAAGAATGATAGCATCCAATATAGAAAAATTCTCAGTGTTCCCCACAAAAAACACTTTTAGGTCTATTTTCCACTATACTGCCATTCTGAAGCCTCCTGCAGGCCAAAAGTGGAAAACTTCTGAACTAATACAAAGGCACTTTCAGAAAGTAGTGCCCATACACAAGATTGCATTCTTACTGAATTATGTCTAAACATAGCAAATATGGCCAAGAAAAGCTGAAATTCCTACATTTGACCTTGCTTCTATGGCCATGACATTGTTAGAGGTCTTATTGAGAAGTAATCAGAAGGCAGTCATTATGTTATATATCCATACAAAATTTGACCTCTAGAAGTCGGCATGCACACTTTCTTCATTTAAATTATTGATTTAGCTACAGGTTACCATGGAAACAGGAGACAATTCCGAATAAAAATAGTCTTTTCAGCATCATTTTAACATTAATGTTCATACTTATGTTGATTTTCCAGATCAGCAGACCTATTGGAACATAGCATAATAGGAAACTGTTTTCCAAGATCTGTCCCTGAAAAGATCGACCTTGACCTTGGCCAAGGTCATTTTCGATTTCTTATATAACTCAATCTTGATATGTGATCATGGCTTGACTCTTTTTGAGTGACCTTGACCTTGAACCTCATCCTGCAAGAAAACTACATGAACTTGAGTGGAGAACTTTTGGCCTATGTTTCTTAGGGCCATTAGCTATACAAAAACACAAATACCTAAGAAATAATTCCCATGAACAACATTGTATTCTTAGTTGATTATGTCTAAATACAGTAAACATGGCCATAAATGCAGGAATTCCTGTATTTGACCTTGCTCCTATGACCTTGACCTTAAAGGAGGTCATTTTACGGAATTAATATAAAGCAGTGAACTTGTTCTATATCTATGCAGGACATTTAGGTGATTCAATACAAATTAAGCTCTAGAGGTCACCATGAGAACTTTCTTATTGCAGCTATTTATCATATCAAACATTGAAATAGGTACTGGTTGCCATGGAAACTGCAGCCATTTCTTGGGAATTTTAAGAAGAAATTGTCCCTATGACATCCCCTCATCATTTGAGCAGCATATGTCATACTTATGATGATATTCCTGACCACCAGAGCTATTGAAACGGAGGATGATAGCCATTTTGGGCCATATTTCAATATTTGACCTTGAAAAGAGTGACCTTGACCTTGGCCAAGGTCATTTCAATTCCTCATGGACAAAGGTCTTATACAACTCTATCTTGACATGCAATCTTAGCCCCTTCTTGTTGAAATTGAAAAGGCAGTTCAAAGATGAGTATGTTTTCTGGCATGACTCTCTTTGCTTTTTGAGTGACCTTGACCTTTGAACTCATCCTGCAAGAAAACTGCATGACCTTGAGTGGAGAACTTTTGGCCTAGGTTTATTAGGGCCATTGGCTATACAAAAACACAAAGCCCCAAAAATAATGCCCAGAGACATTGTATTCTTACTGGATTACCCTCTAAATATAGCAAACACGGCCAAAATGACAGAAATTCCTATATTTGACCTTGCTCCTATGACCTTGACCTTGATAGAGGTCATATTAAGAAATTGACACAAGGCAGTCATCATGTTCTATATCCATGCCAGATATCTAAGTGATTCAATACAAATTAAGCTCTAGAGGTCACCATGAGGACTTTCTCATTACAGCTATTTATTATATCAAACATTAAAATAGGTACTGGTTGCCATGGAAACTGCAGCCATTTCTTGGGAATTTCAAGGAGAAATTGTCCTTATGACATGTCCTCATCATTTGAGCAGCATAGGTCATACTTATGATGATATTCCTGACCAACAGAGCAATTGAAACTAAGGATAATAGCTATTTTGGGCCAAATTTCAATATTTGACCTTGAAATCAGTGACCTTGACCTTGGCCAAGGTCATTTCAATTTCTCATGGATAAAGGTCTTATATCATCCTACCTTGACATTTGGACCTGCCCTGTTAATACTTACAGAGCAGTTCAAAAATAAGTAAATTTTCTGGCCTCGCCCTATTTTTGAATGACCTTGACCTTTGACCTTGCCCCACGGGCAAACAGTGCAATTTTACGCGGAGAACTTTTTTTCTAAGATTGGTAGGGGTAATAGCTGTATGAAACCACCTTTGAATTTTAGTGCCCCTTTCATTGGAACGGAACTTCATTTCTAATCTCTTTTTTGAGACCCACCCAATGGCCTATATTGTTCTTTTTCAATTTTTTTCATATTCCTATTTGTATAATCAATCCTGGGTGATCATATAACTATCATTCATTGTTTTGAATGCCCATGAATGAAAGATGGCAAATTAAGCTCAACTAGTTTAAAAAAGAAATAGGCTTCTGGTGAACCTTAGAAAAAGCCCGAAGCCTGCTCCTAATAACACTGTCACACCCTTGTCAATGGTGATTATAGATTCACAGAATGTTACTTTATTGTAAGTACTCAGGAGGTAAATAAAATAAGTTGTACACTATTCTAGTTAGAATGTGTGGTGACGGAAGGCTGCATTCTCAAAGGTTTACTAAGTACTGTCACAAAACTGAATTCAGTGTTCGTTGTCTTCCTGCACCCAGAGAACCTATCCCTTATGTGTAGTAAACACAGAGTGAATGGCCCCTGAACTCCTCCAATACCAACCAGCACAGACCACCACCGACCATAGAGCGTCACTAGTGGCTGTAAAATAGGCCTACTACCAACGAAGCACATATTGCAAAAATAGGAAGTCAATGTGGAAAGTTCTTCATTCATTTAAATTTACTGGTAAGGGAAGGGGCAGCAAAGTCTCAAATCTACAGATCAGATCCAACCCCTAGGACTGTGCATCTAGATGGATTGAGAAAGTTGCCTCAAGGAGTCACTTTTATGGATTTCAAATAATCTATGGGACCCCTGAGTGCAGGCTTTTTCACTCTTAAGTTCTAGGCATACTTTGGTTTTGTCCAGAAGTTAACATCTCCCAATGTTTCTAGGCTGCCTCTGCATTGAATTCAGGTAGATGAATGCAGAGTTCAGGCTTGTTTTAAAAAATGCTGATCCAAGTAGTGGACTTAGTTGCCGTGGCGTTAACTCTATGAGGAGCAGCACATTTAATTTTGAATGAACGATTTGTTTTATACAGGGGACTGAAACTGCAGCTGAGTATTGGGATGGATTATGGTTGGTGGCAAAGTAGGATGTGTTTATTAGTTATAAAGTGACAGGACATGAGAGGTTGATGATTGGAAAGCAGTGTAGATATGTGAAAGCCAATAAACTTCTATGGGAGAGATTTTAGAATGCTGGAGGGAAAAAAACAAAGTAGTGCACATGATAATGATTATGCTGCAGGGAAGTGTGATAAATTGCCAGAAAGTAATGGGAAGATGAGTTAGCATGTCTAAACCTTTTGTGCCCAACAGATTTGACATCACTTCTTTCTGAGGAACTAGACATAGTCCAAAGCCCCCTCCACATTGATCTGTTCTTATGCTTGCACTTTATATATGGACCAGATATCTTCCTCTAATGCCATAGAAGCTCCTTCCCTTTCCCACTAATTACCACATATATATACATGACATTTGGAGGGATATTGCAGTCAAAACTTGTATTGTTCAGTCCCTGATGAATCAATTGTAAAACATTGAGCATTCAAGCATTCATGAGCATTCATTAAATTTTGCAATGGCACTAAGGCTGGCAGAGCACTCAAGTGACGTTGAGCATTTATAAGTGTTTAGCCTCAAATATCATGAATGTGTTTTTTAAATGTTAACATATGAAAAAAAAGAGAAGAGAAGACTAAGAGTTTGTCACATCAATGGGAGATAACTATCAGATAATCAACATTGATGGAATACCGAACTCTGATCAGACAGCATCTAGTGCACTCACTTTATGGAACTTATTTTATTCAGTTGATTTAGAAGCTAGATCTATAAGCCTGAAAGTATTAAGCATACTAAATGAAACTAACTAATAATTCCCCAAAAAATAAAACATGCTTTAGCAAGCACCAATGATTCACCACTGGAAAAAATTTCTTCACTTCACTCCTTGTCCCCAATGGCTATTTACAATGTGAACCATTTAAATCAGAAACACTCTGAAACTCTGAATAGTGAAAGGTTCCCAAAGGCATGGTGTTAATAAGGTAGTGAATTAATAGTATGGAATCATGCAAGTCATGGTGTTAAGGCATTCTCTAAGGGGATGCTTCAACTTTAGTCAATTAAAATTGTGTTCTAAATAACTATGAGAAACCTGGAGGAAAAAAATACACAAACGGTGTAATTGGCAGTTATCATTAACATGCAAATTCTCTTACTTCTCACTTTATCTACTGTTATTACCCACTTTGTGATATTTCTGCAATTCCTTTATAATGTATGGCAATATATAGAACCATCTTGATTCACATGATGAAATATATCATTATTAGGAGGACAAATATAGCATTTGAGGATATGGTGTGGATATATATACGGTCATGGTAATCCTGCATTAGAGGCGCTGCTCTATATGAGATCTCCACAATCAATTGCTGCATGCTAATTATTATTGGTGGGGCCAGAACACCTACAGCAGTCACTACATGAAGGTGTCATTACTGAAGACACCCTGCTGCACCTGCACATTTAGGAGGCAATTAGGGAGTGGTCATTTTTTGACAACAGGGGGATTAGGGGGGTCAAAATGATTTGAACCCCTCTTGAGGGGGGGACCAAAGAATTGCACAAATATTTTGTAAAAAAGCCTGCGCGTTACTATAGCTCAAAGGGGTCAGTTGCACTCAATTTCAACATGCCCGAGGGGGAGACCCCTCCGGTGGGGGGAACCAAAAGAATTTTGACTCGCTCACACGAAAATCCACCACCCCCCCCCATTGTTAAAAAATGACCACTCCCTTATCTACATCTAACCCCATGACAATCTCATCATCCGAGCACCATCTAGCAGTCTGCCTACCTTGCCCTGTCAATACGTGTATGACTATGTATATGTTGTTGACTTAAAGTCAAGTAAAGTTGTTCTCTTAGATAATCATGGGGGTAGATTTACCTGCAATGTTGTTTAGCTAGTTTGCTTGTGAACTGGGTCCAGGGTATGATCTCACCACCTAGTTGATAAGGTACATACAGCCCTTAAAACATGTATAATATATTCCATCTGATACATTTTATTACTTAGATCCCTTTTGAATTGAACAGTTTGTATCCCAAAATAACAATGGAGACTATGAAGCAATGTATATGTATTGCAAACTCCCTGACTGCCAAAAGAACCAATTAAACATGCAGTCAACCTCACACAGCAACCATATAATATAATTAGTAATTGTATTAATGTGACTTGGCACTTAAAACAGTGACATTCATGATCTCAGGAGACTGTTCTATAATCTATGGGAATAAAAACTCAATAGAGATTTGGTTACCAATTAAAATAATGATGGACATTCCCTTCTTACCATTGAACAACCTAATGGAACCTTGTAAACTTCATTGACCACATGACTATAGCATGTTGATTTGTTTATAATTTGCTCACTCAATTCTCAGTGCTGACAAATTCTATTCTCTTGGATGTTTACTCTCTCAGTAACAGATATCCTTGTCCTTTAAATGTAGGAAAAGAACATCAATGTTTGTCCTAACAACTAGATAGGTCTTCACCCACATCAACAGTTCAAATCTCATCTGACAAGGACGACAAGTTGGCTGCGTAGGTGACAAGTCACATTCCTGATATACCTGTCACAGTGAAACCCCTGCAGTCTCATCCCCATTCTACCTTTCCCACCAGCATCCCATTATAAAACCGCTTGTATACCAGCAGTAAATTATAAGTGAGGTTATATCCTGTAAAGCCCATATTTGCCTGTTTTGTTTTTGCTTAGTTATGATGTCATCTTTATTTCATAATGACATCTTAATCAAACAGTTTAGTTTGTAAGATACAACCATATGGGGTTGTATTATGACAAGCATTTTATAGAGAAGGAGAGGTAGTTTGTTTCATTATGATGATGTGTTAAGAACATAATCAGGACAAGCATACAGTTTGGAACTGTTATTTTTTCAGGAAAATGATAAAATGCTCCCTAGCCTGAACATGGTATGGGAGCACACCTTCATCTCACTTGATACCCATTTGCGCCAGTTTGGTGGCGCAAATGGGTGTGTATTGGTCAATACACATCCAACTACACATAGAATCTTATCTAGATCAAAAGGGTAATCAAAGTTGGAGGGTGGTACTGTGTATTTAACACCCAGACATGACAGAGGCAATGTAAAGATGTGGATTAGGGTGGGATGACAGCCTGCTCCCAGGCTATCCAACTGGTAGGATAGTCGCTGGCCGAGGCTGGTCTCCCCCCTGCAGGAGGGGTCAACATCGTTTTGGTCCTCCCCTAGGCAATTTGAAATTGAGCGCTGCCAACTTCTTAGTAATGCACGGGTGTTTTCACTAAGAAGGGGTGCAGTTTGTTTGGTCCCCCCTCAAGAGGGGTCTAAATCATTTTGGTCCCCCCTTCAAGGGGTCCACTTTTTTTTTTGAACTTCATAGGTCATATTTGGCAGCACTGAGTCATTCAAGCAATTGGAAAGGAGAATATGGTCATCTGAGTTTAGGTATATAAGTTCTGTTAAGGTTAATACTTGATAAAGAAGGAAATCGAAGTCAAAAAGAAAAATATTCTTCATTACATACTTTGCAATTAATTTGGTGTAAAAAGAGGAACAACCAGCACAAACCCTCCAGCCCTCTCCCTGCAAAAAGTAAAGTCTTTGAGTGTTTTCTCAAATTGGGATCAACCATCTGGTCCTGAAGGCAACTTTTTTTGATCACTGCAAAATATGCAAATCCCCCCCTCCATGCAAATGAGAACTAAAAGAAAAATTAGACTGATGCAGGTTAAGATAATCTGTCAAGGGACTAACAAAAAGAGGTGAATTATCTTTAACACACAATAAACATGAATTTTAGGAAAAAGGCCTTGTTTTCGTGCAAAAGAAGAGACACAACTAAATATTCCAATTTTGTCTCTCACATCTTCCATTAACCCTGCGCTAACCTACTGTGGATTCATGAGTGGCGTGGGTGGAGGTTTATCCATAATACCTTACTCTATGCAGTAGATTAAGTGGGTCATTGATCTGAGGGAGACCCTGCGTCTCCAGCGTGGCATGTGAAGGACCTACTTATTATCTTTCATAGAAATACCCAATGGGAGCAAAAGGGTAGACAATGTCAGTGGAATTTTAATGCTAGGGGTCCGTGTAAGGAGCACTACATTCACTGCCCCGTATAGGACAAGATAAAGCCAAATCAACATACACATTACTATTCCTGTTGAGTTTGATTAACCAATTTAACATGGATAAACTCTTGATGGCTTCATAAGGGAATGATGGCAGATTGATTGAAGCAAATAAATATGATTGAAATATTAACTTGTTTCAGCTAGAGCATATCATATAGTGCTGCAGCATTTAAGGCTGATTAGTTGAACACCCATCACCAAAAAAGACTAAAGGTCACTATATATCACTGGAAAGCTCTGATCATGGGCTTTTCAGATATGGTGATTGTAAAAAAAAAAGTTGAGAGGAATCCAAGATGGCCGCCAAAATCCAAGATGGCCGCCAAAATATCAGAATTCCATCTCCCATGACCTAAATATGGCTTAGAATACTTTTAAAACACTGCCAACCCCCCCTAATTTGGACCCAAGGAATTCAAAGATTCTATTGGTTTGTTGCTAATATAGCTGGTTGCTTAGCAACAACTGTTCTAATTGTTTATCTGCCTAGCAACACAGTTTTCCATGGTCCTGAGGTTGATTATAACCCTGCCTACCCCCCCTAAATTGGACCCAAGGAATTCAATGGTTCTATTGGTTTGTTTCTAAGACAGCTGGTTGCTTAGCAACAGCTATTCTAACTGTTTATCTGCCTAGCAACACATATTTCCATGGTCCTAAGGTTGTTCATTATTATACCTACCCCTTTAATCTGGACCCAAGGAATTCAATGGTTCAATTGGTTTGTTGCTAATACGGCTGGTTGCCTAGCAATGACTGTTATTATTGTTTTTCTCCCATATTTTCATGTTCCTGAGGTTCATTATCAACAAGCATAGCAACAGCTAACAGCCTTGGATCCAGGTTATTCTGTGGTGTGAGATGGATAAAGACACAAGCTCTGTGGACCATTCAAGTAGCTCTTGGGACCCATTCAACAGCTCTTGGGACCCTGCAAACAGTTCTGGGTCTGTGGACCATTCAGGTAGCTCTTGGGATCCATTCAGCAGCTCTTGGGACCCTGCAAGCAGGTCTGGGGACCCTCCCAGAGGCTATATGGGACCTTCAGTTGCTCTGGGACCCCTTTAGTCACTCTGGGACCCCTTCAGCTGCTCTGGAGACCCTACAAGCAACTCTGTGGACCATTCCAGCTGTTCTGTGGACCCCTTGAGTAACACTCGGGACCCCCTCAGTGACTCTGTGGACCCTCCAAGCAGCTCTTAGGACCCTTCCAGAGGCTTTGGAGGCCCTTCCAGTTGCTTTGACTCTGTAGACCCTCCAAGCAGCTCTGGGGACCCTTCCAGAGGCTCTGTGGACCCTTTCAATGACTATGGAACCCCTTCAGTGCCTCTGTAGACCCTCCAAGCAGCTCTGGGGACCCTCCCAGAGGCTTTTGACGCCCTTCCAGTAGCTGTAGGTACCTCTTCAGTGACTCTGTGGAGCCCTTCAGTAGCTCTGTGGACCCTTTCAGTGACTATGGGCAGCGGCTCTTGGGACCCTGCAAGCAGTTCTGGGCACCCTCTCAAAGGCTTTGTGGGACCTCCCAGTTGCTCTGGGACCCCTTTAGTGACTCTGCGGACCCCTTCAGCTGCTCTGTGGACCTGTTTATAAGCTAGGAGGTATACATAGCAGCTAGCTACATGGGCATGGCCCCTAATAGCCCTTGAGCTTCTTTTGGTTGGGGGTAGGTATTGTGATAAAACTTGGTTGATTAGGGACCATCCCAGCAGCTCTGTGGACCCCTTCAGCAGCACTGTAAACCCTTCCAGCAGCTCTGGGGACCCTTTCAATAACTCTGAGGACCCTTCAGCTACAACCCAGGTACTGAGGGACATGGTACAGTCAACACCAGGTACTGGTGAAGATGATCTAGTCATCCCTAATATAGGGGAAGATGATCTAGTCATCCTTGGTATAGGGGAAGATGATAGTTATCCTTGGTATAGTTGGAGATGATCCAGCCGTGTCTGGTATAGGGCAAGATGATCTAGCCATGCCTGGTATAAGGGAAGATGATCTAGCCATCCCTGGTATAGGGGAAGATGATATTGTCATGCTTGGCATAGGGGAAGATGATCCAGTCGTCTCTGTTATAGGGGGAGGAGTCTTCCTTGGTACCGGCAAAGATATTTTCTGAGCTAGTGGACATTCACTTATGCCAGGGTATGCATACCCAGAGCCCGCCAGGGTGTTTCCAGGGCTAGATGTGGTCATAGAGTCAGCAGAGGTGTTCACAGAATCATATACATTGTTGAAATTTTGCCTGTGTTTCTATCAACAGACATATGCGTTACTCGAATCTCTTTTACGGTATTACAGTTTCGATGAAACCCAGCCCACCTGTTTTGTACAAATTACAGCAGCTTTTGGTGAACCCTTTTAATTATAAGTGTTATGAAAAAATGATAAACCATCCCCCTATCAAAAATCCTCCTGTTGGCCAAGAGAAGTGAGAAGGAAACCAAAAACAACAATCCATAGAGGAACAACCTGAACAAATCTATAAGGAATTAAAGGAATCCAATGCAAATAACGGACGCCGGGCCGTCTAGCCTCAGGGCCTCTAAGGACAGTCTTTACCAGATCTCCTTAATAATATTGTCCTTGTGATCTGAGTGTAAATCATTCTGGCAGTCCCCCTCTGACAACTTTAATACAGAATAATGGTTATGTTATCTGTTTGAATTGATGATCAGATTTGAAAAACAGTGCCTTCACTCTGAAGACACTGCATTGAAGAAGCTATTACATTTTACTCTTGACTGATGGTACCCATCCTTTATCATGAATAGATAAAGAATCCTGAATCATCATAAAAATATCCAAGTGATAATGAACTGTCCAGATGTTCATGGTGGGGCATTATATGATGACTGATACTGAATACTGAATATGGAATATAGACCTGAGGGCCCATTTTCACACTGACATCCTTTTATGTAGGATAACATATTATTTTCATTGGTTTACCTCTATGAAATGTATAATTCATTTTACCTTTCCCTTCTCTGATGCAAATTTTAGGGCTGGCGTAGTGAAATCCTCCTTTCCCCCTGCCCCCCCTCTCTCTCTACTTTCCTCCATCCCTCCTTCTCTCCGTCCCTCCCTCCCTTCCTCCCACCCTCCCATTTTCTTTCTCTTTTTCTTTTTCTCCATCCTGACCCTTTCTCTCGTTCCCTCCCCTCCTTGCTCTCTCTTTTCTTCTTCTTATTTTCTCTTTCTTCCTCAGACTTTTGTTTATTGTTCTCAGCCCTATATCCCTGTACTTTCCTAAACACAAAGGTATCTCTCAATAACACCCTGTTTGATATAGGAGGGGCAGCATTTTTCATGAGATATTATCAGTAAAGACAATAGGGAAGTGGAAGCCTTCCTTGTCACAATAAAGTGTCATTAATTGGTCATAGGCTCATAAGTTCATACTCCATGACCTTAAATCTATTGAACGTATGCTTTATAACAGAAAGACATTCTCAAAATCATATTTATCTCACAGAATTCTCACTAAATGCTGAGTTTATGACAGAATATGCTTTTCTTTGAAAGCAAGGCTAGGAATGCCTTTTATGTATTGATGAATGTGACTCTGAACGGGGCATGATTTGAACTGACTGCCATTGGATTTTTCACACTTAGCATCACAGATGGCAGAACAGGATATGTAACAGCCTTACAAAGTATGAGAGCTTCTGATGTAGGGCACACAAAAGGATATGTAGAATAAACAGCTTTCAAACCTTTATGAATAGACCGCACACAACCATACACACACTTTGATACCAATTGTCTGCTTGGCAATTGACCCATCATGTCTCGCACCTAAATGGATCATGTGGTGTCTTTAACCCAATCAGAGCAGGCCATGCCCTTCACTGCCTGCAGCAACCAGTCACACTCTCCTACCACAGTAACTGAGCTGAGAAGTGTTAGGGATTACAAATAGGTTTACAAGTGTTGTAGCTCACTGAGTAGTAGAGTGAGTTGTGTTAGAGCTTAGTAGAATATTATCTGAGCAATGATATCAGACCATAAGACCTTGCATTATGGAAGATAGTGCTAAGTATACATATATTTGAGTTAGACAGAATTGAGAATCATGACCCTCTGACTGGCTACTTGCTACCCTTATTGTTTTATCAACCTGTCTTTAATGATTTTAAAGATTTTGAGACAAAATTTAAAACATAACAGCATTAGTAGTATATAATGTATCAGAACGGGACCATGCTTAAGTACTGTTTATTACACAATCGATATGCAGCCAATCAGAGGCCGCCATTTGGTCACGTGACCCCCTCATTTGCATAATTACGTAATAGGCCACGTCCCCTTGATCACCAGCCAATCAGAGGCCGCCATTTGGTCAAGTGACCCCCTAATTTGCATAATAGGCCACGCCCCCTTGATCACGTGACCCCCTCATTTGCATAATAGACCACGCCCCCTTGATCACCAGCCAATCAGAGGCTTCCATTTGGTCACGTGACTCCCTCATTTGCATAATAATGGATCACGTGACCCCCTCATTTGCGTAATAGGACCACACCCCCTTGGTCACGTGACCGGAAGCGCTCCTTATTTGGAAAATAGACCACACCCCCTTGGTCACGTGACCTGAACCCCTCCCTCATTTGCATAATATAGATAATAGACAGACCACGCCCCCCTTTTGGTCACCTGACCTGGACCAGCCAATGGGAGGTTTCTATGGGGGGGATGGGGAGGGGGAGGGGGGGGAGGGGTGGCACTTTAAGATGCATGGGGAGGGGAGGGGGGGGAGGGGGGCACTATTTTGGGGTGGGCGGGCACTTGGGGGGGCCTTTGGGGTCTGCTGGGGAGAAAAAAATAATTTTATCTGATCTCTAGGGAATCGCCTCCTCCCTACCCCCCTTTAGGGGGTAGGGAGGAGGCGAGTCGGAGGTGACTGTAGAGGAGATTTTCGGTGACTTGATGACCTTCAAACGACCATACTGATAGTTAATAAATTTGACTTTTGACTTGAATATTCTTGCGACTTTGCGACTTGTAAGCGAAAGCGAAAGCGACTTTGCGACCTGTAGCCCTTAAAAGAGGTGACTTTGTACTCTCAGGGGGGAGATCCTTCTACACCCCCACGGAGGGGGAAGGATCTCGGTTGATTGACTGTACTTTGACTTGTTGTTGTAAACAAAAAAAAATCAATGAATAGAACGACCCCCTTATTGCTAACAAAGGAACGACTTTGAATTACACAAATGAGACTACCCTCTTTTGTAGGGGGTTAGTGGTAACTCGACTTAAATTAGAGTATTAGGGAGAGCAAAACGCGACTACACGCCGTCTTAGACTCTCTTACGGACCGGATAACAATAACCATAGTTACCTTGGTTACTGTTGATGACGCGTAATGAGCAACGTCGTCAAAATTAAGCTGACATCAGCGGTCGGCTAGCCAGACAGTTTTTTGGTCAAAATGACCGGAGCAGGTTACGTTGCGGTCGCTCAAGAGACAGTGATGGATCTGTTCACGAGGATACTGAAAGAAGGTCTACCTAGAACCACCACGCTAGTTTGAGCGCGGCGGATATCAGTCATCATGGGACCCTTGACGGGTGGGTCCTCCCCATGCAGCTGTATGTCGAATTTAAGAAATGTCCATGTCACATGTCACTAAGGGAGAAACATTTTTGAAATATTTAGAACCCAAATTGAGCATTATGGTACATTTTTAAGGACCCAGACACTGCAAAGCCGGGTACCATCCAAGAATTTTTTTTTTTTTGCGAAATGTTTAGGCTTGAAATGGTACTTTTCTGATGCACTCTTCGAACATTTTTTTTCTCATGTCACTATGGTCCATGTCACATGTCGGACTTAAGAAATGCCCCATGTCCCATGTCACTAAGATGACCATGCCCCATGTCGATTTTTTAAGATATGACCGTGTCGTCGTATCGAATTTAAGAAAATGACCATGTCGCCATATCGAATTTAGGGGTCTAGGGACATCAGCATGTCCGGCTATCCTCCACAAATTTAGCTCTAAAATGTTTACTTTTTTTGGGCTGATTTCTCATCATTTTTAAAAAAACAATAGGATGTTGAAATCTTTGCTGTTGTAAATGGAAACAAAACAAAACAAGCGCATGGTTAGATTATGTCACATTGTAGTCGCGGGTCCACTCGTGGCTTATCCAGCCTCTTTGTGGATCCGCGACTGACAATTTGTCATATACTAATCACCTGGCGTTTACGGTATTATATACTAAGGTATGAGACAGTCCCCACAGAAAAGGTGTCTAACAAGCGCTGTGACCTGATTAAAATTACGTCAGTGGCGACTGCTCGTCAGCACCCAGCTGTAGGACATGCCATCCTGCTTTGCTGGATGTTTTGAAATATTTTGATTTAACTGATAATACCTGATAACAAGCCTCTGAAGCAGTTTTTGATCGATTCTCCGGTCCCAGTACGTGTTCTCTACTTTCCATTGATTAGCTGCTTCAGCAAAAATCGCGCACGGTCTAGATGACGGAGGAGCTAAAGCTCTGTTTAGAGAGCGGAACTTGACTATAGACTCAGTACTAACTGAACGCCCGGGTTCATCCCTCATGTGGGTATATGTACAAGCTCAGGTTCTTCACTTTACGGCTTGACTAAAAACTGACACGCATCCATGATAAACTCTAGCATTTTTTTTTCTTTTCTAGGATCGAGAGATTTTAAATGGGGCGGTTATCTAAATAGCGTGGAACTAAAATCAGGCTGCGGCAGATAGTATCTCTGCGCACCTCAAGACTCAACGTAGCTTTCACTCTCCAGCAGAGGTTTAGTTGTCACTAATTATGGGTGGCGACCATTATCCACCGGCGGATATTGGAGAGTGTTGGAGAGCTGAAGCTTACAGACATATAAATCAATCGCTCTGGTGGAGACAAGTGTCGAAAATATCTCTCCATAGATTGGAACCAAATACTTATCTAATGGAATCGTTATCAGTTTCAGTTTTCTTGCCGTACAAATTTAATTCCCACTCTTCACGTGGTGATAGCTGAAGGTCGCTCGTCGTAGGTACGTGTGACCAGAACACCCTTTTTTTTTCTTTTTGTTTTGGCGCGGGTTGACATCAGATTTGTACCGTACTGTCGCGATTAAGTGCTCTGAGGGAGCGCTTTTCAATTCGGTGAAGTTCTTACTCAGGAGCTATATACAAACCAGACGCTGGCGCTTATTCAAAGTCGCGATTTTAGTGCTTAAGAAAAAAACATTTGGAGCCTCTTATACTCCAGCGCTTATTCAAGACCGGCGCACTTTCAACACTAGTTGCTTTATCGCGACCGTACGGTATGACTGCGGTGTCACAAGTTCCCAAACTCCAAATAAGGAAGTAAAACGACGTCGCCTGCCTACCTCATGAACGTCATAGCGTCGTCGAAAATAGTGTGACGTCAGCTGCTCTCAGGCGGTTAGGAAGTCAGTTTGACAAAATGGCTCACCGAGTGAACTTCGTGGCCGTTTCCCGATCTGTGATCGATGCTGCCGTGGAGAAGGAATTCGCAGCCGCACTACAGAGAGAAGAGGCAGAGAGACAGCGTGCTGCTGCAGAGGAGGGTGTGGCCGATGAGCTGATCACGGAGCTCGCGGATCAACTCATCCGGCAGTCCGTCGAACAGGTCAAGCAGCAGGTCTGCAGGGAGGAAGGCCTACCGCCCGCCGTCCTGGAGATGCTGAAGGACTACGACGTGATATGACCGCCTCAGCAGCAAGTTCCCTGCTATCATCTCTAACGGTCCTTTTTAGGACCACCCGCTTATCACAAAAGTTGAAAATCAATCGCAATATAATATACGCATCAGAAAAACCCCTAATAGTCTCTACACTGAAACCCTCTTGAGTAGGTAGGTCGGGTTTTTTTTTTTTAGGAAGGGCATCAGGTCATCATGTGGAGGTCATCAGGTGTACTGTGAGTGTCTGTCTGTCTGTCTGTCTGTCTGTCTGTCTGTCTGTCTGTATGTATGTGTGTGTGTGTGTGTGTGGTGGGTGTGTGTGTGTGTGTGTGTGTGAGTGTGTGTGTGTGTGTGTGTGTGTGTGTGTGTGTGTGTGCAGTGCACGGCGTGTGTGTATCATGTTGTATGATGGTATCATGATGAATGTGACGTCGTATCGGGTCTAATCATGAGGGGAAGGGGTTAGGCCGAACAAAAAATAAGTTGTGTTCCGGTAACCCAACCGACCCTATCATTTTGGCCCGACCCTAATCTTTTTAAATTTTTTTTTAGATTCTCCCTTATGTAGAGGGGCCCCCAGACGGGTAAAAATCGACAAATCGACATCACCCTAGTGACAAGGGACAAGACCTATTCCTCAGAATAGACAAGTGACATGGGTATTCCTTAGAATCGACAAGTGACATGAGGGGTAGTGACATTTTTATAGTGTCAGTGACAAGGGACAAACCGCTTTTCTTAAAAATCGACAAGGGACATAGCCATTTCTTTAAAAAATCGCCAAGTGACACAGCATCCCCCCGTCTAGGGGCCTATGTAGGGTATCACCAAAAGGGTTTAAAACATACATAATGACCTTCAGCTATCTCAATTCTTATCCTTTGAAAAAGCCTAGAAGGGTGGGAAAATTCTTTGTATGTAAAAACAGAACTGATAAGGGTTTTTAATTAGACAGATATTGGTTCTACACTATCAAAAATAACCACTCAGTAAAAAAATGAGATTCTGACATATTTGGCATAGAAAAGAGATGGAATCTGGCAACCTAGATATATTTTTCCTCTGTCTATAGAACTGGTTCGGGCTCAATTCTATATTACTATAAAGTTGTACTCAATAAACCCTCCCAGAATACAACACAGTTATCGCCCTCTATTTTTGAGTTACTGCCTATTCTCCAAGCACAGACTTGGCTCCCTCATAGTTCCGGTTGATCTCTCTCAGCAGCACACGTGGGTGTCTATGCTCGGAGAAGGGTTACCGCCCCTATGTTTGCAGCCAGAAACTTCTCCTGTTCAGGACTGTTCCATGTGTCAGTCATAACAGTTGATGTAGCCTATTATCTTAAGACTTAGAAACAACCTAAGTTGTTTCTCATCACTAAGCAGTGAAAAAAAATATGACGAGAGCGTTTTTTTTTTTACTTTGGGGCTAAAATACATGGGGAAATTTGGAATTTTTGCGATCAATTTTCACGTTTCAGTAATCCGGGGAAAAAAAAAAAAGTTGTGATAATGCAAGTTATTCCTAGCTGACTGCATTACTGACAGCATAAGCTTTTAATTTGATACTAAAATTTGCCGCCTAGTGTGACTCGTTCTTTTCTGTACATTATTAAAGTTACGTATCTTGTTTCAAATACTCCAAACACGTTGCGTACCCCATCTCAATCTACCTCCCAGATTCCTAGACATGTGACATTTTGAAGGAGGTTTGGTACAACATATAAGCTGCAAGTTATACACAGGGATTAATAATAAGGCCCCAGACGGGTAAAATAGACAAGTCAACAATGTCCTGTTTTAGCCAATATGGACAAAGAGACACGGGGGTGCTGGGAGTTGGCGACAAGGGGCAAGACGGGCAAGACTACTTCTCAAAATAGACAACACTGTCAATCCTGTTAGAGTCCTGAGAGACAATATTAAAATTAAATTGCGTGTGAGTAGACCCATTCTGGAGTCGTACAGGGTAAGCCCTTTATACAGGGGAATGCTAGTCTGGGACACCCTGACTGGAGGCGTCCAGAGGTCTGCTACTGTTGCTTTGTTTAAAAACCAATTGTAATTTTGTTATTTACTTAAAATTTGCCTCATGATCATCCTTGAATAAGGGTTTATATCAATGTAAGTTGATTCCTTGTGAATATTTATCTGTTACGCACATGCTCTGGAAGATATATCAGCTCTGTTATTAAGTTGAATTATGACCACGGGATTTGTTACATATTTATTAACATTCACTGCTATTGCGCTCGTGGAAACCGTTTTTTGTTGCTCTTTACTCTACGTGAGAGGTCCTTTGTGATGTTGCTTAGCAATACTATAACAGCTGGCTGTACACTTATATTTACCCTGTGATTAATTGACTGTATTATGAAGAGCTTCTACGGAATGATTTATGGTCAATAAACCTTTTCAAAACTCAAACTCAATGGACAAGACCTAGTTCTTAAATTCGACAAGGACCATTAGCATCTCTTATATTCCACAAGTGAGACATGTGCCCCGTTTGTGGTCCTAATATAGATTTTCTAAAAGTAAATTTTCTGCACCGTGTGACAACGACCGATCAGCTAGATAGCAGAGATTTCCCCAACCTATTTTGATTATTTTTCTATTCAGTTTTTGATCAGGGCTCTATATTATCGTGTTTTTTTAAATTTTTAATCATAAATAATATGTAGACTTGGAAAAAAAAAAAAAGAGAGCTGACACGCAAACTCCGACTCTCCCCCCTCCTACTCCCATGTCGCTGTTTTGTCACTAAACCCAAAGACCCACCCACCCCGTAGGAAGGGGTGACGTTTGTGAACGTTCCCTTAGTCTTCTATTCTTTATTCATTGTGTGGCCCCTAAAGAGGGGCCAACCAACTCTGATCGAGTTGGTTATATGCTGCGCAACATCGGCGTAATTAATTACGCCTCATGTTAAGCAGCATGGATCACTCTGACAGACTATCCTCAAAAGCCCCGTTGGACGGGGGCCCTTGTGGCACAACGAGTCAAAACGAGTTGATCCGTTTTTCAGATTACCGACTCGGTGAGAGGTTCTGACTATGTATATCTTTTATAACGCCTTAGATATGGTGTGGTATTTTTCATCTCGCTATAGTTTAGTTGGTATTTAAAGAAACTGTCTCATTTCTATCAGAAATACACAATATTGAATTGTTTTTTATATTTTAATATATTAGAAGCGCGCTTTGTTGCCTATATAGCTCATTATGCGTTAAAATGTTCGTGAGCATCGTAGGAATGTACAAAATTCCTATTGTGGCGCCATCTGACGAAAGAGCGGGGAACTATACTAGCGCGTTCGTTATTCGCATCTTTGACAGCGACTAAGAGACGCTCAAACTGTCTCTTATTTAGTTTGAACTTATCACAAAATTGTCTTTGATAGGTCGTAGATTGACTTCTGACTTTTTTATCTTTTTTTAGTTAGAATAAAAAAAAACAAAAAAAAACAGTGACGCCGACACAGACCTGCACATTAACGCGCTCCACCGTCTTCAGAGGGTTAAATCTATAGTACAGTAGATTCTACTGTGTACTTACACTAACAGTGCTACATATACATACCCGAGTTCTAAGTGGTTTTTTTTTTAGAAAAAAAAGTGATCTACTCACCCAAACCGCTATTAGTAGGAAACATGTATGAACCATACCGCAAACATCTGCCTCGTGACTGATAGTGTACCGGTGGTGAAGTGCTGTTGCAAGAACAATTGAGGCTCTTTATATAGCTGAGAGAGCGAATGTCCTAATCTTGTTTTCACCTTGAGCCCCACCCTCTTCCAGAGAGGAAATCAAAAATCGCATGTACATGTATATGGGCTTATAGCTGGTGAATAGATAAGGCGGGACAACTGTGTATACAAAGACTACAGGGGACGTTTTAACGACAGGTGTGACGCGCCAGCCCGTGGACGGAGCTTTTGTTTTTACCTAGAGAGGGGATCAAGAGTGTATACAAAGCCTACAGGGGGTGATTAACGCGGCCGGATGACTGCATGTTTTTGTTCTAAGCCTGTTTTGTTTTCAGCTAGATCCCCCACCCTCTTCTAGATCCTTTCCACCCTTAAATCAATCTGATAATTGTCATAAAGGGAGTAATGCGCATTACATGTGTATAGGATTATAGCTGGGTAAGAGATTAAGACGTTCAAACTGTGTATACAAAAAAAAAAAAAGCCTACAGGGGGTGTTTAAGGTCGGGTGTCATGCGCCGGTGAAGAGATAAAGCGAGTCAACTGTGTATACATAGACTACAGGGGGTGATTAACGACAGGTGTGACGCGCCAGCCCGTGGACGGATGACTGCATCTTCTAAGCTTTGTTTTCACCTAGAGAGGGGATCAAGAGTGTATACAAAAAGCCTACAGGGGGTGTTTAACGCGGCCGGATGACTGCATGTTATGTTCTAAGCCTGTTTTCAGCTAGAGAGGGACCTAATCACCTAAGCCCTTTCCACCCTTAAATCAATCTGCTAATTGCAATAAAGGGGAGTAATGCGCGTTACATGTATATAGGATTATAGCTGGGTAAGAGATTAAGACGTTCAACTGTGTATACAAAAAAAACTACAGGGGGTGTTTAACAGGTGGAAGACCGCCTGGACTTACAGTACAGCCTGCATAACACACCCGGCAGTTTATCACAGGTCACTCAGCCTGGTATAAAGGGTTGTGAAGCTATAGCACTGTGTTTTGGACATGGCCTTTACATAATCATATTTGCGATTTTTATATGATATTTGCGAAAAATAAAGTCCCCTTTAGTATATAGATCAATATATTACCTACCAACTTATAGATGCATTTAATGCATGGTCCGTTGCATTCATGAGTAATTACAAGTTTAATATGTATTTGGTCTGGTTTGGGACACATAGAGCATGGTATAGCAGCTGTATCTGCTGGGAGAAGGTGTGAAAGCCTGAGCCCCAGCCTGCTATATCAGGCTGTTGTGCTGGGAGAGTGTGAACAACCTGACATAACACCCTGCCTGTAAAGACTCCCGGCCTGCTAAACCAGGCTGGGCAGCCTGCAATAACAGGCTGACTGAGAAATCGGGCCAGGTTGTACCCCTGGTCCCGTCCTCCACCTGTTTAAAGCCGGGTGTCATGCACCAGCGGGCGGACGGATGTCTGCCACTCTAGCTGTGACTACAAGCGCGTGTGTGTGGTAGACAGCTTAAATCAAAACAAGTTAAGCTCCTTATAGCTTCCTACTGACTGCGGATTCGAGTGCTTGAAAGACGGTCTTTTGTTTTTTAATCTATTTCCTCGGGGAGTTGAACAGGATTAAAGATGTAACGAACCTGCACCTACACAGGTAGACAGCCGGTCGCCTTCCTAGTGAGAGTTTTTCTCATGAGTTAAGAGGCTTATCTCGGAGCCTAGTACATAAGCGAGAGTGAAACATGGATCCCACACACTTCTTCTACCACCTTCAGCATGGCGTCATCAGGAATCACTCTACGTTCTACCAAATGTGAGCATCCCAACACTACTACAGAGCAGCGACAACACCACACTGAGGAGACGACCATGGTTACTGATGAGTTAACAAGTAGCAACGTGGAGGTTCGTTTTTTATCCTGAAGTGGTGGCGTAGCCACCTGGTGGTGCCGCCAGGCACCACCAGAACGAGGTATATGATGTTTGCACTTTGCCAGAAGTCAGAACGGGCGCCGCCATCTTGGATTGTGCCGCCATCTTGGATTAAGGTGTCACAAGACAAATTTATGCTATGTGATAACAATAATATAAATCAACCTTTGATAGTTCCTGAGGTTGATTATAATCATACCTACCCCCCCTACTATGGACCCAAGGAATTCAATGGTTCTATCGGTTTGTTGCTAATACAGCTGGTTGCCTAGCAACAGCTATTCTATTTGTTTATCTGCCTAGCAACACACAATTCCATGGTCCTGAAGTTGATTATAATCATACCTACCCCCCCTAATATGCACCCAAGAAATTCAATGGTTCTTTCGGTTTGTTGCTAATACAGCTGGTTGCCTAGCAACAGCTATTCTAATTGTTTATCTGCCTAGCAACACACATTTCCATGGTCCTAAGGTTGATTATAATCATACCTACCCCCCCTTATATGGACCCAGGGAATTCAATGGTTCTATTAGTTTGTTGCTAATACAGCTGGTTGCCTAGCAACTGCTATTCTAATTGTTTATCTGCCTAGCAACACACATTTCCATGGTCAAGAAGTTGATTATAATCATGCCTACCCCCCCCCTAATATGGATGCAAGGAATTCAATGGTTCTATCGGTTTGTTGCTAATACAGCTGGTTGCCTAGCAACGGATATTCTAATTGTTTATCTGCCTAGCAACACACATTTCCATGGTCCTAAGGTTGATTATCATAATACTTACCCCCCCTAATATGGACCCAAGGAATTCAATGGCTCTATCCATTTTTTGCTCATACAGCTGGCTGCCTAGCAACTGCTATTCTAATTGTTTATCTGCCTAGCAACACACATTTCTATGGTCAAGAAGTTGATTATAATCATACCTACCCCCCCTAAAATGGACGCAAGGAATTCAATGGTTCTATCAGTTTGTTACTAGTACAGCTGGTTGCCTAGCAACGGCTATTCTAATTGTTTATCTGCCTAGCAACACACATTTCCATGGTCCTGAAGTTGATTATAATCATACCTACCCCCCTAATATAGACCCAAGGAATTCAATGGTTCTTTCCGTTTGTTGCTAATACAGCTGGTTGCCTAGCAACGGCTTTTCTAATTGTTTATCTGCCTAGCAACGCACATTTCCATGGTCCTAAGGTTGATGATAATCAAACCTACCCCCCGTATATGGACCCAAGGAATTCAATGGTTCTATTAGTTTGTTGCTAATCCAGCTGGTTGCCTAGCAACATCTATTGTAATTGTTTTTCTGCCTAGCAACACACATTTCCTTACCCCCTAACATGGACCCAAGGAATTCATTGGAAATGCCATATTTGAAGTAATAGCATCCTTCCCCCTGACAACCCCTTCCCGGCCCTGCCTTTTTGGTGTCTTGAATGGGTTCCCTCAAACATACCAACCATGTAGACATTATGTTTCTTCGAATGCAAGAATTGTGGTTGTTGACGCGTATAAAAATGCCTGAGGCATTTTTTTACGCGGCAACAACCGCAATTCTTGTTATCAAGATTCGTACGGGTGGCTGGATAGTGTGAGGGCTACTTCTGCAGCTGTTGCTGCTGCTCATGCAAGACGTGAAGCTCTTACCGCTGTTCGTGCTACACATGCTGCATACAAAGTCGCTAATGTTGCTAACAACGCTGCTGTTACTCTCGCCGCTGCTGCTCATGCTGCTAATGTTCTTGCTACTGTTACCGCTCTTGCTGCCGATGCTGCTGCTGCTGATGCTGCAGCGACTGCTAACGGTGACGCTGTTGCGGCTGCTACTAGGGCTAGTGCTATTAATGCTTGTACAGCTGCTAAAAACATAGCCTGTTTCGCTGATGCTAGTCGCAATGTCGCTGTTGCTGCTACTGCTGATGCGCATGATGCTGGGTTACGGGCTGTTGCTTTTGCTGATGTTGCTGTTGATGCTAATAGAGTTGCTCAGAGCACTGCTACTGCTGCTGAAGATGCTGCTGCTGCTGCTGCTGCTGAAGATGCTGCTGCTGCTGCTGCTGCTCTAGACACCTATGACGCTGCTGCTGCTGCTGCTGCTGCTCTAGACACCTATGACGCTGCTGCTGCTGCTGCTGAAGATGCTGCTGCTGCTGCTGCTCTAGACACCTATGACTAAACTTAGTAGGTGTTATTTACAAACAAAGAGAGCCACGTGGTGTTGTTGTGGCTTATTATGCAAATGAAGAGGCTGCATGACCACGGGCTGTTGCTTTTGCTGTTGATGCTGCTGCTGCTGCTGCTGCTGCTGCTGCTGCTGCTACTGCTGCTGAAGATGTTGCTCCTGCTGCTACTGCTGCTGCTGCTACTGCTGCTGAAGATGTTGCTCCTGCTGCTACTGCTGCTGCTGCTGCTGCTGCTGAAGATGCTGCTGCTGCTGAAGATGCTGCTGCTGCTGCTCTAGACACCTATGACTAAACTTAGTAGGTGTTGTTTACAAACAAAGAGAGCCACGTGCTGTTGTTGTGGCTAATTATGCAAATTATGAAGAGGTCGTGTGACCACGGGCTGCTGCTGCTGCTGCTGCTGCTGCCACTGCTGCTGAAGATGCTGCTCCTGCTGCTGCTGCTGAAGATGCTGCTGCTACCTATGACTAAACTTAGTAGGTGTTATTTACAACCAAGAGAGCCACGTGGTGTTGTTTACAAACAAAGAGAGCCACGTGGTGTTGTTTACAAACAAAGAGAGCCACGTGCTGTTGTTGTGGCTTATTATGCAAATGAAGAGGTCACTTGATCAAATGGAAGCTTATTATGCAAATGAGGGAGTCACGTGACCAAATGGAAGCCTCTGATTGGCTGGTAATCAAGGGGGCGTGGTCTATTATGCAAATGAGGGGGGTCACGTGATCAAGGGGGCGTGGCCTATTATGCAAATAAGGGGGTCACGTGACCAAATGGCGGCCTCTGATTGGCTGGTGATCAAGGGGGCGTGGCCTATTACGTAATTATGCAAATGAGGGGGTCACGTGACCAAATGGCGGCCTCTGATTGGCTGCATCTCGATTGAGTAATAAACAGTACTTAAGCATGGTCCCGTTCCGATACATTATATACTACTAGCATTTGTTGTTTCAAGAAAGAATACTGCATTTCGAAACGCACCTACTTTTGTAAGCTGCAAATTTGTGTTGTCTATAATGAGTTTGTGGTTCTTGCTGTGAGCTGCTGGGTGCGGCAGATGTTTACATTCACAGACTAAGAAGATTATAAAACTAATGTAGGTTTTAATTGAATGTGTCAGGTCTCCCTGGCTAGTATCCCACTTATAATGGTGTTGTGTACCAGGGCCCCTGTTCCTGCTTCTCCAATATCTAATCCTCTGTGTTTAAATTGATACAAATACAATGCAGTACAACAGAGGTAATTTAGTTTTGGATGTAGATCTATGTGAGGTGCTGTAGTGCAGATACAGATAGACCTAACTGAACAATACTTTCTTACTTTTAGCTACAGCTATACAGGCTATCTGTCTCAGCTAAGGCAAGGAATGATTTGTTCATATGATGTTTAAATATTTATAAAAATGTTGTCATAAAGAAGGCATCGCACCTCAATAAAGTTGGTTGTATAGGGAGCCAAAAGATGACTAATTAGGTTAGGTACTAGTGACTGAGAGATTGGTCGTATAGGGAGACTAGGAATATCAGTCCATGTAATTATTCTCATTTGGTCATATTTTGGATATTTGGAAATTCACTGTGTGAAACAGATTGAAGAGGTTTCTGATGAGTGTTTTGAAACAGCTAAATGGAAGACGGGCATGATCTTGTCCATATTAACCTTCTTTTGTAATTGCATGATAAGTTTTCCCAGAATCCAATTACTTCTTCACAGAAACTCAATCATACCATATCAAATAAATAGTAACATAGTTGTAAGGTTCTTCTCATAGTCAATAAAGAAATCCAAGAAAGTTATGTGCCCTGAACTAGATTAATGTTGTTTCAAATATTATGAAAGTCATTTGTATAATTGGCAGCCAAAGCCCAGAGGACAGTGTAATTGATTATGGAGAGGAAGGATTCCTCGTACACTACAGCATTAGCACTGGCGTGAGAGGCGGGCCTACTTAAGACATTGTGGAAATATACATCCAATAAAAATATTGATTAGTTTTATAATCCTCTTAGTCTGTGAATGTGAACATCTGTGGCAGCCAACCGCTCACAGCAAGAAGCATAAACCGGTTATAGAAAATATTGTGAAGCAAACCTGATTTTGTCACACATATAAGGAAGGTTTTCAACAGGAGCATTATTCCATGTAAACAAATAATATTTGATCTTGTAACCAAAGCTTTTTTAAAATTGTGGTCCAACAATATGTGTTTTGTCAAAAAACATACATTCATTAGATGCATATATATGTATCTGACTCAGCAAGAACCGGGACAGAATTTCTTTCTATTCGAATTATATGGTTTTAAATATCAATGAACATGAAAAAAGCATCTTAAGTCACTTTCTCTAGACTCTAATATGACATCAATTGATTAAATTTTCCAAAGATATGTTATTGGTGAATCATATCATGAGGTTTCCCTCTATGGTTTCAGGTGCTTTTTCCTATCTTACCCAGCGGCTTGAAGAAGTTGGGTTAAAAGAATACATATGTATACACAATGCCCACCACAGTCACATGTAGTCTACCTTGTCTACGGATGGTGGGGCAAAACAATTTCGACCCCTTGACCAAGGGGGGAGTGTAAAAATGGTAGATCCCTCTTTCTTCATCCCTCAATAAGAGTCAGAGTAAGCAGCAGGTACCTGGTGTCACAGTGAACTTAAAGTCCCAGTGCCCCTATATATAGGACTGAGTACTTGTCCTGGCTCCACTCTGACTACGGCTGGAGGGGTACCGAGATCTGCACCTTCACACTCATGACCTCTTACCATACCTACAATGTACAGTTCTTATGGCAGGGGCAATCACTTCAACCAAATATAATCAAGGATATAATGGATTTATACAGCCTTTTAGTTTTGTATTTGCAGAAGGACTGTCATGATGATTTATCTTCACATTACAAGGACAAGAAGAACATGACAACAAGGATATGGTCAATCAGACCATTCTTATGAAGCCCTATCAGTACAGCCTTATAATGAATCTTTACAAATATGTTCTATGGGGGTTTGGGGGTCATCCTACTAAATCCTATGAAATCGGGTCTATCCCCTTTGTAAATATGTTCCCTTTGGCACCTAGTTGAGCTCAGGTGGGCCGCCAGAATGTGATTTGCATTCATCCCTCTTCTATACCACACAGCCTAAGAGGACTTAGTGTCCCGCCTACACGTGAGCCGCACTGTTTATGAGACTTGAAGGGCTTGATTTGTATGAGCATCCCCTAGGGTCAAGGTGTGTGAAGTGAGCTAAATGAGCCATTGCCCAAGTGGGGTATAGCAAATGGTGGGGTGACAAAACTGGGGCACAGAGAGGTTTGAATGAAACCAGCCAGACATGAAGGCAGGGTTAAAGTAAAAGGGAAGAGTACCATCCTACTGAAAAACAGGGTTACTTGCTTTTAAGAAGAACTAATGAGCACATTAGCTTTTGTTAACATGGGGCTTACTAAATAGACCAGCACACTGGTAGATGGAACTACGAAGCAGGGAAGAAGCCCAGCAATGAAAACTTATGGTTTAACCTGGCAGCCGATGTAAGTAGTACACAGAGAAAAGAAGTAGAATCACTATGACTCCCGACTTGATCACTGAGACAGATGACACTATTGCATATTCTGCCATTGTCTGACTGTATGTGAGAACCCAGTCTGATTGTGTCGCGCAGTATGTCATGTCTCAAGGATAGCACGTACCACTTTGTGTCTTGTGCCTTGGCAATTTGTCATGTGATTCAGAGCCAGAAAGGCTTCTCCTCAGAGCGAAGTTCATGGATTTGATAGGGTTGGATGGGGATTGTGCATGTCAGACAGCACAAGTAGTTTCTTAGATATATTTCATATACAGCCCCAGGAAGAGTACAGCTTATGACCCTAGCTTTTCAGAGACTTCATATGAAAGTTGAATCTTGTATTCAGCATAAGGGGTGAATCCACTGAGGTAAATCTGTCGGATCGGACAAGATTCTTCCATAGGTTTAACACTGGGAAGGTTCATCCGATCCGACGGATTGGCCTCAGTGGATTCACCCTTATAAGAATATAATATCATAGGATTTGAGTGTACATTCAATGAAGTATAAAGGTACTTTTAATCCTCTACCTGGAAAAGAGAAATAGAAAGATGATAAGTCAATTTAAAAAAAACATATTTCATTTGCCATTATGTAATGGACTGTTAGTGGTAGGGATCAAGAAGAGATGGCCATCATATAAAACATAAAATTTTAAACATTCAGAAAATGGTTTTATAGAAAATATTCATTCATTCGCTATGCTATATTGTGTTATTTACTGGTGAAAAGTACCTTGTCTCCAGCCCAAGAGTTATGCATCCAACAATTAGTTTTTCCTCTTCCAAATCCTGAACTACATACATTGATTTGCCTTCTACAGGTCAATATAGACCTGACTGAAGAGAGAGATCTATAGAGGGGCATGCCATCACATCAAGCCTAAGATACCGATAGCTGCAAAAGGTAGAAATGGCGAGTGTGCACTGTTTTTTATGAAGGTGAACTCATCTAGTTGTCCTAACATTGTAAAAAAAAGATTATATTAAGAATCATAATGCAAAAAGTATATTTGATACAGCATCAAACATGTTAAAACTTCTAAACTAATAAGGGCCCTAAAGGTACAATCCCTGATTTTGCAGTTAGGCTGATCTATGTTTACATTTCGTTCATTCAGACCTGAAAGATTCAACACCAATTTTAATAAGATTTCCCCTCACTCACAAAGACTACCCTTATTCCCACTAGCAATGTTTCCCCTGTGTCATCAAAACAATTACAGCAGGAAAAAAGAATGATTTGAAAAATAAAGTGTGTTCTATCTTTTGTGCACCTCCACAGGAAAAAGTTACCTTTTCTACCACTTCTAGAAGTTCCCAACATTGTACTCATCCCTGAAGCCTGCGTTCCATCAGCGATCAATTTACTCATAGCCAAGCCACAGATCTCATAACTCCACTGCGCTTTGATATTCTATGAATATAAATTCTATCAGGCCCAGCACAGATTGGATCCTGATTACACACAGACGAGGGGGTTATCGTGATCAACGAGTATGTGGTGTTTAGATTGGCATCCAGATGTAGTCAAGGTCCATGAGGATAACAAGGCACTTAAAAAGCCTTGTCTAGGCACAGATTTAAATCACCTTGCTTGAAGCATACCACCCCAACAATTTTTAATAGCCTATAGCATGCAATTGTATATTATAAGTAGTTTTCCCATCGGTAGAGATCATTATTTTTTATTTTATTCATCAGTATATGCTACGGTAGAGGAATATTAAAAGTGTCTCGAGCTTTGGTAATATCTAGATTTGTAACTTAAAGCAATTCTTTTACCCTGCCTAGATTCAAAATTGAGAATACCCCCAGCATCCTTAGGACATTTTCATAAAACATGTAAACATCAGGTCAATAATCCACTTAATCTACTGCATGGAGTAAGTCATTATAGTTCCACCTCCACCCACACCCCTCATAGATCCACTTTAGGTAGAAGAGGTTAAAACAGGGTTAATGGAAGGTGTGAGAGCCTGAACTTGAAAATTTTTGTTGTGTATTTTCTTCATGCAATGTGGGGGTTTCCTCTCAATTCATTACTCATTCGGGAACCTCCTTATCAGCGTCTCATAATTGGCATTAGCCTAATTCTTCTTTGCATTCTCTGGGTTTCAGTATTCCTTTAGCTAATTTCAATCGAATTATTTCAGCCAAAATTATGAAATAAAAAAACAAGACAAAGGGTCTGTATTTGTCAGGAGGGAGGCTGGCAGGTCGGGTGTGAGCCCGGAATTTAGTGTGCTTTGTTCTTGCTCTTTTTAAAGATGAAAATTGATTGGTTCAATTAATGATTTTATAATAAGAACACAAAGAGGGTGAAATATTTTTATCAACACAAGGTGTCCTTCTTCCCACCCTCCCGATTATGGTCGCATTGACCTGGTAAAATAGGAGAAATCCTTGATGTTTTTGTGTTGTGCAAGTTGAAAAATTGCACTTGATAAATCTATCTGGAAATGGTCACAAATATCTCAAAAAAAATAATACTAAATTGCGAAATGTAATAGAAAACAAAAAATCACATTGATATTACACACTATATGTAAGATTTGTGCTTATCAGAGATGAGAGGTAGAGCTTCTATGCCTGTAGCATGGTTGTGTTTTCAGTGATAATGATGAGAGCAGACCAGCATGTGCTCCTGGCTAATTCCTTTAGTTACTATTTTAATACCTGTCAACATAATCTTTGGGTAAACGGCGTCTATATGACTATATTACTTGGCTTTCACCCAATGATGACATGACCTCCTAATACACAATAGTTACACAGCCAAAAATAATTATCTCATTTCAAGAAAATGAGATCAATTAGCGTGTCTGGCGGACAAACCACTTGTTTCAAGAAAAAAATATTTTCAAGTGATTTGTCTGCCAGACGAGTTTGAAATAAGATAATTATATTTGGCTGTGAATTGCTCCTAAGGGATTTCAGGGGGTACAAAGAGATTGAGCTGTATTAGTGTAAGAGAACTAGACATTTGTTCTCTGTAGGCTTAGATGTCCGACCCACAGCCAAAATAATCAGTTTGGGGCTATAGTGTTTTGTTCATAGAGAGTTCCACTAATTGTAAAAGCATGAGCATGTAAAATAGTCTTTACAGGTATGTAAATGAATATACATGTACATTCACCTGTACAAAGAGGATGGAAATTGACTTATCTACCTTATTCCTTATCAGATTCCTTATTCCTTATCAGATAGTGGTCATTACTGATGATTGGAGGACAATCTTCAGAATAGGTTTAGGCATCTAGTATTGGATTGAATTATCTTCATTTCACCATAGACAGTTTAACTTCATTGAATTGTGATTTATGCTACAATACCAAAATAACATAATATCATATCAACCGGTACATGTTGAAGCGCAGTGTATAAGGACACATTGGTGTGAACACATCTACTAACTGATACATTAAGGTACCAGTATTACCGTACGGTCGTGTTTAAGGGCCCCGGAGCTAATAACTCTGGAGGGGTGTTTACCCCCGGCACTTATACAAGACAGGCGCTTATTCAAGATCCAGTTTTATTGCTTAACAGTAATTTCAAGACCCTCATACCCCGGGGCTTATACAAGACCAGCGCTTTTTCAATACCTAGCGCTTAAACGCGACGGTATGGTAGGTAGTGCAAGTATAGGTAGGTGCCCCGACCGGTACTCGTACTAGAACAGTTAATCAAGCTAATGTACCAGTACAATATGCGGATTTAATCTATGAGTTAAACAATATGACATGCACTATCTGGTTTTATTCACCATTCCCACTGTAACTCAGTGTTTTGGGTTGATGCTTCAGAACAGTATATAGCCTGTTATATAACTAAACATCCCGCTATCTAGTTAATTACCATTTCATGAACGTCCATCACTCCTGAATGCTTTCATCTCTATGATTGTAGCACGAATAAAACTGTACTAGCTTTCCTACACTCAGTTTCTCAGTAGGCAAGGCAGTGCTTCCCAAATCTGATAATGAACTAAATCAGATTAAATCCTCATTATTCCTTCTGAGGAGGACTGTCATAATAACTTGCACTGAGATTACAAGAAGAGGAAATCCACAGCGGACTGCTTATAAAGTCAGTTCGTCAGAAGACTAAATGGTGTTAGATCTGTTATTTCTGTTGGATTCCTTATACTCCCATTGAGGACACCAATAGCTTTGGATAGTGAATATACTGAGTTGCTGTCTGCATTTATAACTACCAACCAATGTGGTTGGTTGCCCATCCCTTAAATGAAATAGCTGGAGTTGTGAGGTACCTCAAAGACTAACTTTTTTCAGCAAAAAACAACATGTCCCAATTGTCCTTACTTCCCAGGCTGAAGTGAACTGCCAAATTCCGATTATTTTTATCAAGGGCTATATTAAAAGCATTGCACAAATTGGAAAGTTCATTATTATATGAGGCAGGTCTAATAGTACAGAATATAACATATATCTACACAAACACAAACACAATTACATTTTTTTTCATGCATGCCTTACCATAACTCAAGGATTGTAATCATTCCTAGTAACATGTTTAATAGTGATATGTATTTGCCAAGTTTCACTTGTTAAAAAAACAAGATAGTGTCGACAGAAGGTTCTAGAAACATGCTAAATTTCTCCAGTTTCACGCAACCAGAAATTACAGGGAATATGGTACAATAATATGTCTGAGAAACGTTCACAAAATGTTTGCGAAACTTCTCCGAATGACAAAAGTTGACCTTAAGGTTTTGTTTGCAGGGTGTTGACTGTATTTTGTGGTAGAGCTCAGGAAAATATGCAGTAGCCTGCTTCATGTTGGCAGCCCTTGTTCTGCCGGCAGCCTGTAGGAGTCTTACAGCAATTGTTTGATGGTGTCTGCTGTGTGCATCTGTACAGGGGTTAGGAGGTGATGGGGCAATGATCCTAGGGAGAGGAGGGATGGTCCCCATAGTGATTACTAACAACTAATTTGTGTTTTCAAAACCAAACCAAAGCCATCCAGTGCCATCTCAGAACACCTCATATGAAAGGCACAGCCATTAAATTCTCAGGTTTTCTTATTTAAGAGAACAGAAAACTGAAGAAAATTAGAATATGGTTGAGAAACACTACCAACTTAATGTTGAATATAGAAAGAGGCTGGTCTGATTGAGAAGAACTGCAACAGCCCTTATTATCTATTGGTTCATTCATACACTGTGCAATCCAGATAACATTGAACGCCCTAACCAGGTGTATGCAGATATGTGAATACTAATCTATGGACCAATGCAGCAGGAAAGAGATTTCATAGGAAGGTTGGGTTAATTTTGGTTTTAGCAGTATCTTAATAACACTGTCTGCAATAGCTTTGCTTGCGAACATCTCACATTAGAAAAACTGAGTTTCTGCTTGATGTCTTTGCTGCTTGCTGCTTGCTGCTTGCTGAGTGTGAGCCTCCGAAGGAGTTATCCTCAACATTATTGTTATGTATCTGACAGTCATGCTTCAGAAATGTTCAAAAACTTAGTCTACAACTTTTCTGAAAAGTCACCCTTTCTTGCTGCATTGGTTTATAGTATTTACACTGCCTCCATGTTTCTTCAACATTTTCAGATCGAGGTTGATATTTCTAAACATGCTTCTAGAATCTGAGGACTTGATCTTGGTAGGGCGAATGCAAATGATTCAAAATTCTGAATTCAAAAGTATAACAGTGACATGACCCCTATCTAAGGTGTCATACTATATGAGACACTTTTAAATACATGTTTGAAGGATCACTGCCAGTTGAACAGCCCTATGGCAGAGACAGATTATTACCGTAAAACCTCACTTATAAGCAGACATTGGTAATATGCCATATGTGAGTTTTGGAGGAAGAATTAGCTTATAATAAAAGTGCTTGGATTTTATTTTCACTTTGTTCCTGTATATCAAAACCTTGCCTATAAGCTGAATGGGAGTTTGGGGCTTAACATTCAGCTTGTAACAAATAAAAACGCCAAATGAAATTATAACCAAGGTTTTCCAGTAATACTGACAAGTGTTACATAACTACTCTCAAGAGATTCTCGATTTAAAACAATTATCTTCATGATCAAATCCCACATCAAGCAGCCACTAATTACTCATTGGAGAAAACTTAACATTTTTTGATAACCTTATCAGAGGTAGATGTTTAAAATCATAATCATTACGCAAGTAATGACTTGAAAGTTGCCCCTAAAGTAATTTCTGTAAAATGTTGACCAGGTTTTTTTTCACAAGGAAATTATTTCCCCAATTATTTCTTAGCATCAATTTCTCTGAGGGCTTTTCATGTTAATAGTTATTGTATTTCATAGCTTTCATCTTAAATTTTAGCGAAACCTTTGAGTGCTACTTCAAGAGAGCAATCTTTGGCGATTCTCAACAATATTTTCTTGTGCCCTACAATACTTGGCACATTTCATTATTTGTTTGACTCCCCCTGACGAGTCAAGACTCATACAATGTATGCAGTATGCTATCTGCTTAAAGGATATTACACAACTAGTTGCCTGGTAGTGCCATTGTATCTTTGCTTTCATCATATTTCTTTACACAGTGGAAAAAGGGAACAGCCAAACATGGTGTTCACTTTTTCCTACAGTGTAGTAAGAGGGGCCTGTGGCCAACATTTGCTATACAACAGCCATAATATTATGACTAAAACAGCCCATTCAGCTGTCAACTCCCCAGCTACCTTTCAACAGTGACAGGTCATGATGGGGAGTAGATGCTTGCATTAGCACTAGCGTTGCACTGTGTGTCACCTGTCAACCATTATACTTGTGATACAGTCAACTCCCTCTATTGCGACCACCCTTGGGACTATCTAAAAGTGGTCGCAATGGCGAGGTGGTCGCAGTAGGGGGAGTTTAGGCCCATTTGGAAATTAGGCCCACACCTGTAATGAGAGGGTGGACTGGTGCAGCCGGGAGTAAGAGGTGGGGGGGGGGGGCTTCTGGCAATCCCTCTGATGTGCGACCACTAGTCAGGTGACAGAGTGGCGGCGATGGGGGTGGGGGGTGGGGGGGGGGGAGGGCTTCTGGCAATCCCTCTGATGTGCGACCACTAGTTAGGGGAGAGGGTTGTGGCAGGAGCGGATTCTGTCCCTCTCATGTGCGACCATTGGCCAAGTGAATGAGTAAGCAAGGTCAAGGGGAGGGGGAGGGGAAACAGTGGTCGCATTAGAGGGAGAAAAACCTACCTTGGGACTGGAAAATCAGTGGTCAGAGGGTTGGGTGGTCGCATTTGAGGGGTGGTCGCTGTAGGGGGAGTTTTATATATCAAAACAAAGGGGAGATTGGTTGGGACTTTCCAAAACTGGTCGCAATGACGAGGTGGTCGCTGTGGAGGGGTGGTCTGTAATGGAGGCCTTATGGGGTCTTTATCTCATCAATGGGTATGGTTAGGTCCAGTCAGAGATCACTACGTTAGAACATGGTGACAAGTGGATATTGGAACAATGGATATTGAAACCTACATTGACATAATGCATCTGGAAGAATTTCCAATTGCTGAACTTAGCAAGGGGTATATGAATGTTAAAATGCGTCACTTAATATTAGTGCTTCTTCAACATCATCTGCTTATTTGTCTTTAATAACACATTAAATGAAAGATAAGACAAGGAGGACGATTGCTGATCAATATTTGGTATATTGGAAGCACATAGTACTTTACCATTGATTTTTTAGAATAAATTTTTGGTCAATATCTCTCATACTTGGAGAATGTAGTACTATGCCGTAAATTCTTTGGCTATTTAGAATAACGCTCCTGCTTACTGCAGGATTCAGTAGAGGCAGACGGAGGGTCCCCTTGGTGGCTGGTTGAAAGTGGGCTGTTACATTTGTAGAGAGGGAGATATATCAACTGTTAGCATTGTCCCCCCTGGGACAAGTGGAGTGGATAGGCATCCATAGACAGAAGGAGATCCAGAAGTAGTACTAGGTATGTCCTTAATGCCTTTTTGCTCATATTGCTGTATTTCCATATTGCCAGCTCAACATTCTTCCCATCTCAAAAACTAAGAGATTTTGATCTAAATTGTTTAACCAAACTGCAGTACAATAATAAATGGCTCAGAAAGTTTATGGGATGGATAGTTGAATTCTATCCATTGTTCATTCATTCACAACTCATACCACAAGACTATTTTGAGCGTTAATCCCAAGGGACCATCAATAAAGACAGACCCGGAGAAATAATGGGACATGCTTTAATTAGCTTGAATGACAGTAGAACAAAGTAAAATAAGCGATGGTTAAACCCCCAAAAAGAGTCTTCCACTGGGGGAACAGTCTGACCCTGGGGTCAGGTCTTCTGAAATATATTCCTGTACCGGTTGTACAACTATGAATTAAAAACTTTAAAATTGATAGTCTAAGGTTGTTAAAGGTCTAAAAGCTGTAAGATTTCAAAATCTATTTTGTGTCCAACAGCAGTAGATCTCACTATGTTAGTTTATAAGACTCTTTCTCTACCTCACTTCTCTCGGCGATGGAGATCTTGCACTGCATGAATACTGTCACTTTGAGCAAAAGTCGGACTGCAGGAAGTCACACTTTAAGCATATTTAATTCCAGTAAATGCCCATTTAAGCTGCTTAAATGTCATTATGACTTTTCCAGGACATTTACATGGAACTTAGTGAACTTAAAGCTGCTTAAATTGTGACTTTATGCAATAAAAGGTTTGCTTACATGCCAATGTTCATGTATTGTTGAAAGCCAGTCAACCCTTGTTTTGACCATTATTATCAGCATCTCTCTCACACTCTGTCCTACAGTTATCTATCCCATTTTCTCTTCTGTCAAGAGACATTCAACCATGCAGGATTAAGATTGTTGATCCACGCACTGTTCAAAGCCACATACATCAGTACAAAATAAAAGGATCCTACACTTGCCTCAAAAGAAAGACATTTTCTGTCACAACCTCAACCTATAGGGAGGGTTCTATGAGACGGATATGATTTTGATCACATCTTTCCACCGAAAAGGTCACACATAGCTAACCTTAGGCAGATTCAAAGTCACAGAATGAACGATTAAACCTCTATGACAACACTTTTGCTTTTTATAAAATGGTTGTTCATGTATCATAACCTCAGAGAAGTCATGTGAACGTTTGTTAATTGATAATAGTGCACACTGAGCAAAGGGCCACAGCAGTGAATAGTAAACAGATCCACAGAAAACCTATAAAAAACTGTTCATAAAAACACAGTGAATTATAATTTGGATAATTTGAATCAAAAAATGTAAAATATCATCACAAAGGAACCCTTGTTTGAGTCCATTGACTGGGTTATTTCACTTGTTGGCTCCACCTTACTTGGACCAGAGCCTTGTGAAGGACCTTTGTTTATGTAGTTGTGGCTCTGGGAATTAGTAGTATGTAGAGTAGCGAACTGTAAGGGCACCAGAAGAAGGCCTCAGGATTCATCATTAGAGAAACAGATACTCTATAGAGTATCTGTAGCATCTATGTAATTGTGAACATCTTATCAATCTCATCTAGGTCCTTTCATGATGATTTAAGATTTTTCATTTAGATATCATAAATGATGTATGAGGAGGCGAGGACTGTGTGTGTTTACTCCGCCTCTACCCTTTCAGAACTAAATCAGGTATAGTAGGGTTTCTTTTGGCACAAACAGGTAGGGGGGTGGGAAATTTGTAAAAGAGCTTAGCCACCAATCAAGTATCATTAGGGACATGATGGACATCAAGAAAAGCTTTGGTGGCAGTCTGGGAATGGAGGCAGCTAGCCGTGGCGACCATCTTTGTCCTCAATATAAGTGAATTGGAGAAAATATATTAGATGGTCCATTATAGATACTAAAAAACATCCAAATTAGGTGCAATCAACAGGGATTGCAGACAACTATCATATGATTGCAAGGCACATCATGACTCATGGGTCAAGGATTCCTATCAAGGTCATTTGAAGGTCAGAACTCAAAAATTAAGTCCTTCATCAATCATTTTCATTATTCTGTGCCTAAAAATACATGAAGGATATTCTATACTGGTATCTAATTTGCTATAGAAAGTGTCCTTATATACTTGACATCATATTCCATGTGATAGGATAAGATCTGAATGTGATATGTTGCCATTAGAACTTGCAGAACACCGCCTACCAATATTCCCTAAAATCTTTAGATTTTTTCAATAGGCAAGTATTGCATTACAGCTACCTACACATCATTTGAAATTAGTGGGGGGACTTAATGTCAATTCTATTATCTATATATCAGAAGGAGCTTTAAAGGAGAGAAGCTACGTGTCTTGTTGGATCTATATGGTAAATGGGAACTTTACCCTAGGAAATATCATCTTAGAATGCATGTATGCATTCAGTGTTCCTAATCATTGTCCCAAAAAGAAAAATAATTTTTGGACGCTGATAAGTACGGTGGCCGTCACGGCTCACCCCCAAAAAAAATTTATGTTTTAATCTTTTTTTTTTTCACTTTTCTGGGCCGTACAAAGCATTTCTCAAAAACGTTTTTTTTTTTTTTTTTGCTGTCAACCTCCAAAAAAGTTATAAAATATTGCTGTCAACTGTCAACATTGGCCGAGGAGGCTCACGGGTCTACTGTCAACCCTCTGTATTCATACGCGGCCGGAACTACATGCTCTCCAAGCACATTTTCCTATTTTTTTTAATACGAAGCTTCCTATTGGCTGTTCAGAGAAAAAGTAGTGCCGAACTTGCGCATCCCTTATGCGCAGAACCCAGCATAATATACATGCTATTCCCGTACCAATGGTACTCTCCATATCCTTTACTCCCCCTTCATCCACCCTATACTGCTTATAACATAAATTTTTTTCTCTAAGCGTGCGTAAAAAATATCCGCTTATAAACAGGACGCTGCATGAAAAAGCTAAACCGCTCTCTCCTTTCTGCTCACTTATATTACAATATACCTATACTGTTTTTCCTGCATACTATTTCATTCCCCATTGTATTGTATCCTTTCCCAACCTCGTCTTACTGGCTGTATGCTGTACCCGCTTATAAACAGGACGTAAACATCAGCTCGTCCCATTTCATGTGTCCCAAACTTAACAGTCTCTTATTAAACATTCGCCATACCGGAAATGCGAGCCCGCCTCACGCCGCCCCACCTGTCCCCTCTTCCTCTGCTCCCCCCTCGCACGCGGCGGCTTTGTTCCATTGCATCAATCAGGAATTCGACCACATTTTGACATATCCCGTGTACACCAACTGTGGAATTCGTTCAACAGTAAGTTATTCTTTCAATATTTCCCCTTTTTATCCATCGGAGCAAACATTACCGCACATGCTGTACCACTGACACGACATATCCTTTCTTCCCCCCTTATATCGCTCACCACAGCTCCCTCGTACAAAAAATATTCAAAAGGGGAGCGCGCGTTTGCCTAGTGTTGGCTGTGAAATTAAGATTAAGAAGGAATAGGAGACTGATTCAGGCACATCACAGCATAGGCAAACGTTTGCTCCATCCTTCCCTTCCCCTTACTCTGGTTTCATACTACTACATACAGCCAATCCCACAGGAAAGGTGTGTAAGCTACTTCAACTTTTTACCACCAGATGGACTCGCACTGCATGTACGCGTACCATACGTTTCCTCTCTGCTTTTCCTTTGTTTTTTTCCTCACACTGCTTTATAAATTGGTCCATGCGTGGTACAGGGCCTGGAGTATTGCACTCTGCCCCACCCACTGCACACTTCACAGACACTACACAGCCCTACAGCCGGATAACCGAAAACCGCTTATAAACAGGACATAGTTTACAGGGGTACTGACTGTTTCTATATAGGGGGAGGGGGGGGGTTCGGCTACTTGAACAATACGGTCAAGCAGGGTATGTGTACCGATTCGTCGGGGGGGGGGGGGGTCCAGAGCCTTACTGGCATACCGGTATGCACAGTGTACGCATTAGGGGCTGGCAGGGGAGCGGTGGCGGACTATAGGCCTAGGCCTACAAACTACAAACACCAACAATCCCAGTCGCCGAAATAGGGCATATTTTGTAATATTTTTTTGAAATACAAGATTTCCTATGCTTTAGCACTGAAGGGCCGTATTCAATGCCCCCCATTGAATACAATGTGGCCGTATTCAATGGGCTAGGAAAAGATAGTTTTTCTTCATCAAATAGCTTCAAATAAAAAATAAACACAAATGCCAACTACATTGATACCATCTCTGATGTATTTCACTCATGGAGGCTGGGGCATATCCCACTCAGCCTGCGGCTTCGTGGGATATGGCCCCAGCCCCCACTCGTGAAATACAACAGAGATGGTATCAATGGGCGTTGGCATTTGTCTATATATTTAATGAGATTAGGCTATATTTTGCCATGGGAATAGGCCACAGTTTGCCATGAAAGGAGAGGTCACGGGATAGGCCTAGGCTATATACTATACCCTACCCACAATCCCGGCTCCCGTATCAGTCAAATAATGCCCTACAGTTGAACTTGCACCTTCTTTTACTTCAGTGGATCACGAGGGTGTGATGCGGGGCCGATGTCTCGAACCCGGTTGTTACTGTACACAGTACAGTCAAAAGGCAGGCGCACACTTTTGCGATATTCGGACACACACCTCGCCCGCCGGCATGTAAGTTATTCCTTTATTTCCAGAGTATAGTTTTGATTTCTTTTCTTGGTAAAATTTAGAATGGTATAAACCATCTATCCAAATTCCTATCTATAAGAAAAACACACCAAAAAAACAACTATATTTCTCCAAAGTATCAAAGTAGCAGCGGAAGACCCTGTTCACAATACTGTAATAGAAAGACTAAGGCCGGCTGGGGAATGCAAGGAACACGAGAACACAGACAGTTTATGAATAAATAGACAAATGCCAACGCCCATTGATACCATCTCTGTTGTATTTCACGAGTGGGGGCTGGGGCCATATCCCACGAAGCCGCAGGCTCCTTCCCGCTACAATACTATAATTTTCTGATGTATTAACTCTGTCTCTACCCCTCTTCTTCATTAACAACATGAATGCAGGAAAAACTTGGAAAGTGCCACATGCCCGAGTGCCCCTGCACTCTCTACCAGCATGTAGAGGGCGGGATGGACTGTGTCGAGTGCGGGCATCCCTCTCCTATGCACAAAGTGCCGGAGAAAACAAGTAAGTTATTCGCCTACTATGAACTATTGATATAGATGACATATTTGTAAAATCAACAAAGCCGAAATCTGGTCAGCAGGTCCATACCTGCCAAGTAAATTCAGTACCTTTATATTATTGGTAGGGGGGGGGGGGAGTCGCAGCATGGCAGGGTTGATTTTATTTATTCCTATGCAAAGTTTTGTCTATACCATATTTCAATGTCAAAGCATCTACATAGTGTGCAACATGGTCAGTTACTACTTTTTATATTGCAGAAGTCCAGATGATGGGGGAGATGGCCAATGTTGGCATGAAGCGCAAGGTGCTCATGAAGCACGTCCCCCCCACAAGCACAATCAAAGTCAAGAAGCCAAAGCCGGATAACAGAGTAAGTGTCCCCTTTCCTACGTACAATATACACGACACAGACATATGTACATATCAGGCGTATTTTTCCGGATTTTTTATACCAAAAAATTCATCCCTGTCATTTGCACAAGCAACGGATAAATATTTTAACATTTATATGGGGGGGGGGGGGGTCTTACTCTGTACAGGGCTTCATGTCATGCAAAACATACAACATGCCCCCCAGGTCACGTGTTGGCGTGCATTTTGAATGTCTCTTCTGAAGCCTACGTTTTAATATGTCTGTTTCCTTTACAGTTCTTCAGCATTACCCGAGCAGAGCGGGTCCTAGTCCGGGGAAAGTGGAGGAACAGGCCAAAGGAGAACAACCTGGGCATCCAGATTAAAACTGTAAGTACCCCCCCCCCCCCCCCCAAGGCAGTATTGTTAACTTGTAGAAAGATGGGTAGTCTGACAAATATAGCGCCTGGTGCAGGTATTGGGGACAGAGCATCTGTATATCATATTTTAAATAACAAACCAGCGCCTTCGGCGACTGAATTTTGAAGACAAAGTAATTCTAGAAAAAAATATGTACAGGAATTGTCCAGCCCCAATGCTCCCTCTGTGTAGGCCTACGTCCTCTGCATTGAGCCCCTCCCCACCCCCCCCCCCCCCCCCCCCCCCCCCCACAACCCTGGCCATGGCAATCTCACGGGCCGGGTATAGAGTAGGCCTATATGGGGGAGGTGCTCTCCCACGGCCGCGCGGGAACTCGACATAGTGGCGTCCCAGAGCCCCAGATAGCGTTAGTTACGTCACCACAGTATATCCTTTGCTTAAGTGAATCATTATACTTCCTACAATTGCACATCCAGTATGGACCACAAAAATAATTCCTTATTGTTTGGTTATAATTATTTTCTCTTCACAGGTCCAGTTTGAGGATGACGAGGAGGTCACACTTGATGTTTTGCGCGATCGGCTGTGCCGCATATTTGCTCTGGTTGACTACAAGACCCTGTCCAGGACCCACAAAGTCCTGCTACTCGGGGGTGTTCGTGGGCCCGAGGTTAACACGGACAGGGAGGTACAGACAGTGCTGAAGGGTGGGAAGGGTTTCTTGCTACCCATTCTGCTGTCCCAGATAGACCCAGTGAGTAGCACATTACCCTACTTCTCATTTCTTCATATATTTTTACCATTTTCACTCATTTTATTGTTCTTTCCGATGCCACATTGCTCAGTTACCAAAGCAGTTTTATTGGAAGTAGTATCATTGAACTAGTTCTATCTTTCACAAGAAAACCCACTTAGTTCATTACCCACTTTGTACATTATGTGATTGCAGGAAGAGGAGGACTCCCTGCTGGGCCTCCATTCCACGGCCGGGTCTAGGTCCACTGTGCAGTCCAACAATGAGATGGAGGATGTCACTGACAGTGAGCCGGTTATGCCTGTGCCTCCAACCACTGCTCCACCACAGCAGCGTCCCAATGGGACAAAGCAGAAGCCAACAAACAAGCAAACAGCCACTCCCTCCCATAAGAACAGCCCAGCCAAAAGGGAAAGGGAACAGGACCGCCCCGCTTCTCCCTCTCCTGCTGCAACCAGCCCCAAACCCCCCAAGAAAAGGAAGCCGACCGCAACAATGTCCGTGAAGAAGCAGAAGCCAGTTTTCGAAATCTTGTCCTCTTCTGATGAAAATGAGGTACCTGTGCAGCAAACGGTAATTGCGCTATTACATTAGTACTTAGTCCAGTTAAAATATAGCAAGTCTTTTATTTTTCATTGGCAGTGAAGTATGGCCCGCACAATTTATTCCATCTGCTGTATGAGCTAAATGTTACTTATGTTGCTACGGTATATACCATGTATAATCTTACTACCCCTTACTGTCTGTCACAGTCATACCTCACTCCCTTCTCACGAGTCTTTGTAATGTATGTGCAGGGTTCCCCTTCCCCTAAAGCAGGTAAGGCAAAGACAAATATAACTTTTCCAACTTTTGTTCTTTGTTAATTTTCTGTGCTGTTGCTACAGTTTTGTTTATTTTATGTCCAATTATCTGTTATTGCATATTAGTATGCAGGGAAACATAACACTAAATATGATCCGTGACCGGTGTCTCATTCGCAACTTGGTGTGGGTGGGGGGTGCAATACCGATGTCAGGGCGTTGTATGTGTTCCGGGAGGCGGTGAGGGGTGGGTCTCGCCATAGTAGACATGACAGAGCCTAGTTAAAGAAAACCGATTATAAACAGGACATGTGGTATAGCGCTACCGTAACACCGATTATGATCTGTGACCGGTCATTCATTCTGAAAGGGTGGGGGGTGGGGGGTGCAATAACCATGTGAGGGCGATGTATGTGTTCGGGTAGGGGGTGGGGGGTGGGTGTCGCCTAAGTAGACATGACGGAGCCTAAGTAAAGAAAATCGCTTATAAACAGGACATGTGGTATAGCGCTACAGTGCCCTCCAATTCCAATAAGCATTTGGAAGTATACCAGCTCACCATTTGCTTCATGTTATTTTTTCAGGCTGCAGCTCTGCTCAGGATGGCATGCAGGGGATGAAAATACTGCAGCCCCCCGAATGCTACACCACAGAAGTAATGGGCAACACGTACCAGGTCTACTGCCTGGAGTTGGTACCCGGGGTAGACGAGGTGGTAGGACCTTTAATCCTGTGGGCGGATCGGGACCCCGATAGACACTACCTGGTGGCACAGCTAACTCAAGGTGAGACGGTGCATCTTCCTTCTCACAGTATATTCTGTATAAAAACGCCATCCTGTATGAATGAAACATAAAATAAACCTTGTGTATACCTGTGTTTAATGTCAGTGTGTATTATTATTTCTTTTTTTGAAATACAAGATTTACTATGCTTACCTATAGGAAGGGCCGTATTCAATGGCCCCCATTGAGTACAATGTGGCCGTATTCAATGGGCTAAGAAAAAACCCAGCCCCCACTCGTGCAATACAGCAGGGACCGTATCAATGGGCGTCGGCATTTGTCTATGTATAATGTATTGTGCCCAATAATACCTGTTACCTCCCTTTACTCAGGAAACATGGACGTAATGAAGCTGGAGCAGTACCTAGATGAGGGGGTGCACCTCCCGCGTTCTGTTGCTGCAAAAAATTGTGTGCCAGATCCCACAGACGACAGTAAGATATGTTTATATCCATTCTATGTAAAAGTAGCATATAAGACATTTTTGGGTTGCCATGGAAACCATTCCATTAAACAAAACGGTAGATGATTGTCCCATACCATTTTATTTGGTGTCTTATCCAAAAAAAAAACTTTGATAGTTATCCCTATGTAGTTTGGGATGTGATGCTCTTATAGCTTATTTTCAGTGGTTGGTATGTACCAATGTTTGAAAATCAATTCCCACAATACTATCAGGAAATTTGTAACTCAAGATATCTCATATTAGAAGGGTATTACACCAATTTTAAATACTAATTACTCCCCGGAAGTGTCTTTTACCTAGCCTGGGCACACATAGTTGTCAGTTAGCCGTATGGCTTATTACTATTTCATTTGTTAATGCGTTAATGTCAATGTACAATTCCAGCTCTTACGGTAGTGTGGCAGTCGCCGTATATGGTCTACACCACCACGCCCACAACCCTGATAGGTGCCATTGTGCACCCGCTCATGAGCAATGAAGTGCTCTACGACTGGTTCCGTCTGGAGCAGGGAGAGAAGGTGGCACTGGAGCTGACTGGGCCCTTCATCAGCGTGGAGCCAGGGGTTTATACTGCCAGAGTGACCCAAATGATGAGGACAGGCACATCCTGGTCGGGCTTCCTGTCCAGCATCAATGTGCACAGGTGCGAGGACCTCTTTCAAGGTAAGAACCCCCCCCCCCCCCCCTGATTTCTTCCAAAACAATTTTTATATTTTTAACCGTTGTCAGTTCACACAGTTGAACACACTAACATGGTGCATTTTTGGCCTATTGAAATGGACAGAAAAATTCCAACCGTTGCATTTACTCTCATTGTGCACATATGTTACACTGGAAACTTTTATTTCAATACAGCGGAACAACTTGGTTCATGTAGTATGTAAAATTTTTGTTTCCTTCCTCCATTGACAGAAGCAGGGCTACCGTACGTGGCGAAAGACGCCTACACGGTAAAAAAGACCGTCAAGCTAGGGGGCGGGAATTTTGGGGCTGTATACCGCGGCCAATATAAAGTCCCCATCGCGGTTAAGGTAATCCAGACCACACACTCCGTCTCGGTTTTCAAGTCGGAGATCAACATTGCTGGGTGAGTACCTTTTTCCGCTTTATTGTATTAAGACATATCCCGCCAGCAGTGCAGAAAGCAATGTACAAGCCATATTTTTGTTTTTATACAATAGTCCAACTACATTTGACCGTATTCTACTGATCGCAAGGGGGACTAAATTCACTTGTTGCATGTCAGGCCGCATTTCACTCGGCCATGGACTCGTGAAATACGGCCTGACATGCAACTCGTGAAATAACCCAGTCAACAGAATAAAATTCGTGAACCTTTGTCTATATCATATACAAACCATATAATATACCTGTGTTCACTCTCCCCTTTTACTTACAGCACCATCCGACATCCAAACGTGATACGTTTGCTAGGGATTTGCCCGCAGGATAACGAAATACACCTTCTCATGGAACTTGTTGTCGGCAAGAATCTCGACCGGTTTCATGACAAAATGAGAAAAGCTAGGTCGACAGAGGCAAAAGTGAGTACATATTTAAAAGAAATACATCATTGGTACAAAAACCCGTTCAGAAAAAGGAGGGACACGACATAGCCTGTGTAGAAAAAAACGCTTATAAACAGGACGGCATATGAGGAGTATTGCTACTGTAGACACGACATAGCCAGTGTAGAAAAAAACGCTTATAAACAGGACGGCATATGAGGAGTATTGCTACTGTAGACACGACATAGCCAGTGTAACACAAACCGTTTATAAACAGGACGGTATATGAGGAGGATTGCTACTGTACACACCACATACCTACTGTACCAAAAACAGCTTATAAACATAATGTTTTACATCAAAAGTAAAGGCTACTTTTCTCTTTACAGGAAGCAGTGCTGACACGGGATCAGAGCTACTATATATTGCAACAGGTCTGCATGGGGTTGGACTATCTGCATAGCATGCAGATAGTCCACTCCGACGTCAAGCCTGCCAATATAATGGTACGTTACTATTTACGTCAGAATCCTGTTTGTCTTAACCAACATTATCCAGAGAAGCTCACATAAAGTAACGCTGCTCTTTTGTTTAAACATGAAGTTAAGCCTTTTATTTTTCTTTCCTTGCCATTCTTTTCTTATCTAATTCAATTTACATGCCCTATCATTAAAAAAAGAAACTGGATACATATTTGTATAATGAATATAGTACAATATTAATTATTTCAAAGGTGGCCGCAGCGGATTTCCACGTGAAAATCCTCGACTTTTCCATCGCAAGGCTGAAGCGGCAAGCACAGGAACTGGCAACCTATGCGACGAGTCTAGGGGGTGTCCAGGGCCCCGGCACCCTGGCTTACATGGCGCCGGAGGTGTACAACGGCTCCAGTATCAAGCGGCAGCCGGCTGTTGATGTATACGCCATAGCCCTAATAGTGATAGAGGACGCTAACCACGGCCGGTACTGCCGCACCACCAAGCAAGAGGTGGAGGCAGCGATGGCAAACGAGATTACCCCAGTAGGGATCTCCAGCGTGCCACAACCACTTAGGAGCATTATCGAGAAGGCCCTACGTCACGACCCCTCCCGCCGTCCCAAGGCCAAGGACATCGGAAAAGTCATCGGAGAACACTACAACGAGGTGGCTTTCCACGGTAGAGCACCAGTTTGGTAAAGGACATGTCATGTTATTTTGTGCCTAGTTCAGTTCCTGCCACACAGTGCTAGGAACACAGCTTGTGCTGTTTGGCGGCATATCACCAAGTTGTTTTGTTCCAGGAATTCTTCCGCCTGTAGCCTGAATTCCATTGGTACTATGTCCTCCAGCTCGTCTGGTACTCCTTGGTATTCTGCGGCAAAGGAGATGTCCTCGTCCTCCTCCACCCCATAGGGCTTTCCGCATTGTACACCCTCTGGAAATATGATAAAGAAAGTCGTTATGCGATGCATCTTGCTCTGTTTATTTTTATCCCAGATTTTACAGTCCCCGCCCCCCCCCCTAACAGTATTTTATTCTGTACTACATATAACACTCACGGTACATGTCCGGATGGTTGAAAATGTCGTCTGGGCAGGCTGAAGTTGGTAACGTGACAGCTTTCTGGTACCGGATTTTGTGCATATTCCAATCGATGCAGTAGTCATCTACCTCCTTCTTCACCAAAGGCAGGTACACGAAAATGAAGTTGTCTCTGCAAAGGACACCCAGAAATCCATTTTAATATTAAAAACCTTGGCCGTCAGGGAATAAGTACGTTTTTTTCAAAAGATACACAAAAAATGCCATAGGATTCTTTTTCCCCCCACCATCCCACTCAGGCCCTAGTATATATAAACAAAAGATTGATACCGTCTCTGTTGTATTACAACAGTGGGGGCTGGGGCAGTATCCCACCAGGCCGCAGGCTGATTGGATGTACCGTAAATTCTCTCTGAGTGAGACTCAGCTTTCTTTTGATACCAAACATCCCTATATAGGCTGCGGCTTATACGAGAGTTTTTATTAGTATACTACAGTACCAAAATCGTAATATTCAGACCCCCTCTGCGGCTTATATAATTTGTCAAAGTTAGGGGTGCGGCTTATACGCGAGTTAAGCTTATACGCGAGAATATACGGTAAGCCTGCATTTCAGAACAAGCCGGCTGTCACATTCAGTTACTGACCGGTTGGCTGCCTCGTCCAGAGGAAGCCCATCCCGCAACATCTTGGTAAACTCTTGGTGTAGCCCAGCTGTCACCCGGTCGTACAGGCCGGACCAGAAGCATTCTATCTTCTGTAATGCAAAAAATTAAACAGGGTGGGTGGAATGGATTGACTTGGTTCGTCCCTCCCCGTGCATTATATCCAGGAAGGAACTGAACTAGACACAAACAACATTACATGAGACATTGTGCCACTGAACTCATTTTATGTATGTAGAGTGAGTAGACACGACATACTCTGAATGACAATATGTGCTTTAATTTTTACACTGCATGGCATGTAACAGTTGTTCAAGTTAATTAATATTGTACATGTAGCGGTTTCTTTGTGTAAAGCATGTAACATTGTACACATTATGAGATATCTACATACTTTTAGCACAAGTAGACAAAAGCTAAATGTTACAGGATAATCCAGATGTATGACGCTGTGTTTAGTAGAAATACCATATTTACCTGGTTGAACTTGGACCGGTCCACAACAGCAGCCTTGTCTGGCTCCACCCCGTTCCTCGCCAGGAACATCTGCATCTCGACGGTCAGGGTATTTTCCGTGCCCGGGTCGAAACGCGCACGGGCCGGAAAAACTGTTGAAAAAAGGGTGTCATTACATTATATTATACACTGTTGAAAGTAGATTGTACAAATACATAACCGAAAAATTATGATAAGGTGTGCATTCCTTTTGTTACAGAAGACATTCCTCGTGGGGCTCAGTCTCTAAGCAGATAATGTAGTAGGGTCATATTTTTATCTATCCGCATTTTTTTCATCTCTTCCCAGCAAAAACCCAAGGTAAATAGAATGTGGTGATTCGCTGCTTGATCATACCGTTTTATATACAGGGAAAAAATGAGCAGTGGATGTCCCGAACCAAAAAGAAAAACCAACCTTTCAATTTTTTTACGGTGTCCGCGAAGTACCGTGCAACCACTTTGGGGTTCTTGTTGGAGACGTACGTGCAGCACCATAGGATTTTCCTGGAGAATGCATCCAGGCAGCCATGTATATAAATGCCGTAGGTCGCCAATTTATCATGGCCATCAATAGACCACATGTCGTTTGGGCCCTTCATGTAAAAAAAAAATTGCATTGTGTAACGCGATATATTGCTGTGTAATGTCATTCATTTGTATCTGTACATGTCATTTCTACTTCGGATACATGCATAGAAGAGATGCCATATTTCTGCAAAGAAACAACATTGCTTGTACATACCGGGGAATGGAAGACGCGCCGTTGCGTTTTGCGTCCTTTCCGGTCCTTTGCGGCCTGCGGATCAAGAGCCCTGGCGGCCATCATCACGTCGTCCCTTTAGTGATGGGCAGTGAATATTTTTATTTCTGATACAAAATTACTTAGAGATGGTATAAGGAAATACAACGTTACTGTCATAGGTATATAGCAGACATACGGGCGAAAAGGAAGAGATAAATCAGTACTATTTCAATACCCGCTTATAAACAGGACGCGGTAATAAGACCCGTCCTTGTCCCATACATGTATCCGCCACATAGAGTTTTATATAATAAAAAGTCATGTACACTGTACCTTTTAACTGCCACGTCGTATTTGTCTCTGATTACGCGCGTCAGTTTGCGGTAGCCCGCTTTGTTCTGTGTCCTGTCTTGAGCCATCTGCAAGTGGAAATTGGATATATGGTATATTGCTGACATACAGCACAACTGCTAGTGTAAAAAAAAAATTACTTTTTTTGTTTTATTTGGGGGGGGGGGGGAGGGGGGAAGAAGTGTAAAAAGATATTTACCTGGACCAGGTTCATCACCGATTCTGGCTCCACTGTGGTAGTCCTGTAGATTTTGAAACTTTGCAGCCTACGTTTCACTGTGGATAAGCTGGCGGAAGAAATATCGTATATTAAAAGACAAGGCAGAAAATGGACACCTTTCCCCCCCCCCGCCATTGTCCCATTATTACAACGTTGTGGTAACATGAACATCTGAAGTACATAACGCACCCTTTGAAACCATAGATTGGCCATGATTTTTTCTTACTTTATTTGGTACAGGCAGAAGGTAAAAGATAGGCCTATTTTTTCCCGACGCATTACCATGGTACAATATAGCCAGAAAATGTCATTACCTCATAGGCACTCCATACTGTCGCAGGTAGCGCACTATCAATTCGTTGGATTTGCCTATCCGGACCAGTTTAGTTAGAATGGCTGGCAGTTGTTCTGAAATGATATACGGGAAAAATATAGGCAAAATTCAGTGGAAAAAAAAGAGAATAGTACTTCTTCTACATTTTGCTTTTTATACAGTATACTATATTCCACCCATGATAACATGGCTTTCCCATACATCACTAAGTAGCATTCACTTATGTACCTTCCAAACTGTTGTGCTGTTCCACACTGTGCCCGCATGCCACACAAGATGGAATGGCCATGACCAGCTGGAGCTTGGTACAGTTGCACTCCTTACATTTCCGGTGAAACAAACTCTCGATATCTCCGTTGTACTCCATTTCGCTCAGCCTGAATAAGTAGGGGGGGAGAAAGAAAGAAGGAACACATTATATAAAGCATGAGCCCTGTATGGCGTTGCATGTGGAAAACCGCTTATATACAGGACGCGGTAGTACGACACATCCTTCCCCCATCCACACGCCACCTACCGTTTTCATCGAAAACTAAGTGGACAGTGGGGCCCCTAGCGTGCAGAGAAGGAAGCGAACGGGATACGACAGGGGAAAGTTGCACCCGGTCTATTCTACAGGACGTACGGCAAGGTAAGACATCCTTATCGCAGGTCTTCTCTGGTTCAGTAACATTTTAATCATGTAAAAGGAAGGGCGGTTGTGTTTCAGCAGTCCTTAGTATGTTGCGGTATACTATAGTCCTGCCATGTCATAACGCCATTTCTGGCACTACACAAAATGAAGAAGTTGTTCAAATCGATGTGGGCGTGACGCAGGTGGGGGGGGGGGGAGACACAATGCATGGCACCTCTGGTTGCACTATAATACCCAAAATTAATTTATTTTACCTAAAAGTACGCAAATAATCACTGTATATGACATAGGGAGTGCCCCATTCAAATTCAGGGGGGGTGTCAAATGTTTTGGGCGCTCCCCTCCAAAGCCAATTTCACCCCCCCCCCCCACCCCCATGTTAAAATATGATGTCACCAGAGCCACTTTAGCTCAATGGCAATTAGGTACTAGTATAAGCAAAGGGTTTGGTACTGAACATTATTCACTATGTCTCACACAGATGCCTAGAAAAGATCCTCACCTGCCGGAGGTAAGGCAAGCGAATATAGAGGACCACAAGAGGTGGGAGGAGAAGCAGAAGGAAGAATGGCCTGCCCTGTACAAACAAAAGAGGGCAGCAACAAACAAGGTAACAGTGATAATGTGAAATGCGACATGTATCATTGTAATGGCACAAAGGGCCCCCCCCTTCAAATACCCTAAAAAAGTCGGCCCCCATACCCAAAAATACTTTGGCCCCCCCCCCCCCTGGCCATATGTAATGAACCCTCCCTTTATATAATTCCCTCAATATTTCCTGTTTGGTTTTTGAAATAGGAGTCCACTGTTTCATTTCTTTTCTTCCAAATATTTTTACAATAATTTTTTTTTGGCAGAAATACGAGGCAAAGCGGCCGTACTCATCGCTGACGGGTGAGAGAAAGGCGCGGGTTCTACTAAGCAAGTCCATCTCGGCCATGAAGGGTAGGGGGACGTACACGGACGAGAAAGGTTTTTTTTTTTGTGTAACCCTTAAGCCATATACGGTACATGCCGCTAGTGATGCTGATTTATATTACTTATAACAAAAAGCTGAAAAAAATAATGAATTCCCTACATGCTACATGTAAAAAGAGATTTGTGGACTGTACTGTGTTACTTTATTTCTACTTTATTTGTTGTCTTTTAATAATATAATTGATTTTTCCCTTACTTTCGGTGTAGACGGCAGGACACTCATTGTTATACCGGTACCGTTAATTGTTACACTTGCGTACGTACACCAATGGGCCCGGCTCCAAAAAGCTCTTTATCCCTGAATTAAGCGTGGGGAAAAAATCAAACACCTCGTCAACCCCAAAACATTTATTTGTTGTGTTTTGCATGGTGCTATATTTTACGCTGTAGTCAATCTACATATATTAAGTTCTTTTTGGCGCACAGCGGATAGACTACGCAGAGAGTTCTGGGCAAAGTTTCCACACGCGGAACTCAAGGGGCACCCGCGGCCCCCTGACACAGTGCCGGGAGAAGAGGAGGAGGACAGGGAGGAGCATGCCCCTATACCCAGCCGGTCGAGGGAGCAGGATGGCCCGACCCCCAGCAGCTCGAGGGAGGAGGATGGCCCGACCCCTAGCAGCTCGAGGGAGGAGGATGCCCCCACCCCCAGCAGCTCGAGGGAGGAGGATGCCCCCACCCCCAGCAGCTGTATGGAGCAGGATGCCCCCACCCCCAGCAGCTGTATGGAGCAGGATGCCCCCACCCCCAGCAGCTTTATTCAGCAGGATGCCCCGACCCCCAACTCTGCAACAGTAGGCCGGTTAGTATTACTTATGTCATTTTAAATTACTCTATTGAGTTACAAAAGAGGACGTAAGTGGCAGGGAGAAAGGAAATAAAACCGTATACTTTAATTCGGTGATATAAAAGTATGTTACTAAAAACCCGCTTATAAACAGGACATGGTGGAAACGACCCAGCCGGCACAGTTTGCAGAAACAACGAATATTAATTTTTGAAAATTTATGTAGGATGCATGTGATTCCGATACAAGCCCCTCGTTTTCTTTGCAGCACCCGTACCGCTAAGAAGGTGCTGTCACCGGCCCCGGCCCCTGCTTTGCCCCGTAGGAGCAGCAGGATAACAGCTATGAAGCAAGTACCGGTACAAGACCAGCCGTTCCCCCTTAGCACCATGGCTGCTGTTGAGGAGCGTAGAGCGCGGCAGGGAGGTGCAGCTTCACCTGATGCTACGGATTCTCCCTCACCTCCCCACAGCCCTAAGGGCATGTTCACAGGCTCTCTACGGCTTTCTAAGTGTTAGGGCTATATTTACCTAATTACATATGAGTTCACCTGAAACACACCTTATTTTTTTGCCTAGCTGCCTGCATGTTATTTTAATATAATTAATGTTGTAATATAAGTTATCTATCCTGTATTTCTTTATAATTGGAAATATTATACTGGGTATATATATGCTGATGCTGTTAGCATTATGTGAAAGGCGTTTTCTTTTGATTGCCTGCGAAAGTACAGCCCTTTTTTTGCGGTACACTGTGTGAACGGTAATATGTTATAGTGTCTGTATCCTATATGATAATTTTTGGGCCAGGGCCCCGGATTTAAAAGAAGTATTGTGGTGTTTCGCTTGATGACATGGTGTTATATTTCTAGATTGAATATACCATGGCGTATAGTTTCATATTTGTAGTACAGTTATCTATGCTATTTTTCTGTAGTATTGGAAATATTATACTGGGTATATATGTGCTGCTTGTGTTTCTATGATGTGAAACGCGTATTTTTTGTATTGCCTGCAACAATACAGCGGCTTCTATAGGGTTCACTGTGTGAACGGTATTATATCATACTGTGTTTTTCCTATATGATAATTTGTTTGGCAGGGGCCCGTATATAAAAAAAAAATTGTGGTCTTTCGCCTGATAACCTAGCGTTTAATATATATAGTGTATATAGCAAGGCGTGTTCTTTAATATATATAGAACAGTATTTAAGAAAGTTAGATGTGAAACTTTACTGGTTAAAGTTGTGTAAATGTTTTATGTGTTATGGTACAATGGTTTCCCTGGGGCGTTTTTTTTTCTTTTTCTAACATAGTGAAGAACATTATACTGGTGATACAGAACTGCATTGGTTAATTTATGCTGGGAATGCGGGCTGGGATGCATGAACAGTATAATGGACATTAAATAGGTCAATCAATATTCCCAAAACACTCTCCGGGTTGTGTAAATGCCCATGTGAAATAAAGGTGAGTGAGTCTTATAGTTGCTTTGGAATGTGTCAACGTTTCAATCCTTTCGGATCTTCATCAGGACATAGTTTATTTCTGAATGAGAGCTGGGTATATACATTGTGGAGCTCTTTCAGAATTGGATGCAAATGTTGGTATGACAACAATGAAATAGGCCAATTAAAATGTAGATCTACAAACAGCCATTTGGGACTAGGCCTAACATGCTGGTCCTAGGTCAACAAAATGTGATGATTAGTTTAGTCACATAGTAATTAATAATGTATAAACATGGTGATTGTGTGAAACAATGATTACCGGTACTTTAGGATTTTAGAAGTTTTAAAAAAAAGTTTTTAAAAAAACCCTTTGAGGGTTGGTCTCACTATCGTTTTGGGAATGACAATAGATAGCCATGTTTTTATAATAGAGTTTATACCATGTATGGATACTATTTATCGGAATAAACATTGTTTTGTTTTGTGACAAAAGCAATTATCTTGAGTTATTTTGAAGGGATATATCACCTCCATTTGTTGTGCACAGCACCCAGTGCAGGGTCATATCAGGGTATGTGATAAAGCGTGCCACAGCAATGTGCGTGTCAAGATATAGGAAGACCAAATATACAACAAATATTAGGTTTTATTATATGTATAAAATACTCTTGCCGACCTATATATGAATAAAACAATAAGGTTCAATAGGACGAGAAAATAGTCCAATCTGACAGTTGGATACATGACCCACGGGGTAGTTTAATGTGTATACCTCGAATTAGAACTTATATCTAACCTATATCTAAGGTATAAAATATAGTACAAAGACTTTTTTTTATAACAAACGAGAGCTTATACATAAATGAATGTGTGCATAATATAGAATGGTATGTAGTTGCAGCCGTGACTTATTCATAAAATACACAATTCTTAAGTGGACCTTCTTGTCCTGTTCTAAAGATACAATTTAGTTCTTCACAGGCCCTCCTGTCAATATCTGCTGTTTTCCTAAAAGAACGCTTATAAACAGGATTATGTCTATATATTAAATATGGAATATACGGGTTGTTAGCTAAGTAGTAATAGGATACAAGTGGACATGCCAAAAAATGAAAAAACAAAGAAAACCTGAGTGGGGTTGCAGGCAAACTGCAGCATAGAACACAAATGGGGAAAACAGGAGTGTGACATATGTAACAAATATTATTAATAGCTGCCACTCAGAAGAAAGAGCAGAATAAAATAAATTAAATTAGGGAAGGGCCTCCGGGTTGGAATGCTTCAAGAGGACGGCCCGCGCTGCTGCTTCAGCCATGTCCTGCTCCTCATCCTCGGTGTCCCAGGTAGGGGCCTCTGCGGGTTTACACACCCGTTTACGTGTACTTCTGCTGTATGTAAAAAAAGAAAAACAGGAATGTTAAAAGTGCAGCCCATTGGTGTTGGAAAATTACATTTTCATGGCCAAAATAAATTTAAAAGGTGTAAAATGAAACAAAACATCCGGCTGGTATACAGGACTTGATGCACACGACACTGCCTTCACATATAAAAGCTTGACCGTCATAGTTGAGGTGAGGCAAGGAGCAGTGTCAAATATAGTTCCGTTTTCATTTACAACCGGTAGAAAGGAACACAGAACACAGGACAGAGAAGTAGAAAAAAATGAAAGGTATATTTTACTGTTTAGTATGTGTTGCCATATTAATACACCAAGTCGGCATGCTAAAATAACTTACCGACGAGACATGGAAGAGGATTCTTCCTCATCTTCCTCGGAGGAGGTGGTGCTGGACTGGGTGGAGTAGTCCGGGTCTGTGGTGACGGGGAGGGAAGTGGAGGAGCTAGAGGTAGAGCCCTCAGTGCTGACTTGATAAGCTGTGTCCCCGCCCTTCAGCGTGTTGTCAGAGGAGCAGTGACTCAGCCGGTCTGGGGTACTGGCGGTCACTGCAGACATCACCTCATCCTGCGTCTCCTCACTCTCCTGCTCCCTCTCGTTCTCCTCCTCCCTCTCCTGCTCCTCCTCCGTCTCAAGCTCCCTCTCCTCCTGCATACCCGTCTCCTGTTCCTTGTGCTGCTCCTCCTCCTCCTTTTCCTCCTCCGGAGGGTCCTGCTGTGCCACGGGGGTGCTGCTGCCCTCAGGATGGGGAGGGATTACTGGAGTAAGAAAAGAAGGTTGTACATGACACAAAGTACAAAAGCCGCTTATAAACAGGACAGGTTGGACAAGACACAGTCTTGACATATCACTTATATGGTAAGGGAGGGTTCATTATTTATGGCCGGGGGGGGGGGGTGAGCATTTGAGTGGGGGGCAAATTTTTTTTATGGGTATTCAAAGGGGAGGGGCCTTTTTTTACCCTATTCTTATGGGGGAGCCTTTTTTTTAGGGGTATCCTAAAATTTAGTACATTGAAATGTCATGTCGCGAATTTTGGTAACAGCCTGTGTTATATTTTACCAAATTTAATATGTGAATATTTTCAAAATTTTCTAAAATGTTCCTCAAACTCCCCGCAAATTTCTCACTGCATCACTTTAGACACTCAGAATAGCCCACCGTTCTGTCAGTGTTAAAAAAGTGCCAGCCTCATGTAAGCACTGAGGGTATGGGAGCTTACAATTTATAAGCACTGGGGTCCTTTAACTAAACGGTATGTAAGTCAAGTGTCTGAGGTTTGACTATTATCACTCACCAGCGAGTATAATGAGATGTTTACAATAAAACACCTTATAAATGGACCAATTATTTTTGGGACGCCATTTTACTGGAATTATTTTATGTGCATGTATATTTGGACTTACCAGGCACTGGAATGTGTGGGGTGACACCCCAGTTGACCCCTGGGACCAACTGGTCCAGTGAGAGCGGGAGAGGCGCAGTGCTGGGGCCAGCAACTGCAGCTGAGTTGTCTGCTGCTGAAATAGTAAGGGAGGGTTCATTATTTATGGCGGGGGGGGGGGGGAGCATATGAGGTGCGGGCCCTTTTTTTTAGGGGTATTGAAAGGGGGGGGGGGCCTTATTTTTTTATCCTATTATTAAGGGGCTAATTTCTCACTGCCTCACTTGTGAAACTCACAATAGCCGACTAGACTTGCTCAAGTGCGTACAAGTGCTCTATATAGAATGGAGACAAGAGAAATTACTTTTGTATACTATTTTTTTTTTTCAACCGTTTTATTCAATACAGGAGGAAAAATATTTTACCGGTAGGGGGGGGTGGAGAAGGAGAGGCCTCTGGGGAGAAGGCCGGTGGCACCTCCTCCGGCAAAGCTTCGGCCATCTTCGCTGCCGCCTGTACCTTCCTCCGTTCTTGGTGGGCCTCCGTGTTGAGCATTTGCGTGTATGACCAGTCGTCAGTGTTAGGTTTGGGTCTATGAAGCTGGCAAATGTAAAGGAAAGATATAGTACAAAAAGAAGGAAAATATTTGTGACGTGTTATACACACAAATATTTAAAATGGACTTGGTTGTACCATGTAGTAAATAATATTAGCATGTTATACGATATAGCAAAAAGAAAATAACAGTATATCTACTTGTGGGAAAAAGGGCAACATAAGAAAAGATAGGGTAGTTAAAAAAAAGACATTTAAAAAAAATTCTTTTTGTTACATAGTTAAACTCACTGCCGAGTTCTCCTTGGATCGTTTCCGGAATTCAGCCAGTTCGTCTGCTGGCCCATCCAGCTTCCGTTTAAACCACTGCGACTGGTTATTCCTGTTGCGCTGACCTTGGTAGATCTTATAGTCCGCTGGCTCCAGGTAGGGGACCCATGCCTTCCTATCGTCCACCCACTGCTGCAGAACAGGCTTTGCGCAGGGGGTGGGGGGGGGGACGAGGGGGGTGGGGAAAGGCAGTACCACCAACGGCCTCGCGTCCACCTTCTCAAATACTCTTCTGTCCCTCGGGGGGAGTTCCGCAACGTATGGCCGCCTTTCCTCCAACCATTGCTGTAGGACGGAGTTCGGTACCCGGGGCTTAGGGGCCTTCAAAGGGAGGGGGAAAGGAAAAGTTGGAGAAGCCATCTGGAAAAAAAAAGAAGCTTAATAACATAGTGTAATGTAGGTGCATTGTACAGTTGTGATAGTTTGTACCAGGTGGTAGTACAACCCATGATGTGCAGATTGCTAACACCCAGCACAATACAGTACATAATAACAGTCCCCCAGTATATACATATAGTGGGCCCCAAAACTGCAGTGCACACGACTCATCCTGGCACTGTACAGTGCGTATGTCCTGTTAATAAGCGGTTTCTGAGAGGCACCGAGAACATAATAGCAGTCCCCCAGTATATATATACAGTGGGCCACGAGATTGCAGTGGACACGACTCATCCTGGCACTGTACAGTGCACATGTCCTGTTTATAAGCGGTTTCTGAGAGGCACCGAGCGGGACACGGAGTGAGAGAACATGAGAAAGATGAATGAGATACGACAAGACAGTCGTGCATGATGGGCGCAACATGGGAAAGGAATAGAAGAGGGACATGTGCTGCCATGGCAAGCTATGTAGGACATGGATAGCGGGGGAAAACAGATGAAACAAGCAGTAAAACTTTGTTTACTTTGACTCACCGTGAAATTCCGGAAGTAGTGAAAAGCAGTGGCGCCGCCTGTTGTTATTTTCACTGTGGTTCTTCGAAAAGCCGCGAGGCGTCAGCAGATGTACTTTCCCGCCCGCGCGGCAACCCCATAGCATACATGATAACATGACATGAACGAGATGAATAAAATAAGGTTTGACACAGAATTCTGTATAATGGGGTGGGGTGGGGAATAGTTGTGCAGTTGTGTGGGGTATATTTTGTTCGGGGAAAGGGGAGAGATGCAGAAACACGTGTGGTACTGACCTTGTACAGAGTAGTAGTGGAAGGTGGTTTTGGAAAGGTTGCAGTAAGGGAGATGTTTAACTTGAGACACGACTCATCCTCGCAGTTGTTTACGCCCGTCCCGTCCCGTTCATAAGTGGTTTTACATAACGGAGTGGCGCGGGTAGATATAATATGGGGTATCCAACGCCCGCTTGCATTACTTTACATTACCCTATAACAGGGGAGGAGGAACGCACTATGTTGTGTTGTGTCGGCCAATAGGAGAGCTCCTTTCATATGGGAAAGCAGCATGTGCTTGGAGAGCATGTAGTTCCGGCCGCGTATGAATACAGAGGGTTGACAGTAGACCCGTGAGCCTCCTCGGCCAATGTTGACAGTTGACAGCAATATTTTATAACTTTTTTGGAGGTTGACAGCAAAAAAAAAAAAAAAAAACGTTTTTGAGAAATGCTTTGTACGGCCCAGAAAAGTGAAAAAAAAGAAAAGATTAAAACATAAATTTTTTTTGGGGGTGAGCCGTGACGGCCACCGTAGATAAGGTAGTAATAACTTAAGGAAGGTATTAAATATTAGGGATTCGGGGAGAAAAAAAAGGGGGGGGGAGGGGGAGGCAGGGGGCAAACCCAGCCAAGAAGGAATAAATAAAATACAATAAAAATAAATAAAAATGATACAACACAATAAAAGTATTCCCAATAAAAAGAAGAAAAACAAACAATAACAAGGTGAAAACAACAAATTCATAATATGAAATGCTATATTTTTAGAACATATTAACGAAAGAACAACAGGGCATTTTTCAGGCATCTAGTGTATTCACATAAAGTGCATTTCACATAATTATCAATTATATTTTATGTTTTCTGATAACTACTCAGTCAAACAAAAATTCTGACAGAAATCAAGACAATTAAGACAGGGTCAAGACAAGGCAAACTGGCTACAGAAATTCACAAACAAACAAACAGACAGGTCCCTCATACGGACAAGTTTATAATGAAGATGATAAAGAAAGAAAATATTAATTACTTCATCTTAATTTGATAATCAGTTCAATTATTATATCATCATCATCGTTATCATTATCATCACCATCACAATCACAATCATCATCACCACTATCATCCATGGATTAGGTTAATTCCGACAAAGATTTTGTTCATAATCAAAATCAATCAGTCAACTAAAGCCTCATGCGTAATCTGATTATCATCATAACAATCATCATTTACCTTAATCTTTTATGCATTATTATGAACTATAAACTACACTCAATTATCTGTATCTACAAACTAGAAAAAGTCATTATAACTTCTCCCAGCTTAATGATCTGTTACATGCAACTTAATAATATCACATTATGATCAATCAGTCTAGTTTAGCCACACGCACAGCTGGATGATCATCACAATTCTCCTCAATATATTATGCTTAACTATAGGCTATAAACATACTTCAATACTCTATATCTGTGTCTTATAGTCCAGAAAAAGTCATCATAACTTCTCCCAGATTAATTAATTGCTGCAGACAGAGTTAGAGTAGAGCATAGAGCTTACCTCCAATGTGGTCAAGGCTTGACACGCTCATTGTTCCTACAGGAAGTCATTATAACTTCTTGGAGGGAGCCTATCACCTCCACCAAGACACAGTCCGGTTAACACTATCAAAATTTCAATTCAGTTTTGATTTAATTTTGAAAAGGTTCCTAATCTTCAATGGTCCGAAAGGACTTTTAAATATGCATATAAAGATAAAGATATGGACATATCGAAGAATGAGTCATTTATATATCTTCTATATATTAATCCATAGTAGTCTACAATCTCCAAGGGTCATGGTTTCATAACTTATCATTAAACAAGTAAGAGTTGAGCATAGAGCATACCCCCATAGTGGTCAAGGCTTGACACGCTCATTGTTCCTACAGGAAGTCATTATAACTTCTTAGAGGGAGCCTATCACCTCCACCAAGACAGAGCCCGCTTCACACTATCAAAATTTTAATTTTTTGATTCAATTTTGAAAAGGTTCCTAATCTTCAATGGTCCAAAAGGACTTTTGAATATTACATATAAGGATAAAAATATGGACATATCCAAGAATTAGTCATTTATATATCCTCTATGTATTAATCCACGGTAGTCTACAATCTCCAAGGGTCATGGTTTCATAACTTGTCATTAAACAAGAATACATTGTAGCTGTAATTCTAACTCTAGATCCCAATTTTGAATTATCCATTCCCTACATTTTCTATTCACACTCTAGCCCAGATAGATATTCCTCAGCCGGTCCATAACTCCATCCCATACCTGATCATCATCCTCATCCTTAATCTCCACATCCCAGAGGTCAATTTCCATTTCAGGGTCAAATTCCACTGCCAGGGGTATTGGCAGGAGGGATTTCACGACCACAGCAATTCTAGCCGGCACTATCTTTTGAAAATCTTCTTTTGGATGGCAGCCATCTCTCATTTTCTTTTTGTACTGACAGACAAACCTACCAGGGGCTTTGGTTCTTTTCCCAAACCTGTTCTTATTGTATCTGTTCCTATGGAAGATAGTATGCAGATTAACTGTTGGTACAATGGGAGTAAGGCTTGCAGAGCACTCAAGTGACATAGAGCATAATTGTTTAGCCTTAAATATCATGAATGTGTTTTTCAAATGTCAATATATGAAAAATAAACAGAAGGGAAGACTATGAGTATGACACACCAATGGAATACTAAACTGAATCTGGTCTCATTGCTCATCTTTGCCATCCCTCAGCAAATATTTCAATTAGATTCTATTTGGGAATTATATAATTCAATTGATTTAAAAGCTAGATCTATAAGCCTGACAGTATCAGGAATATGAATGAGACTAGCTAATAATTCCTCAACAAATAGAACATTATTTTGCTAGCACCACTGATTCACCACTGGAAAAAGCTTTCTTCATTTCACTCCTTGTCTGGCCTTTTACAATGTGAACAATTCAAATCAGAAACACTCTGAAACTCTGAATAATGAAAGGTTCCCAAAGGCATGATGTTAATGAAGTAGGGAATTAATAGTATGGAATCATGCAAGTCATGGTGTTAAGGCATTCTCTAAGGGGCTGCTTCAAATTTAATCAATTGAAAATGTGTTCTAAATTACTATGAGAAACTTGGAGGAAAAGAGGACACAAAGTGTGTAATTGGCAGTTATCATTGACATGCAAATTCTCTTACACATCTCACTTTCTCCACTCTACTGTTATTTAACCACTTTGTGATATTTCTGCATTTCCTTGATAATGTATGGCAATGAATAGAACCGTCTTGATTCACATGATTAAATACATTGGTATTAGCAGGACAAATTTAGCATATGAGGAAGAAAATTAAAAAAATTATTATTTTGTGCGTTAGCTGACACAAGGAGAGTACTCCCCACAACAACAGCTATCTGTGCTTTTTTGGCAATTGTAAGTATTCCAATTAGAAGCAGAGCTAGGTCCTTTTGATGATGTTGGATAATATATGGAGGTATCAGACTTTATAAGAATTTAAAGGTCTGGTGATGTTGACACTATAGTGACAGTAGGCCTATCTCTGACCACACTGTGCCTACAGTGTCAGTGTATGAACAGCTCAAAGAGAATATGTGCACTCACAGCCTTGGTAGGGTCTGGAATGTATAGGGGTGATAGATGACAAGAATTATTTTAAAATTGTCTGCTATGGAATAATTATTTTTTTCATCTTTTATTATTATTCTTTTTTAAATCCATATTTTAATTTTTCTAAAGTGTGTCCTGATTGGACATCCATAGGAAGCATGTTTCTAAAGTGCGGCCTATTCAGACATACAGGGGAACCACGTATTTAAACCGCGTCCTAATGAAACGCCTCTGGGAACCATATTTCTAAAGGGCGTCCTGATTGGACATCCATGGAAAGCTTGTTTCTAAAGTGCGTCCTAGTCGGATGTCCAGGGGAACCATGTATTTTAACTGCGTCCTACTAAAATGGCCAGGGGAATCATATTTCTAAAGGGCGTCCTGATCGGACATCCATAGGAAGCATGTTTCTAAAGTATGTCCTAGTCGGACGTCTTGGGGAACCACGTATACAAGCTGCTTCCTAAAAAGATGCCCAGGGGAACCATAATTCTAAAGTGCGTCCTGATTGGACCTCTATGGGAAGCATGTTTCAAAAGTGTGTCCTTATTGGAAGTCCATGGGACCCATGACTCTGAGGGAGTATGTATTTATTAAATACAGGGAGGGGTAATTTTTTACCCCCCCCCCCATTGAGAGGGCATGGAGCATTTCGTGCCCACCCTCGCCGAAGGCGGCTAACGTTTTTTGCCCCCCCCCCTTTGAACTATAGTAACGGGCATGCTTTTTTGGTAAAAGGGGGCTATAATTTTGCGCCCCCCTGAAGAGGTGGCATAATTTTTACGCCCCCGCCCCCTTCAGGAGGGGTCAGAAATTTTCTCCCCCCCCCTCTGTAACTAGTAAATGAACACTCCCTAAAGTGCGGCCTAATCCTAGGTCCAGGGGAGCCATGATTTTTAGACTGCGTTCTAAAATGATGCCCAGGGGAACCATATTTCTAAAGTGCGTCCTGATTGGACATCCATGGGAAGCGTGTTTCTAAAGTGCGTCCTAGTCGGATGTCCAGGCGAACCATATTTTTAAACTGCGTCCTAATTTGAAGTCCATGGGAAGCATGTATTTAAGTGTGTCACTTGGTACCTGTACAAAACATTAGGTGGCAGCTGGGGGAAAAAAAACTACTGAGCTAAAGGTAGCTTCTCTAATAATAATTCTCCAATAATCTCTAAAAGTAGTTGGGGCAGGTAAAAAATGAGATATAAGTCTCCAAATGTCATCAGAATTATTCAGCCTGTTCCTGATATGCATCAAAACTAGAATACAAATAGATTGCATAGGTGATGTTGCTCTTTCAAACCAGAAAAAATGGAAAAGACTTTTTTTTTGTCTCGTAAATTGAGTTCTGAGAATCTAAAGGTCATTTTCTAAGAACTATGTCGAATAACACTCTCAATAGGGCAATAATAAGGCATTTTCAGAAGGTAAGAGGAATTCAGTTTCGCATACTGGTAATTAACTAACATATGAACCTTTCCTAGAAACATAAATGGCAGTTACAATCTGTGTTCAGATTCACCTAATCTGAATCAGTTTGCAAACTCTAAATATTCTAAAAGCACCTTATCTTTATTCAGGCATTTAAAGGTGGATTAGGGAAATCATTGCTGGGAGAGAAGCAGACCAATCTGTCTTGTCTATAACAGGTTGGGGCTTTAAGGTGGGTGAGTGGCAGCAGGTGTATGATATTATTCATATCATAGTGGAACCTTCTCTCCCTCTCTAATACCGATGTGTATCCCTCTTGACCCACATCTTTTATGTAATATCCATAATTAAGCACACAGGGAAATATCTACCCTGATGCTCATCTAGATAATACCCAGGAGTTCTACCTCCCTGATACCAATATTTAACCACCCTGTTCCTCTGGGGCATACCTTCTGTGTTGACTCAACTTATGGCTCAGATTCTTGTCTTTATGTAAGGCATACTATCATTGATCACTATAGCACCAAACAGCATATTTGCACTATTTAAGCCACCATATCAACTATGTTATTTCAATTTTCATCAAACTAGAAGGTTACCTCGGTTTGAAATTACAAAGTTGAGGTATCGATTTCAAACAAATTGAAAGGCAAATAACTGAGCATTTTTGTGACTTTCATAAAGTTCCTCATAAAGTTACGCATAAAGGAGGAAAGTTGTTGGAAATGTTGTTTTCTGGTCTTTTTTTACAGAGTCGTCTTGGCTTAGGAGCAGCATCTGCCTCTTATTTCAGGACATGTCAGCCGGGTTTATTTAAGGACCATTCATCTTACACCTAATACAGGAGACATCCCCACACAGTGAGAATTTCTCAGAAGTCATTTCTTGATGAAACTGTTATTTCCCCTTTGGTCTGTGCTCTTTCATAACTGTTCAGGAAGTTCTCATTTGACTCCAGGGGAGATGTAATTGTCCTGGCCTGTAAAAAGTGAGTGCTGTGTTATTGTCTTCATTTAGATCTGTCAATGCTGTAAAAACTTGAAAGGACA